>WNKI01000002.1:3977945-4030273 GCA_015350385.1 Aculops lycopersici
AGAGAGAGAGAGGAAAAGAGCGATAGGGTGGCACTTCGCGCCGATTTCGAGATATTGAGACTCGAATTTGCTGACTCGAGCTTGCCAGCCGCCGTCTTCTACTGCAAAAGCTCGTAAAGTTCCAAGAAGGAGTCTTGAGAGTGGAATAGCGACAAGTATGAGCAACAAGTGTTTTTGCTTTCGGAACTGCGCCACTCGGATCCTGACGTGAGTGCGTTGAGTTCGACGCGCGCCAAGTTGATTATTATCGCACTGCGTCGCGTTCTCCGATCATGAGACGCCACCAAAATCCATCTTTTCGACAAATTTAATAATATCATATTGTCGATAGGAACTGTGATCTCGCGTGAGTTTGTATTTATATTTATGATAATTATATCTTGCATTTGAACGAGTTGTGGTGGGGCGTGCATGATACTGCCAACCAGAAACACGTGTGATTGACTGGACAAATACCGTTAGAAATAACAAAATTGAAGTAACAAGAAGGGAGGCAAGAATACATTTACAAGACAAGGTAAAGAACTGCAAATATAAGTTGATGATAAAAAACAAATAATCTCATCAAACTAAACTACCCACTAAATCCCATGGGTCCGCCGAGAAAACCGAACGCCATGCGAGTCTACGCGCTCGCCATCACTTTGGCCTGTACGGCGCTCGTGGTAGCGGGCCTCAAGCAACAAGTGGCCGTCGATGCAACGAGTACATTATTAGCCCTGCAGCAGGTAGCTAACCAACAGCAGCAGCAGCAGCAACAACAACAGCAACTCCAACAAGACAAGCTAGTCGCGGAACAGCAACTTAATTCCGTGGTAAATACCGCAAATCAACAACAGCAACAACAGCAACTACAGCAGCAACAGCAACAACAACTCGTTGCAAACACCCCAAGCTCAACAAGTGCACCTGGCCAACCTGCCAAATCGAACCACCGACTTGTAAACAAACTTATGGATGCTAGACATCGGCGTCGCAACAGACACAATCGGCACCGACTAAACAAACTCAAGGCAGCGGCAACTCCTCAGTCAAGTGGCGTAAGTTTACCAGGCAACCTAATGGACAAGTCGCCGCAGGCGCTTCAGTCTCAATTGATGCCATTGGACCAGCAGCCGACTTTAGTGGCACTCGAGTCGATTGTTGAGGAGGTTGCACGTGCAGGTATGCAGCAACAGCAACTTCCACCGCCCCAACAGTCGATCGGTGCTGGTGGTGGCCAACAGCAGCGGCAGTCGCAATCGAGTGGCGCCCCGACAGCAAGTGAAATTTTGCTCGGCGATAACTCGGCCTCGCAGATGACTCATCTGCGCCAGGCGCCAGGTAATCGGGAGCAAATAACCCCAATTAGCGCGCAACAGGTGACCGCGTCTACGATGGGAGGACAGCAGCAGCAGCAGCCGCAGACTCAAACGCAACTGGCTCTGTTGCCGCCACCACCGCCACCTCCCCAGTCGCAGCCGCCGATGGCTCCAATAAATCCTTTGGCCACCAGAGGCACTGCTCACAACTCGCGTGGCTTCTTCCTGACATCAATGCTAAGCAAAATAATGAACGTACTCAACGTCACAGAGTTTGCTCTCGAAATGCGCGACGGTATTTCCTCCAGAGCTTCATGTATGGCCTGCAATGCAGTTGTGGGCTTATTCTTAAGTCCTCTCTACTCGAAGGAGGTTTTTAGCGCTGCCATTCGAACAGTTTGCACCTCGTTCAAGATCCAAACTCCCCGGGTTTGTTTCGGTGTAGTCGAGGCGTTTCAAGATGATTTTGAGTACATTAGAAAGAACACCAAGTTAACCAGGGACGAGGTTTGTGGTGTTGTCTTTGGAGTCGATTGCGCCCGTCGGCCAACTTACAATCTCTTCTGGACCGTGCCGATTCCCGACCTACCGAGTAAACCTCTGGATTCTCCAACGCAATCCAATGGTAACAATCTAAACTTGGGCACAATTCCATTGGGCGAGCACTCAACCATTGACATGGAGGACGCGCCGGATATGTTTGAGTACCGGAAGTCGAGCGCACCGACACCTGGTCCAAATATGGGAAACAATACGCAATCATTGAAGGCGGCCGAAAGTTTGTCAAAGCAACAACAACAACAGCAACCACCACTAACATCTCAACAGAATCAGCAACAACCAGTCAACGGAAAGAAGAGCGCCAAAATGATGAAGAGGCCGCAGTATATTTTCGACGACGACCACCTGTTGGACAATCAAGCAGCAAAAGCCGACCAACAAATGGCTCGCTCGCAAGTGACAGCAGCGGCGGAGGCTACCTCTAGCTCTGGCGGTAAGACGCAAGATGAGAAATTCTCTAGCTTTGTTCAAATCACTGATATTCACATAGATCCATATTATGAGACTGGCTCGCTAAACGATTGTGGCGAGCCACTGTGCTGCCGAGCAACAAGTGGCTTGGTGGCGCCGAACGACAAGCGACGCCGCGCTGGCCAGTGGGGCGACTACGGCAACTGTGATGTGCCAATTAGAACGCTAAGGAATGCTCTAGAAAGGATTCGAGAGCAACACTCTAACGCAGAGTATTGGCTTTGGACGGGTGATATATCGCCGCACGACATTTGGAATATAAGCAAGAGTGAGACAACTAATCATGTTAGATTAGTTAGTAAAATGGTTCGCGAGTATTCAAATGGAGTGCCCGTATTTCCGGTAATTGGAAACCACGAGGCGCATCCTGTTAATAGTTTTGCGCCGCCCGAAATCAAAGGCAAATTCTCAATGTCATGGCTTTACGATGTGATGGCCGAGGAGTGGAGCGAGTGGCTGCCGGCCGATGCGATACGAACTTTTAGAATGTAAGTAACTCTTTTTATCTCCCTATTATACACTTGTGGAGCCACCTGTTGTTGCAGACTGTTGGATCTCTGTCTCACTCTCTTTCTCTCTCTCTATCTTCCTCCAATAATTAGAGGGGTCACATGTGTTTCCTTTGTTTGTCCGCTTAGAGCGTCAACCAGTGAGTGGCACTTGAATGAGCATTCATTGTGGTCACCTGTTGTGCGTGTTGCGTAATTGCAAGTTGTGCTCATTCACTAGATTGTCGTCGTGCCTGGCGAATACCCACAAGCGCGAAATCGTGAGTTGCGCGCAACAGGTGTCGAGTATTGTGTGTGAGTGTGTCAAAAAAATTTACACACTCTTAACGGTGATGAGACGACCATCCATTTTGCCACAGGTCATTGTTTTCATCCCAATTCCCCTCTGTTCATTGACCCGAAGGTTAATCTCGCCCTCTTTACCTTGCGACCTTGATCCTCTTTCTCACACTCGTCGGTTCCAAGAAAGACTCGCGGTTGTAGTGGCAGTAGCATAAGCTCACCTCCTAATCTGTCGTTTTCTCACATAACTTAACAAAACAAATGCCAAAAAATAACACAGTGGCGGCTTCTACAAGTTGCAAGTGCGCAAGGGGTTCAGGATTATCGCGCTGAATACAAACTACTGCGCCCGTTTAAATCCCTGGAGCTTCTTTGATCCCGTTGACCCGGCAAATCAGCTCAAGTGGCTGGCCGACGAGCTTCTCGAGGCAGAACTAAACCAGGATAAGGTTCATATCATTGGCCACGTGCCGCCCGACAATAGGGAGTGTACACAAGCTTGGCTTTTTAATTTTATCAACATTGTAGACCGATTCAAGGACACCATTTTAGCCCAATTCTATGGCCACACTCATCGCGACGAATGGCGTATTATTTATTCAATGCAACCCCAACGCCAAGAGGAGCCCATAGGAATCCAATACATTGGTCCCTCGATAACTCCCTTCACCGAAAACAATCCCGCTTATCGTATTTATCACCAGGACAAGACGGGCAATATTCTCGATTCAGAGACTTATTATTTCAATTTGACTGAAGCAAATGCCACGCCCACTAGTGTACCAAAGTGGCGCTACTCCTACAGCACTAGACACCATTTAAATATGACCAACGGATTAAGCGCAATCGAATGGAACTCCTTTCTTCAGCGAATGCACGACGACGATAACCTGTTCGACTCCTTCTATGGGAACTTTTATCGATTTAGCGAGCCAAAGGCGAATCAGGTGTGTCGCTCGAAGTGCAAGTATTCGATGTTGAGCGATTTGCGTCTTTCCCATCCGTACAAAACGAAACCAAAGCCATTCTTTCCACATAGGAAAATGTCAAACCATCATGGACCTAGAGAGAGACACGAGCGAGGCGACCACGGCCGCCACAACCATCATCATCACCACCACCACCATAAACGGCTCAGGTATACGAAGTGATCATTATTATCAATATTGATATTATATATATACACATTAGATACCACTATTAATATACTTAGACAATTCAAATAATAATAATCATCACCATCATTATTATTTTCTTGTGAATACACTGTTCAATAAAAAACCAACTTCTTTTCCAATTCCACATAACGCTCACGAGTTTGTTGTTTGCAAGGATTTGCAACAAAGTTGATGTCAACAAGTGTCTCTCTCTCTCTCTATCTTTATCTCCCCAAATGGCGCTTCGCGTCTTGTGGCATGTTATTTATTGATTCTATTTCCGATTGATCAGATAACATGTCCATTTGGTGAACAATCGACGCGAACTTGTTTACCGCATCAAGGCAATGGTGGTCGTATTAGTGGTTGTGGTAATGGTAGTAATAATATTATTAAACACACTGCTTATGCTGTGCCATTTTATCACTGTCTCAACAGATACACGTGCACTAACTTCGCACTTGTTGATTCTGGGTGCAATTTGCAAACATCAGTAATGAGTTACTCTAGCTTTTCGAATAGTCTTGTCGACTATAAAACACAAATGGATTTGTCTCACGATTGTTAAGTTTTCATTAGTAAACTTATCGAATAAATTCAAGACTGAGAAATAGAAGAAGAGGTTGAAGCAAAAAGAATCAACATGGACCATACAACAGGTGACCGGAATGTGGCCATCGCAGTCGTTATATCAGCCGTTTCCTTTTGTGCACTGGCCACCTATTACTGGCTCAAGAATGCACACTCCTACTGGTCACGCAAGGGATTAAAGGGGCCAGCACCGATGCTTTTTGCGGGAAATTTGCTCAGCATCTTGTTTAATGATCGGATGGTTCAGGAGAGGGAATGGGTTCGAAAGTATGGAAAAATCTATGGTACTTACATAGGATTGTCACCTCGTTTGGTGATTGCCGATCCGGAGGTTGTGCTCCAAATTTCTGTTAAGGATTTTGACAAATTTCAAAACCATAACTTGACTGAATTCTCCAACAAATACCAAAAATCCTTCCTGTTTTTCCTCAAGGATGATCATTGGAAAAAGGTGCGCTCGCTAATGTCGCCCACTTTCACGAGTGGCAAAATAAAGCGGATGTTCAAGTTACTCGATGGATGTGCCGACGATTTGGCCGCCTGCTTTAAGGAACAACTACCTGTAGGTCAGGATTCAGCCATTGTAAATTTGAAAGATACTTACAATCTATTTACGATGGATGCGATAACGACTTGTTGCTATGGACTTAAATTGGAGAGGGACGGCTCGACAAACCTGAAGACAGCCGCAACTAGAAACGATTTTGTTCGAGCTGCAATGAAATTTTTCGATTTTAATTTGCCCCGCATCCTGTTGGCTGTCTCAATACCAAAGCCAATTTTGCGTTTGATTGATTTCAAACTCGCCCCCGACTCTGTTGTACAGCCACTAGCCGACCGAGTGACTCGTTTAATCGAGGTTCGCCGGAAGTCGACAAAGAAATTCGATGATTACTTGCAGCTGCTTATAGACGCAAGAATTGATGCTGAAATGGAACTCGACGAGCTGGACCAACAGGAGAATCATCACGCTGGGTTGACTCACGAGTCTTTACGCGAGGATCAGAGCAAAATGGTTAGCCAGGTTAAAAACCGGGTGGGGACCCAGAGGACAAATGGCAACGATATTGTCCTCGACGATATGGAGGTTTTGAGTGGTGGCATCTTTTTGTTAGCCGTCGGACTTGAGACGACGGGTACCCTCTTGACGCACTGCTCCTTCGCCCTCGCCTTTCATCAGGACATCCAACAGAGGCTCTATGAGGAATTGCGTGCCATTGGAGAGTACAATGAGGATAAGAGCAAGTTTACCTTCAACTATGACACACTAACCTCGTGCAAGTATTTGGACGCTGTCATTTCTGAAACTCTCCGGCTACTCTCGCCAGTTCTTCAAATCGACCGTGTTGCAAACGCCGAAGCTCGAATTGAAAAGTATAACATTGACATCAAACAAGGCGATATCATCAACTTTGCCTTTCATGCAATCATGAACGATCCCGACTATTGGGAGAAACCTGAGCTCTTCAATCCAGATAGGTTTATGCCCGAGAACAAGGACAAAATTGTACCCGGCGCCTACTGCCCCTTTGGGCTGGGTCCGCGCCACTGTATTGGCATGCGCTTCAGCTTAACCGAGTCCAAGCTGGCCCTTGCAAAGATTATGATGAACTACCGTTTTGATCCAGCTCCAGGCACTTCGTTTCCGCCCAAAACCAACACATCAGTTACGCTGAATAACATCAAGACACCGCAGGTTCGTATAGTGCCAAGAAAGTGAGTTGTAATGAGAGATAATTATTTATATAATTCAGAGATGGAGACCCATGGACAGTCTTCGTGTCTACAATGTGAGTCTAGAATGCACCTCAAACTGAGGCTTCAACTAGAGATACATGGACGCATATCGGGTTGAAGGGTTGAATGCGCATGAAATGGTAGTTATTGAGGCGACGGAAGAGAAGAGGCGCAAATCTAAAGACAGTGGCAGCGATAAGGAACTACTTTATTTGGGCCAACAGGAATCATTTCAAGTTAACTCGCTAGAATAAAGTAGTGGCTCGATATCGTCCAATCCGACTATATAGTTCCTCACCTCTTTCGTCAGTTGACTCTTCTCAACGTCAATCATACTATTGAAATGGCTGTCTTCCGAGCCTTTTATCTGATTTTTCGATAACATGAACTTGTTGTTTAGATATGAATCCTAACAACAAGAGACTTGCATGCGGCCGAGAAACTCGCCAAACATTGAGTGCTATTGTCTTCAAATTGATGAATGGGTTGATATTTTCGCCCTCGCATGGTTACAAGAAGATTTTTTCTCGCGTAGAGTGATTAATTGAATAAGAATAAATGATAAAATTGATCCAAGAGGAGACATTGGACGAGGCTGCAAAAGCCAAATCTTCAATCTTAATAATTAAACCGACTGAAAGATAAGCGCTCGATATTCTCTATCGATATCATCATTCAAGTACAGTTGGCTGTAGGCTGACTGGCTGGCTGGCTGGCGGTGTGAACCAGAGTAACAAAGGGCAACCACTTGAAGAATTTGTCGACTTGTACAAGATTCTCTCTATATAGAAATTTCAATATTGTAGCACAACTCATTAATATTAATTATGGGATTAAAGTTAACAAGTATCTCTATCTGGCTCATTGGATGTAGCGTTTCATTCTCACTCACAACTAGCAGTCATCACGGGAGCGCCATCAAAAAATGTATTAGCGAAACGTCATTAACAGAGTCGAAGAGGCAAAAAGCATCATGCAAGACATCAAGCTGACGAAGAGTGGAGAGGAGGAGGAGGAGGAGGCGAATAATAATAATAATAATAATAACAATGAGCATTCAAGTTTCTTCAATCGAAAGCAGGAAACCGTCAGAACCAATGAGGGGATACCAAGGCGCCAGGCGCAGGTGGTTGTTGTTGGCGCAGGTTTAGCTGGCTTAGCAACGGCTCAGCGATTGCATAAAGCTGGCATTGAGGATATCATAATACTTGATGCTCTAGATAGAGTTGGCGGTAGAGTTCACACCATAAGCCACTCTGACTACCTGTTGGAGTTGGGTGCTCAATGGTTGCATGGAGCGGACAGCAATCCTCTCTACCATTGGCTAAGGAGTAAGGATATGATTAATGACTTCGAGGATGAGATGGCCGGTTTCAATGGCACTTTCTATACTGAGAGGGGCGAAAGAGTTGATCCCAATTTGTTGCAGCGTGTTTTGGATATTGTGCTCGAGAGTAAGTTAGCTATGTTTAGAAACGAGTGCGTTGATTTGATTGAAAACAATGGCTTCAAGAATGCAAGCGAAGTTTTCAGACATCTACTAAACCTCCAGATAGAATCAGATTCAAAACTCAAAGAACAAGAAGATCTAGTCAACTCACTGTTTGATTGGTTTCTAAGATACGAGAACATCGAAAATGGTTCAAGTTGCATGAAAGAAGTATCGATTGCCTCCTACACCGACTACAATGATTTAGGCGACGGAACTCTGCTTAATTTTAAACACGGCTACAGAAGTCTATTGCACTGGTTCACGGACGAGATGCCGACAGATAGGTGTTTGCACCTGAACAAGCAGGTGATTAACATTGAGACACTCAAGTCATCGGGCTCAACTTATCAAGATAAATCAGGTTCCAGCTACTCTAAGCCAATGGTGGTTAGGTATTCAGATTCCAATTATAAGGAATGCCAAAAAGATCATCACGAAACGAGCGACGCGTCAATCATTGAATGTGATCATGTTGTGGTCACAGCATCCATTGGTTTCCTCAAGAAGAACCACAAAACTCTGTTCACACCCCAACTACCGGAAGTGAAGAGGGAACTTATTGAATCTATTGGCTTCGGAACCGTCAACAAAATTGTACTCCAATTTGAGGAACCCTTTTGGAGTGGGGGAATCAAAATTATTTGGGACAATAAGAAGCTCGAGGGTTTTCCTGAATGGGCGCGAGATATCATCTCATTTGATGTAGTTAGACGACAGCCAAATTTACTCATTGGCTGGATTGGTGGTCATGGCGCAAGATTGATGGAACTAGAGTCCGACCAACAGGTGGCTAATATTTGCCTCAGGATATTAGGCAAATTTATACCAAAAACCGAGAGGAAGCCATCGAAACTCTTGGCTTGTTTCTGTTCTTGCTGGAGCTCCAATCCTTATATATGTGGTAGCTATAGCTTTCGCTCAATTGATAGTTTTGGTTTAAAGGTTGAAAATTTACACGAGCCTTTATATGATACAACTGAAAGTCAACTGTTGAACACTAGTCAGAGTTCGCGAGTCCCGAGGGTCCTGTTTGCTGGCGAGGCGACGGCTGGCCAACTATACTCGACGACCCATGGTGCTATAATGTCGGGATGGCGCGAGGCTGACAGGTTATTGTATCACCTGTTGGGAAGTAATAGGAATTATATAAAAATATCATCCTCAAAGGAAATGTATCAAATGTCCGCTTCGCCAGCGAAAACACTACTATAACTGGACTTGAGTTCTTATGAATAAACAGATTTTCCAAACATCTTTTATTCTGTCAGCTCAACAGTCTCAAGTCGTGATCAAATTTTTCAATCGTTATTGTTGTGGCAAATTGGAAAAGTCTGGCACTGCCATACCTGATAGCTTGATGACTTCCCTTGCGGCGTAACTGCCAACCTTGAAACAATAGTCAAGTGGCGCTCCTTGCATGTATTGCGAGAGGAAAGCCCCGGCAAACGAGTCGCCAGCTCCATTGGAATCAACCATCTCATTATCTGGAATGGGCTCGCATTCAAAGTGGCTAATCTGGACCTTTGAGTCGCCACCTTCGACCACCTGTTGGGCGCAAATAATGGGACGCTCACCCTGAGTTATAATCACAAGTCGGCCAACGTCAGTTTTAACCTTCTCGTCCTGTGCAATCCTAGTGGCTATCTCCTCGATGTTTGTCGTATCCCACTTCTTGTGCTGAGCATAAGCTAGCGCCTCGTCATCGTTTCCAAATAGAACGTCAACATACTTCATTACTTTCTCAATCTCACTGCCAAAAACTGCGCTTACATATGGTGCGCTTAGATTCAGGCAAAATCTTTTGCTTTTGTTCTCTGATTTAGCCACATGCTCGCCCAACAAGTGGAAGCTAGCTGGCGAGACTGCAATTAGAAAACCGGAGATGTAAATAATATCAGTGTTTGCAACTAACTCATCCCAATTATCCTTGAGATGTTGGTCCGAAAACTTTTGTGAGGCACCCAAAAAGGCGCACAGTGATCTATTTTTACCCTGCTCAGTCAAACAAACTGCACAAGTGCCTGTCGGCTCGGTTTTACATATTGAGTAATTAACAATAACACCATCTTCTTGGGCCTTTTTTGACATTAGAGATCCGAATTCATCGTCACTAATACAACCAGAAAACATCACTCTAGCATCCACTTTTTGCTGTTTCAATACGCCGGCAGCAATTCTCATAACATTCTGGGCCGAACCTCCAGCTGTATATTCAACTGGATACTTTTCCACCAACTCCTTACAAAGATTTTTATGCTCCTCGCCGGCTAAAATAACATTGTTGGCCTTTAGTCCATACTTATCTAGAAGCTCTTGTTCGACGTAAGCCGTAACATCGAGCAACGGATTACAGAGGCCCAAAATGGACAGAGTTTGTTTCTTGTCAGCGCTCATGTTGTTGAGGCAATCGTTTCTATTGACTTAAATTTAATACAACAAAAATGAGTTACAAATGAGATGGATGATAATTGATGATCAATGATATGGAGGGAATATTTTGAGGACCGTCGACTGTTAGCTAAAGTTTGGAGTTAATTATTATTCTGAAACAGGTTGGAACATGCTTGTTCAGCGCGCTTTTTTCAGCACTTACACTGTACAGTAACCGTGGCGCAAAGCATCCACTTGTAATTGCACTTTCTCTCGTTCATTTGTTAAACCAACACCAATTTGATATAAATTTAATCTGATCAAGATGGATCTACATGTACATCGCAGTTTTGCGAATGAGAATGTTTCAATGTAGTAACACAAAGATGTGCATAGTGAGATGCAAATGGAAGTCATTAGATTCAATCTTCAATTGGATCAAGTGATTCTATTCACATTGCGACCAAAAACATCGGTGGTCTTGAGACTCATCTATCCAGATAAATATCTGCAGAATCTTGGGGCTCTATTTACAATAGGTGAACCATGGTGCCTCATTTGACTACTTCAACGGGGTCGGCACAATACAATTGCTGCAAACTGTAGTTGACGCGCGTTGGCCTAGTCAACAACGGGCGACAGCGGCGCGAAGACAACAACCGCGACCGCTCATTCACTACAGTCTACAGTCCGGCGGATCTTGGGCTAATGTGAATGGGTAGACTTTGTGCGGCCAGCCAGCAAGCTAGCGCGACCCTAGGTGACAGTGAGCGAGATGCACGAGCGACGCTGATGGCCTTTACACAGCGGGGCGCCTAGCGGCGCTGGTGGCGGCGATGGCGGCTGCCACTACTATTACTACTTCTGCTGCTGCTGCTGCTGCCGCTGCTACGACGGAGGTAGTGGTATTTGGGAGAAATTTTCGCTTTCTCACATACAGCCAAGAAGGGTGAGAAAGACAGACAGCGAGTTTTGCCGAGGCATGCAATGGCGCCGCAGACTCTTTTGCACGTACTGCGTTAACAAACAGCATTACGCAAAGAGCATCGGAGGGCCAATATGAGCGCCCAAAGCTTGCCAGCGTTTATGGGGCTACGGCGAGCATTGGTTGGTATTGCGATTAGCCGAAACGGTGGCACTGCTCAAGTTTTTGGTGCTGCGTCAGCCTCTCAAATCCAACACTAAACTAACTCTCAATGGCAAGCGAGATGCGCGAGAATATTCTTGTTATTGATGTTTTAATCCTCTCGAGTTTCCATTGCGACGAGGCCAGGTAGTCTTTCACCTGATAGCGTTGCATTTAATTCTGACAAAGAGACACGAAGAAAGAGAAGAAAAGAAAAGAAAAGAGAGGAGAGGAGAGGAGTAAAAACAAACTGAAAACTCCTTAGCCACTCCTTTGAGAACTCAGTTAGTATCAAGCTATAGTATTATTCCATATAACAAGAAATAAGAAATGAGCAAGGTATTTTATTACTTCTTCCAGGAGTAAATGTTCCTTTAGTTTTGTTTACTTCTGATAATGAGCAGAATTCATCTTAGAAGCGGTATTAGTCTTGGAAGCAATCGTAGTGGTAGTAGTAGAGAAAGTGGTTGTTGTTGCTGTTGCTCTAGTTCTTGTTGTTGTTGTGGTTAACGGGTTGAACGAGTTTTCGTACCTGATTATCACCATAATTTTTATTGCTACTACCGCCATTGAGGAAAAATTGAATGCCTCATTATCGAATTGCAAATTATCACTCTAACTGATCGCCGATCACAACGGACAAGCGTTGAAAGAAACGGAGCAAAATGGTTCTAATTGGAGAATTTGGTGTCAAGGATTAGCGATCAAACATACGGATGGAACCAAGAATGTTTGTTGTTTTGAAGTCAAAGAGGTGGATAGAAAATTATAGATGTGATACTAAGCAAATGATGGATTAAGTAATATTCATCGAATTGTTGAAAGATTGATAAATTGACTCAGGTAAAATAAAAATGGAACAACCAAGAGACACCAGAGCCACTGGGACTTCCACAGGAAGTAGTCCGGCAACTAGCAAGTCTTGGCTCAAGGAGAAGAAGATACTCTACCAGCGAATCCAAGAAGATAATCGACTTCCTTTATTCTTGAAATCGAATAAAATTTCAGGTGCAGCTCATCAGGCGGCGATATCGTCGACGCAAATGCAAATACAACCGCAACCACAACAAACCGCTAATCAATCGCGGCGAAACAACGATAAAGGAACTAATAATAATAATAGTAACAATAATAATAATAGTGGCAGTGGTACTAGCCAACAGAATAGTCACCAGAGTCACCACCATCACCGTCACCATCACACCAGAGATTTAGCAACTACAAGTGGTTCAAATGCAGGTTGTCGGCCAGCGAATGAGTTGGATAACCAGCCTAAGCAGCAACCAAAAGAGGAACCCATCGTTCAGGTGCCGAGAGATTGGCGAATAGCTTCATTGGGTGGAGCAAACGTGGAGCAACATCAATCTTCGGCGTCGCGACACCAACACCAACATCAACAACCGAATACCACAACCATTGGCCACTATGAGCTCAAGAAGACTCTGGGCAAGGGAAACTTTTCCACTGTTAAACTAGCACAGCATCGGATAACCAATCACTCGGTGGCCATAAAGGTAGTAAAGACATCCATTTTGTCAGAGGACAATTTGATGAAGGTTAATAGGGAAATTGATGTACTTAAAAAGTTGGGCAAACATGAGCATATTGTTCGGCTGTATCAAGTTATCAAGACAAAGAGGTACTTTATGCTGGTTACCGAGTATTGTGCCAATGGAGAACTATACGATTATCTCGTGGATAAGGGAAGACTTAGTGAGCCTCAGGCATGCAACTTCTTTCTACAAATTCTATCTGCCATTGAGTATCTACACGATAGAAACATTGTACACCGAGACTTGAAGGCCGAAAATTTATTGCTAAACGAAAATTATAAGTGCGTTAAAATCGCCGACTTCGGCTTTGCAAATTACTTCGAGCGCGACAAGTTGCTCTCGACTTGGTGCGGAAGTCCCCCCTACGCGGCACCCGAACTCTTCAAGGGTTTGCAATACGTCGGACCACCAGTTGACATTTGGAGCTTGGGCGTGATACTCTACGTGCTAGTTTGTGGCTCACTTCCATTTGACGGACACAATTTGGTTTACTTGAAGAGTCGCGTTTTAAGTGGCAAATTTCGGATCCCTTTTTTCATGTCATGCGAATGCGAGTCGCTAGTCCGCGGCATGTTACGTCTGGATCCAGAGCGTCGCTTTGGTATTAGGCAAATCAGAGCTCACGCTTGGATCAAGAAGCACGGTGGCGGCTCCATGGAAAACCCAACAACAACAGCGACGATCAAGAATCAGGTACAGATGACCTCAGCGCCGACTGAGAGTGGCAGTGGTGGAGCAAACACTCAAACAAAGTTGTCTATTCTTAGTGACGCTGAATCATCATATGGCAAGACCCAATCAATTGAATGCTCGGACACAACTCAAGAGGACAACTCTGTAGCAGCAGCAGCATCATCACAGTCAAATGCCACGCCCACCATGAGCACCAACAATCGAGGCCAATCTCTTGACATGGATGAGGTCAAAGCTAGCAGAGCTATCGGCCACCAGCAACCGGTGATTGTCGAGGGCGGTGACAGCAAGGCGACTGGAGACACAGAGCAGGATGCCTCAATGTTGTGCCTGACAAGTAGCACCACCACAAAGGTTAACACAAGCCAGGTAGCTGGCAACCACCAGGGAGGTGCCAATATAAAATTTCCAAAGCAACAGCAGCAAGTGGGTGGTGATACGATTCACAATTTTGTCAACACTGATATTGCAAACGCCGTCTCAAACATGAGCATCGATTCAAACAATAGCTCAATGTCCATGTCCACAACTCATGGAGGAGCCAATGATAATTCAAACTCAAATGCCATGAGCACTCAGAGTATTGGAAGATCTCAATCGAATTCCCTAAAGCAAGAGAGTTCTCGAGGATCTGAGGCCACAACCGGAAGTTCGCGTGCCACAACCCTAGGTCACTTGAACAAACAAAACTCAATTGACGATCAAATAATCGACTTCATGGTTGACAACTTGAGGGTGGCTGAGAACTCGGAGTTGATTAGACACTCAATTGCACATGACAAGTATGATGATTTGCATGCCATCTACAGATTGATTCGCGACCAACCGGAAATATTCCTCAAGTCCCAGCAACAGCGACCACAGAATGAGTTTAAAATTCCATCTCTACCATTGATTCCCTCCTCGCGAACCTCGGATCCAAATAGAAAACCTTCAATTACCACGGGATTTTTTCAACAACCCACTTCAAACTCTAGCCCATCGAGCCAACAACAAACGCCCATGCCAGCCTCGATAGCGGCATCGGCAACAACGACGGCGAGTGAGCCACATCCGGCCAGAAACGAGACCGACCAGAATAAGAGTCAGCAGCAGACAAATAGATTTGACTTTTCTGGTCCAAATCTAAAAGGTGTCAAGATTTCTACGAGTTCAGTTGGTGGCAGCGCAGGTGATCATGAAATGGACGAGGAATCTAGTGTCAAGCAAGTGGGCGATCAGATAGGTAGTAGGCAGCAGGGAGGTGATGAGGCGATGGAAACGCAGCAACCAGCTCAGGATATCGTTATGGATTTGGCCACTACAAACGAATCGATTGCCACTGACACTGTTATCAATGATAGCAATAGCAACAAACCCGTCGAGTCCATTTTGCTGAAACAAAGAAAGTCGGAGGATTCCAGCTGGCAGAATCCGCCAATATTCTTAACTCCGCCCATAGAGACAGCGGCAAGCCGTTTGAATGGAGCTAGTGGGTCAACTTCCGGTCAAATTAGCTCAACTGATGATCCATCGAACAAGCAGGTGGCGGCGGTGGCCGTGGCGGTTGCTGTGGTGCAAGTGGCTCCGGTTCAGCAGCAAACAAACACAACAACCAGCACTCAGCCAGCTAGACATAGTTTTGACTCAACCATGCAACAGATCGTCAATGCCCAGCAAACGGCAAGATTGAATCTCGACAGGTTGTCCCTGTCAAATGATCCAAAGAACAACTATTGGGACTCGTCGCTTCTAGACTCGCTGAATGCCTCTAGCTCTTTGCTAGCTGCAAACACTGGACTTGGTGGAGTGACTGAGGCATCATCGCAGATGTCAGGTGGCGGTTCCGGCGCCCCGGGCGGCGGAAATCAAACTAAAAGTTACCTGGGCTCCGATTCCATGTCCATGGCTGACTCCTCAACTTCTGGAACTAATGCTGCTAGCGCCTCGTTTCATCTAGCAAATACCATGGCTGGTATCACCACGAACCTGCTCCAAATTGGCCAAGGTCATGCAAGTTTGAGTCACCAGCAACAACAACAACGACAACAGCAGCACCAGCAGCATCTACCAAGCATGACCTGCGGCGCGGGCGGCGAATGTTCGAGTATCATCGATGCAGGTGGTCAATTTTCCATTAGAAATCAGCATACAAATCTACTGTTGGCCAGTCTGCAAACTCCAATCCAATGTCCCGCCTCTACACTCACTCAATCCGGCCTCCTACCCCAAATGTCATCAGCCATTGGCGAGCAGCAAGCGGTAGCGGCGGCTGCGGCCGCGGCTACTGCAACGGCAAACTTTGCCGGCTTTATGCCAAACAATTTGGTCAACCAAAACATAGCCGCAATGTCGCGCTACTTTCCAATTCAAGCCGGAACACACTACAACCACCTACACCACCACCACCACCATCATTTGAACATGGCCAATCTGCCCACGGGCATGTTGACAAACGAGCTAAACTTTCTGGATCCCAATGGGCTGAACACGGGACTTGAGCGGCGAGCTAGCGATGGGCAGGCGAGCTACAATAGCTTGACAAATGCCAGCGGCCAGCAAAGTGGATATAGCACAATAACTAGCGCTAACAACCAGCAAATGTCCGCTTTAGGTCAGACATCAATCTCACCCATGGGAGCCAATGATTTGTTCAAAAACTCTGCCCAAGTTTACCACCAACAACAACATTGTGCCGCTAGTCAGCAGCAGGATCATCAAATGGCCAGCCAACATCATTCATCCTCCTCATCATTCCACATGAGTCCGAGTAGCGGAGGAAACGGTACCGGAAACGGAAACGGAAGACTCCGAGGCTCGAGCATGAACTCGCCGTGTCTCTCAACCACCGACTCGTCATCTTCGCGGGCCGATGTGCTGGAGGGTTTGGTTGCCCTTGATGTCAGTGGTAGTGGCGGAGGCGGCGGCGGCAATTCTCAGCCCACGTCTTTGGTTTCAAATGGCAATAATAATAGTTTGAGCTCTGATCAGCGACAGCAACAACAAAGCCATCCGCTCGACTTGTCCAAGAGCGACACCAATAAGAACAATGTCAATTCCCAAACCATTCAATCGCCTGGAGTGAGCCAGCAGATTGATGTCCAAAAATTTAGAAACCAAATGATGGACGATCAAAATAGAGGATCAGATCAGAGGAGCAACTCGACCACCTCGTCATCGTTGATATTTCCATACTTCTCTACAACCAACACAACAACATCTATCGCAGCAACCAGGAGTAATGCCAACTCAACATCAACCTCGCCAAGGGGATCGACCTACAACAATAGCAGCATCCAAATTCCCTTTTGCCAAGTGTCCCCCTCAACCATTAGCCTATCGGGTGGCGGGCCTGGCCACTTACCCAACCGGCGGAAGCGCCACTCGCTCGAAACGGAATCCCGTCACTTCCATCATTCGCAACTCGTTCAATCTGGTCTCTGCTCGCATCATCACCATCACCACCATCAGCAGCAGCAACAACAACCACAACAACAACAACACAACCAGTCGCCTGCTAGTCCTGCTGCAACCGGCGAGCGCCTGCCAATAGTATCCACCTCGCCAAAGTGTCGCTTACACAGTCATGATAAGTGTCTAGCTGGCGCTGGAATCAGATTGAGTGGCGGCGGCGCAAACTCGCCTCATTCGCACCCCCATCACCATCACCACCACAACCACCACCATCAGCCTCCTCTCAAATATCCGACTAAATCACACCTGGGCCAGTTGCGTAACTTTGCTCAAACTTTCTCGTATAAAAACCTGGTCAAAGGTGAGGCGGTAAAGCAGCAGCAACAACCACCGACCTCAGGTTCAATGGATGTAAGTGACGGACCATTGGCATCAGCAACAACACTAGCAAACTCACTTAATTCAAGCTCATCAACACCAACCACCAAGCCAGACTCTGGCGTTTAACAAAACTTATCACCCAATTGGAAAGCATCATATCATGTAACAAGAAACAATGTTTCACATAAATGTTATTTGTTGTTATATCTCAAGCAGAGCGAGAATCTCACTCGATGGATCAAATAAAGATATCTAATATAATACTAGAAATCATCATGGAAATTTTTGTCAATGAACTTTTTCCTCAAATAAATGAGCTCTTACACTAAGACTAGGTTTTAAATTTCAAGCTTGCCAGGTTAGTGGTGAGATTGAGCAGAAAAAATAGCTACAGTCGCTACGATTGTCGCCTACATTCAGTATTCCATCATGCACTACTGCCTTTACTTGAGTTCACCGATTGTAGCTGCAGTAGCCGCCACAGAAGTTACCATTACAGCTCCAAGTAGCACAGGCAGTGGCAATGGTATTAAATGCTGACGAACGGTAGTGTAGCCAATGTTTCAGTGGTAGTGCTACAAACAACAGCGACAATAACATCAAAAACATTGGACAGGTTAGTCATCATGAGACAATTTGGATACTAAAAATATTGATCAATCTATCATTAGTTACAGGCTCAAAAGATAAAATAGATGGAGCATCAGTTAAAGGTAGAGGCGCTTGTATTCAACTGACTGAACCGCTTGAGTCTAAAGAAAAAGGATTGTTATTAGAAGCAAGAGAATAGTCGTATTAGAGCAAAAAACGTCTAACAACTATAACTATAACATAATCTCTAATCTATTTGCGAGGTTCTTTAGTTGATATATAATTTGGCTTATAGTAGATAGAGAAATTAGTGTTATTTCCAATTTGAAGTGCATTTGCTAAAACATAGCAGAAAAATCTGAACCATCATGGCAGACAGTGGCGATTTTTCTGGCGGGCCGGGCGATGACTTTTCAGGCAGTGGCGGTGACGGCAGCCATGATATGTGTTCGTTCTTGTCCAATATTGTTAACCAGAGGAGAACTGTTGAAAGATTAATTGATTGGCTAAGACATTCGCAAACCACCTGCACGGACACCGCCTGTTTCGATGATCTTTCTCTCTCAAATCCAAGAGCCGATGGGGTTTTGAATGGAGATGGAGATTATGCCGACGAATCTCTTTTAGAAGAGCCATTCGCCTTAGTCATGTGTCTTTTGTTTGGACTTCTAACAATTGTAGCCATGAATTTAGCTAGGGATAGAGAGTCCCGAGCAATTAAGAACAACAAAAATAACAACGGCATTTCAGGCGACAACCATCCAAATCGATCGCGTCGCAATCCAGATGGCGACGACGACGACGACCACAATCGTAGACCGACGTTCTAAATTAACCTACCTAAATTACTGGCTGTAGTAACAACAGTCGAGCTACGAGAAGCATGAACTCGGCTAGTGTCCAATGATGACGAAAAACTATCCAGAGAGTAGGTTTCCATCAGCAAGAAGAAACATTAAATTGGATTGTATGTAAAACCTTCAGGAGGTAACAGTATCCTCGATAGTAGAAACGGCAACGAATTTAGAATCGAAGTACCGACCACTAGGATAATCCGATCGTATTGTGATAGAGACAAACAATCCCATCTAAATCTAACTAAGAATTGTTAATATCATTATGAAACTAAATAGAATGCATGCATATGATTACAATTATCACACAATTGATTAACATATCGGGAGCCAAAAGCAATATCTGAAGTAAGAGAATCACAAAATTAAATTCAAGCACCAACCGATAACGTCATATCTAAAGTCGTTAACTTGCGCTTATTACATTCATGGCAAGAATCATGTAATCAGACTTCTGAAACGCATACAGGAAATCTCCTAATATAGACTTGAGTCGTCTCTATTGAACACCAATATCAACTGTTTAATTGAGCATCGTAGTCTTTCTCTAGCATGCAAACTCGACAGGTCAACATCTTGGCCGACATGTCAGCGTCCATCTGATTGCTATTGTTTGCACTTGCGTCAGAACAACATTCTTCGTGGAAAACATGGTGACAACCAAAGACAACCAGGTCGTTTAGAGAGCTACCACTTGTGGCCGACTGTTGGTTTGTTCGTGAACCGGAAGAGCCGCCAATTAGATTGGTCCCAACAGCTCCGCTACCCCCAACTCCGGAGCCCTCGGTGTTCACAGATCTGGTCTGACTTAAGTTGTCGACTAGGGCATCTGAGAAAAGAGATTGGTTGCAATGATCACACAAACGATCTACCTTGATGCCAATGCCTTGAGTTTGGCAACGGATTTGCTTTTCCAATAGAGCGAAACAATCTCTGGCCATCAGATCGCGACAACTTCGCTCTAAAGATATTTGTAGTTGATAATCTCTTAATATCTTAACTAGAGCTGGCATCAATCCTTCAATCTCGCAACCGTTCGGTATCCGATCGATGAGTTCCTTGGGATCGCTTATATCTGTGCCAATATTCTTCAATAGCTCGCCTATGTATTCGGGTCTTGCCATAGAGTGGGCTATCAAGTCTTTCCACAGTTCAGTATCTTGGTGTTCTTTGCAAAACTCAATTGATTCATTGATATCTTCCTGAGAGTCCATTATGTACCTGAGGGCTGTTCTCAGGTCACCCATTCGACCATATAGGAAAACAACTTCCTTAATTAGGTTGGCCTCTTTACAAATCTCTAAGGCCTCCTCAAGTTGGTAGTTGGTGGATAACTTTAAAAAACTCATAAGGGATTCCCTCTGGTGTTGCGCATAGAGTCTAACCATCAAATTATGATACTCAAGACAGGAGTCTGGGTCCTTTAGCACTAATCTATGGAGGTATGAGACTAGATACCCTTGGGATTTATATCTTTCCAATCGTTCAACAACGTCCTTCATTGGTATTGATTCTATGTTTTCCACCAACAACTGCGAGGTTTCGTTGGCGTCTATTTGCATCAACCTGTCCACTCGATCACGCAGAATCGATACCAAGCTATTGTTTCTAATTAATGAGAATATCCTAGTTTTATCATTGTAATCTAAATATATATTTACAGCATCCTCAAATCTACCCATTCGTGTGTATAGCTCAGCTAAGGCCTCATTCAATACTAAATTCTTGGGATCGTTGGCTAGGTTTCTTATAACTTGATCTGTCATAGCTTGCAGTGAATATAACTGGCAAGGTATCTCCTTGATTGCCTTGAAGAAACTGACAGAGTCATTGCGGAGAAATTCGTTTAGAATAAAATTATAACTTTCTTGTTTTAGGTGGAAGTCATTAAGACTCTTCGGCAGAAACGGTAGCAGGTGCTTGAGTTGGTTCAATTTACAAAACTTATCTATTTCCGAGTCCCACATTGACTGATCTTTGCCACATATTGAGGAACACAATCTGGCTGCCTCAATATAACTATCTGGTGTAGCTTTGTTCAATAGTTGGCGCATATAAATCTCCTCTATCTCCCTTAAAGAATGTCGATTGAGATCTGATGCTTTCTCCTTGGCAAATTGGTAGCACTCTTTGATCATGGAATGCTGAATCAGCCAGTCAATATGATCGTCATGATCACGAGGTTTGGCTGATATGACATCCTTGGGGCAAACGATGAAATAGATACCCTCGCTATGTAAACTCTGTAGGTTATATGGGAAAGATATCGATCCAGGATGTTGATGATGATGTTGTGATGAAGAATTATGATGACTTGACGTGGAGGAGTTCTTCTTTGGAGGCGAGGTTAGGCAACCATTAGGAGTTAGAACATCTTTAGATACTTCGTTGTAGCTATTGGAGTAGGTTTCGAGGACGTGCACCTGAGGTCTAATCAATTGCGAGATAGCGGCAGTTTCTCCTGCTGATGTGTTGCTAGTTGATAGTGCTGAGCTACTATTTTGATCCGATATTGTTGTTGATTGGATCATACTGTAGTTTTTGGTTGCATCCGAAGACGCTATAGACGATGGAATGGACGTCAAAGATGAATCACAGCTTGACTGAGTATCGCGAGATGCTCGCCGATACCTTTGGAATGGATAGTTGATTGATAGGGTCAATAGGCAATCCTTGAAAGGTGATAGACCACAAACAGTGAAGTCTGTCTCAAACATTGAGACAATTTCCACATACTTGCGGGGTAATTCTTTTAGTTGCGTATCATTTAATACTTCATGAGATCGTTCCTTAATGAGACAAACTTTGACTGTGTTGCCCCATCCCATTAGTAGGGTCCGCTTGTCTTTCCATGCGAATTGACATGGATCTAGACTATCGAGATCGCTTTCGCGTTTAATACGTGTGATTATTGCCCTTTGCTCTACATCGAATATCTGCACTGAAGAATCCGTGGCCCAGGCTATGAATTGGCCCTGCCAAGAGAGTGTTCTCACTTTTTGTTCTTTGGTTTGCAAAACTGTTGATTTGTATCGAGCGAGAAATCCTCTCTCGTATAATACCACCCTGTCATCGCCGGACACGAATCTTCGTCCACTACCGGCGCTGTGAAAGTTTGGATCGATGGCAACTACATTCATCGGCTTGTCTGGCATCAATACAAAGTTGTGCTCATTATCACATAGGCCATAAACGACCAATCTATCACTGCTACAACTAACCAAATACTCGCCCTTCTCGTCGATACTAATACATGATACCGACTTAAGGTGGACACACAAATCTTGACCATGAACCTTGTTGCCCTGATGATCGAAAACATGGATACGTCCGTATAGAGTGCCGATGGCAAAGAACTTGCTGTGTAGACAGGAGCTGGTTATTGAGTCCGTTCGAATAATGTTAGCCAGGTCATTCAAAATTCTCTCATATGAAAGTTTAGGCTCGTCAATAATTTCATCGGATGAATCATCCAATACTGTGGCATCGTTATTTCCCTCTGACATGCTGATATGGTCAAAATTTATATATAATGATAAATCAGGTGTGATATTATTAGTTTGTGCAATTCATGGTGAATAATTGATGTTGTGGGTTTTGTTGAAGTTTTTCGCCCATCATGTCATCTGGAGTGGCACACTGAATCGTGGTCTGGAAAATCTCTCTTTCTCTGTGGCAATTCTCTCGCATAACAGCTGATCTTTTGCCAGAGATCTCGGATTTAATCATGAAATTCTCCTTTAATCTATCCAAAATCTATCTATTAACCAGATGATATAAGATTTACTTACACTATTCCACGAGAAGTATTTAGAAAACGATTGCAATGTTAGAGTCAGATCTATTAATCGACCCAGATATTAGGGTTTGGGTATTTTTACCCATCGTAGTTATCACGTTCCTTGTAGGAGTATTAAGAAATTATGTAACTATTCTATTGATGTCCACTAAAAAGGTGGAATTACAACAAATTCAAGATTCTCAAGCTCTGATTAGGGCAAGATTATTACGGGAGAACGGCAAATATTTACCGAAAAATTCCTACCTCATGAGACGGCATTTCTTTAACAACGCCGAGACTGGCTACTTGACACAAGCTAAGAACAGGCCAAGTGTACAGCCAAATCCGATGAGCGATCCATCCATGATGACTGATATGTTGAAGAGTAATCTAACAAACATGTTGCCTACAATACTAATCGCCGGTTGGATTAATTGGACATTCTCAGGCTTCGTCACAACCCGAGTGCCCTTTCCCCTGACTCTCAGATTTAAACCCATGTTACAACGAGGTATTGAGCTGGCCTCATTAAACTCAAGTTGGGTCAGTTCGGCCTCATGGTATTTCTTGAACGTCTTTGGTCTACGTGGAATCTACACTCTAGTATTGGGCGAGAACAACTCGGCAGACCATACAAAGGGGATGCAAGATCAAATGTCTGGCGCTGCCATGTCGATGCCGACTGACCCAAAGCCAGCATTCAAGGCAGAATGGGAGATGCTCGAGATAACCGAGCACCAGTCAGCGTTGCCAGCCTGATGGAATGACCCCGGTTGAGTGTTCAGTAGATTGTGAATAAATTTTGTATAAGACAATGATAATTCATACGAGACCGACTAAGGCCACGAAATTCGCGTTGATTATGACCAAGTTTTGGACATTGCAGCCACCTTCCCCACCAACATCTTATTGAAATCCGAGGAGGTGAATATCTACCACAGTACATTGTCTAGACTCTCGAGGTCTCTAGGGCTCGATACCACTAATTTTGAACAAATTCAATGCTTCCAACTCAAAACTGACTCTCCTCTTGTTGATCTGATGAGAAGAGTCTCAGCATGTCAGCGACTGCACCACCTCAAGTCATCGCGAGCTTGTGAAACTTTTTGTTAACAGTGTAACCGAAGCGAGTGGTAGGAGCAATCAATTGATCGTGTATCAATTTCAAATTTGTCAATATTTGTCCTTTGTAATAGCTATAGTAAATATGAACTCCACCCAGTAACTAGCTATTGCAATTTTTGCAATTAAACTCTCGAGGCGCGCACATTTAGATACGAGAGCAACAAGTGGAGGCTCGCCCAAAATGAAACTTGTACCCTCCCTCTCACTGTCTCTTGCCGTGAGAGCTTCGTGCAGACTCCGTACTGCGGTCCGCAGTCTGCGGAGTATTGATGAATGTGTTAGATGAAGCGAGACAACAACCAAGGGGTGAACGTACAAAGCAAAACAGATGCGCCCCACGCAATGTGTAACTCATAGTGCTGAATATTTCTTTAGTGATTCCATCTATTAGGTTGGCTGATGATATCATAAGTGTATAGTTCTCTTTTATATATTGTATAGAAGTTATTTTAGTTTAGCTATTGATAAGCATTTCATCCTGAGTTCAGATTATTAATCCTCTCTCTGTGGTAGATGTCCATGTTGTAACGACAACAAGTTAGTACGAGCTTTGGCACGAAGCAAGATATTTTAATCCCTCCCAACGGCCCAATTTGCTTCTTGCATTAAGTTTTAAATCAAGCAATTCAATTAGTGATCTCTTCGGCCACAAAGACTCTCAAGAAGTCACATGTAGGCCAAAAAGATCCAAGTGATTCTTAAATCAAAGGGATAAACTGCTAGCAAGCTGAAATGATTTGGCGATCTATCAACAAGTAGACCTGCCCATGGTAGAAACGAACGACAATAGAGTTTAATCGAGGAAAACATAAACAAACACACCGGGCAATAAAATAACCACCAACAATGAATTCACTAACCTCGGGTTTAATTAAAGTCTTTGCTCGAGTTAGCAATAGTGGTAATACTAGTGGAACTAGCAGTAGTAGTGAGAGAAGCGGCCATAGCAACAATAATACCAATAATGGAACCACAAGTCCTAACATTTCGTCATTATCATCGTCCAGCAGTAGGGATAAGAAAGTAGGCAAAGTTATTGGGCCCCCTCAGAATGTTGAGCATAGAATACATGCAGTTTATAATCCTCAAACGAAAAGGATCGATGGTCTTCCAATAGAATGGCAACGAATGATTGATTCAGCCGACATTCCACAACAAGAGCAACAAGATAACTCGGCCGTCCTAGTGGCGGCACTCAAGTTTTACAATAGATCCTTGCATAATGATGTCAAATATATGACCATCGATAAGCGAAAGTTCAAATCCTCCACCGACGACCTGTTAAACTCAACACCCTCTCCCTCAGCGGCTTTCGGCGCAAACAATAACATGGATGAAACAAAGCATCTACTAAATTATAATTCTAATACTAATTATCTTATTAATTTTAAAACTAAAAGTAGCAATAATGATGATCATGATCTCCTAAACACAGTCCCGCCGATAGGTGCTTTCATCAACCACGATCAATTTCACGGTTGGGATAGGCAAGATAGAATAAGTAGCAACTCAAGTGGTAGTTGTAGTAGTGACTTCCAATCTTCGGACATTCCAACTAGAGTTCAGCTTGCGCCTCTATTCGCACCACCACCACTACTTGATGATATAAATGACTACAACACCATTAACAATCAAGAGCTTAACTTTGCCTTTGGAAGTCCAAGTGAAGACGAGCATCAACATCGGCAAAAGCCAACTAACATAAATACTAACAAAAACCAACTAACCATTGATACCGAGGGTGCAAATAAGCAAGACGGAGATCGACCAACGCCAAGTCCAAGGCGGTCGAAGCAGAGAGAAGCTGAAGAATTGAAGGCTGTAGTGGCGGCACCAGATGAAGAGGAGGATTTTGTTGATCCAGACTCCAGTTTTAAGCCAGATCCAAAGTTGACAGTTAGATCTAAAGCACATGATTACGAGTATGTCCCCTATGGAGATCACTGTTACGTTAACGGCGAGTTGATCCAAGATTTCAAGAAACAATTACAGTCAGCCGATAAACAATCACCGCATAATGGCCTGTCATATTCAACAAATCACCTTCAAAAATCACAACCACTACTACCACAAGAACCTATGGTCATTGATGTTAATAAGACGATTGAGTTTGTGGTTGAGGAATCGAAAGCTAGGTCAAATGAGAATCTAGACAACCAACATCCATATGTTAATGTACATGCACCACCAAAGAATCACATGAGACAGGATTACGAGTATCGGCCAGTTCCAATGCGTCGTGGGCGTCAGCAGAAGGGAAGTCAAAATCAGTATTCTGAAGACGAGTGGATGAGAAAGTTGTTGGAGATTGTGAATCCAGAGGATCCGAGACAAAAGTATCATCTGTTAGGACAGGTGGGTACAGGTGCTACGGGAATTGTTTACACAGCAGTGGATAGGATGACCTCAGAGAAGGTGGCCATCAAGATGATTGACATAAGGAAACAAGTTAAGAAGGGGTTGATTTTAACAGAAATATCCGTTATGAAAAGCAAGAAGCATCCTAATGTTGTTAATTATTATGATAGCTATCTCGTCGATGGAAATCAATTGTGGGTTATAATGGAATTCCTACAATTTGGTCCACTTACCGATCTAGTTACAAGACTCATCTTGCGCGAAGGCCAAATAGCTGTTCTAGTCCGAGAGACACTCAAGGCAATAGAGTTTTTACACTCCAATAGAATTATACATAGAGACATCAAAAGTGACAACATTCTCTTGGGCCACGAGGGTCAAGTTAAAGTAATTGACTTTGGCTTCTGCGCCCAACTCGAGGATATGGACGAGAAGAGGCGCACTTTCGCCGGAAGTCCTTATTGGCTCTCGCCCGAGATTATAACTCGCAAAGCCTACGATACAAAGACGGACATTTGGAGTTTGGGTATACTAATCATTGAGATGCTCGAGGGTGCGCCGCCCTATTTGAACGAGGCGCCACTGAAGGCCATCTACCTGATCGCCTCACGCGGCAAGCCCGACATCAACTATCGCAAATTATCTCCCGAATTGGCAAGCTTCCTAGACCTGTGCCTCAACATTGACCCCGAAGCTCGCGCAACCGCAACACAATTACTCGAGCATCCGTTCCTAAAAACAGCCGAGCCACTGGCATCCATTGTGCCACTTATAAAGCACAAGAGTCGGAGTCAGCGAGTTTTGGTATGAAATTTTGGATAGCATTGATGTTGTTGATACAATTGTTTCCTACTCTTGTAAGATCAATCCATGTGATTGAAAATCGTACATCATCACAGTAGCAGGTATATTGGCTATAAATAATTACCTTTCTCCCACCCTCTATACGTGAAACTCCAGCTTACTGATCTCCTGTAATGAGCCCCTCTATCAATATAATCTCTATAGCCTTCCTCTCAGGAAACGCTTCTAGATAAACCTACCGAAACCATAGTCTCGCTTGCTTTGCGATCAGCTCGAGAATTAAGTGAAAGTGATCCGATCCCATGGAGCAAGATTTCTGCGCGCCAAAACCAACTGTCTTGGCAAATCTAATAACCAGAAATCCGCCTCTATAAACCGCTAATTGGTCTTCATTTTGATTTGACCCTGATGATTTTCGCGTGAAACATGATGCCACTGGCTCCTCAAGACTCCAGCGTCCAGCCTTCAGCTCGAGAGATCAAATGATCAGTATATCAGATGGATCCTTGAGAAGCATCTGAAGAGCAAAATCTTCGATCATTAACTCAGCTTTTTCTCCTCGATTCGATGATCTCGCGACTCGCAGAAATCATCGCCTTCCATCCAGATCAAGTTTAATGAACTCGTCTAGTTATCTCAGATTCTCACTCCCTCGCTTGTGCTTACTCAATTTTCTCTTCCCAGTTACAAAATCATCCCACAATCATCGACATCAACACCACAACCACTGACCCCAAGCCTCCAGCGGCTCGAGTTACCAGTAGTCGCTCATTAGGTCGTAGGACTGGCGAGCTCGGGTTCAAACTTGCAGATTGGATGGCCACCAGTCCACTGGCCAAAATATCCGGCTAGCTCTTGTGACTTTTAGAGGCACCAAGAAGTTTAGTCGAATCTAGTCCATTCAACGTAATACTGAGCTCTTTTTTCAGTCCTGAAGGCGCCCAATTGTCGCCTATGGCGTCCGGTGCTCGTCAGTTTGGTTCTCGTTTGCTTTCGTCTCTTGGTAGAGTGATAACTATAAAGCTAAAGCCTTGCTTCTCTACATCCCCCAGACGTTTCGAGTTCACTAGCTAGGAGACGGCCACTTCCTTTGCAGTCCATTGCCATTATTGGCCGATTTACAAGGCGCTACTTGCGACTAGCAAAACTAAACTGAGAAGCTCACTGCTTGGTTTTCTCGGCAAAAAAACTGGAATCCTAATGAGTAAATGTGAATTCGTAGCCAACTGAACGATAGTTGGGGTTGCGGTTGGGGTTGCGGTTGCAGCAATTACAAAGGGAATCCCAAATTCTGATCCGCCCGACAAGTCGGTGAGTGGAGCTAGATAAGTGGACTTAAATCCAGGCGCCCGATTAGAGGGTGCCACTGTTGTAATGATGCAGTTTAGCGTAACCGTAATCGTGACTCGCGCCATGCACATGGCCAGGAGCCTGTCAAGCTCTTGGTAAACTGCAACATACAAGTTACGCAACCCTCTAGCTTTAACCAAAAAATGGTAAGCCGCAAATGTTTACCTCAACGCGCCCTAGTTGCGTGCAAGTTTAGTAGGCAGCCAACGAGAAACCTTTTTCTTCTCGGGCAACTCAGCTCTACAGTCAACCTTTCGGGTGGTCGAGGTGACGGGACACGCAAGTTGTAGGTGCGCTGACAACCGCGCCAATTCCACCGAAAAAACATAGCCGAGGTTCCGGCTCATTGAGGGAAGAAAATTTGCAACTCTAACCTTCAAACTTCCATTTGTGGCACCCAAATCCCTTCGACTCACATACACAAATCGTCCTTTCAAACTCAGTGGCGGCGTCGGTTGGCAAGATCATGGTTAAATTGAGAAAGTTGTTCTCGAATTGAGGCCACGAATGCATAGTAGTAGTGGTGAAGGTGACGCAAGAGAGCAAACTCGCGTGCTTCTACATGCGGATAGGTGGTTTCTGATGTCTTGCTCTTCTCTTTTCGTTGGTCATGGTGTTCAGATGGTGGTTTTATTTATCGCTAGAGTGAGACCTATCAATTTTTTGCCACTATCGCCAACCACAACTAGACTGATAGTTGCCAACTAATTTTCATCTTGCTTCCCATGGGGTGATGGTTAGTGCTAGTGTCTTTTTGGCACGCAACTAAAGAGTATTTTGAATAATCCTTTCGCCGGCCAACCGCTAACATTTCCAGCGGCTATATTGTTGGAGTTCAAGCCAATCGATTGGATTGGTTTGTTACGGTGTACATGGTGCGAGAAAGAAAGTGAGCAAGCAATGAGTTGTGATTCAATCAAGTTCATCAAACACGCGGAGTAACTGGCATTTGGTACTGTAATCATAACTCCAATAGTGGCAGCACCAGCAACAATATGCAGCACAACAACCAATCAGCTGGCCTCAAAACAAAATCAACCCTACAATCAGAGGCAACCAAAACCACCGCTTCAAACTCGAGTGGCAACGAGAGGAGCTTATTACGCAACAACTTACTCAGTAGCAGCAACGACAACATTGACAAGAACTTGACAACAGCAAACAAACTGTGCAACATCTCGAACCGGAAGCGCGCGGCCAATGGAAAGCGCGCTAGGCGCCTGTGCCTCTTGCTGGCCTTTGCGTTGATTGTTTTCGTACCCCGACCTCCGAATCCAAACCTTAGTGGCTGGCTGAGTTCATTTAGATTAACAGCAACAAAAACAACATCAACATCAAGCCAAACAATTGGGTCACTAGACTCGGCTGCTCTGGCGTTGAAGAAAATCAACATTGGACCTGGAGGCGACGCGTCGTCCATAAATCACGAGCAATCTGAGCGACAGGGTCAACTTCTCGTCGGCAAAACGAAGTTTTGCTCGGCGCCAAGCTTTGTATTGCCGGCTAACGCCTTTTATTTGGATCAAGTTGGCGAAATTTCGCGAGTTTTGGGCGAATTTGTCGATGTTTTATTGGAGAAAGTTAGTTTTCTAGCTGAAATTATAATTGAGTCGTCACTAGAGGAGGAGTGTTTATTTTCTATAGACTCGTTGCGCAACGACTCAAGTTGCGCCGCTGCCGCAGCGAGTGGTGGTGGTGATGGTGGTGAAAATTTATTATTAACCTCCTCCTCTTCCTCCTCCTCCTCGGCAAACAAAAACTTGCACCATGCCAACGAAAGGCTCAACCACTTGGTCGGCGAGAGGATCAATTTCGATGAGCTTGAGTACACAAACGTGAAAATTTTCAAGGATTCAATAATGACAGCCAATAGCGACTCGCTGGGCACCTCAAAGTGTCGCCTATTCTCGTTGAGCGTTCAAACGGACGACTTGCCAATGAGAGACATGGACTCCTGTTGTGGTTCCTATGCAACTTGTTACTCTACTTGCGGCAAGGAGAAGCTCCACTGCGACCAGGAGTTTAGATTGTGTTTGCGCCAAATGTGCAAGTCCAAGTTTGACCACACAAATCCCGAGATTGTGGCCAAGTATTTGTCGTCCAGACGAACGGAACGCTCGCCTTATGAGCCGTTGGCCGAGGAAGTGGACGAGCGTATTCCAATGGATGAGGAAGAGGAAGAGAACGACGACGACAAAGACGATTTGTATTCCAAGGACGAGCAAGATGACGACAGCAACCTGTACTCTGGCAGCAAGACGGCGGGCGAAGATGAAAATGATGAAAATGGTGGTGATAATAGCGATAACAGCGATAGTAGAAATAACAGAATGCGAAGCGCCAAAACCACAGCCACAGCCACAAAGCCAACGAGCAAATCGCCAAGGAAACTCAATGATTCGGAGGTCAAGAGTCTGAAAGACAAATATAAGGCTTGCAAGTTGGCAAGCAAAGTTATGGTGATTGGCAATTTGGCTTTTGGATGCCAGATATACAAACAGTCGCAATCGTTGGCTTGCTGCAACCAGCTAGCGGCTGCGGCTGAAGCGTCGATCGCGGCGCCCACGACAAACTCCGTGTGAGCCAATAGACGAGCGAGATAGACTGGTGTTTGTTTGGGTGTATGTGTATTTGCCCCAATTACACATGTGGCTTCTGTCGTCATCAACGTTATAGATGCTGCTATCAACCGAAGATGGACGAAGATAAAGTGCCTGGCGCTGAGTTAGCTCCTCTACGCTTCGTTATAAAGCGAGTGGTCACCTAGGGGCGCTGCGTCGCTATGTCCCTAACACGGCGCAAACGTGTGTGCGTGTGTTGCAAAGCGTGTGGCTCAACGGAGGCCGACAACAACAATAAAGTGACTCTAGCAACAATGACAAACTCAAGCCATACAGCAAACACCCAAGTGTGGAGTAAAAGGGAGATGGCTATTCAACAAAACTGCCGCCTGATTTGCTTGGCTGACCGGCTTTGTAATGTCCAGTGGATTTCATCTTGTGCTTAGTTTACAAATACGACCGTTAAGCTTGACGAACCAAAACAAACCAAACTAAACTAAAAAAGAGAAGTAGTGAGAAAAGAACAGAATAAAACTACTTTTTCTACCGGAAGTGGGCGTTTTCGCGGTCTGTCTCGTTGGCATTACACTTTTTCGCCTGTTTGTTGCTTCTCTTACTCCAATTACAAACCACTTAGCTGGTGAATCTATTCAAAAACAAAATAACCCTTTGCTCAACTGCAGTGGTTATCATTATTAACTGTTACCCATAGCTGACAGGTGGCCCCTCATCTGAGAGAGTTGCGGTCAATACATCATTATAGCGGTACAGTGTATACACAAATCATCGACTCACTCGCAATAAAATTCAAGATCAACTAGCAACAACAGTAACAACAGCAAGGCAAACAGGTGATTTTTAGAGCAAACCACCCCTTGCGTGTGTCTGGCTATAAGCAGAAGCTTCAGCACACATTAGCGCGACCTTCAGCTTTGATTGTGAAGGTCTCTCATCGATGATAGCGAGTCAACTAAACTTGTGCTCCGCTCACTACTAACACTCGGATTCGGACTCTTAATCGAAGTTGAAGTTGTAGTCTCAACGCATGAATTGCGATGACGACCACGACGACCGCGACAAATCTCCGCCTACTGGTTGATCACAATACAAAACCGTGTCCATGAGTGAGCAGCGCAGAGTTCACCAGTTAAACTGGAGGAAAAGATTGACCCTTTCCTCCTCTACTGTCCAGTGTAACCCATTGAGGCAAGAAACCCTATTGATTGCGCGCAAGTTTTAGTGGCAAGCTAGAGCTGGCAAGTGAGCGAGCGAACGATGACCACGACTAATTCAATCGCGACTCATAGCTCGCAACTCGCCCCGAAAATCCACGTGCCAAGCGAGAGAGTCGCAACAGAAGCAACGGGGGCGAGCCTCTTTAGCTTGCTGCTGCCGCCACTACTACTCTCGCTGCCATCGCCGCGATAGCGATGGATTTATTGTATCAATTGTGCAATCGTTGGTTCGGAATGAGAGCGCATTGCGAGTTAACTCTAGCTCCCTCAAAATGGAAAGCTGGCTGGCCAGCTATCGAGCGAGCTAAAGTCAGCAAGCAAACGAGCACTTCCTTTCCCGTTGCGCTTTGGGTCCTCACCGCTTACCGGCTCATTGAACACGCCCCTTGGCTCGAGCTAATGCCATAGCGCCGCGTTGCTGGTTCGTTGGTTGGTCTAGTAGGAAGCTAACGCTAGCCCAACTTTCGCATGGTCACCAAGAGCGACGCCGTCGCGCGCTAACTCATCCAAACCACGAGCTCGCCACATTCACCGGAAGTGGCGAGCGCGATTCGAGTTGGCCACCAAGCTTCAGCTAGAGTTTGTGCTCCTGTTAAACTAGACTAAAAGTGTGCCAGAGTTTGGTTCCCGAAAAGTTTGGCTCTCGTGTTGGGGGTTGTTGTTGTTGTTGTCGTTAGCTTGCGCTTGCTTCTAAGTTTAATTTTATTGATAGATTGTCACTTGCAAAGACACAATGCCGAGTGGCCGGCTAACAATTTCTCGCTCCCTTTTGCCCTTTTGAGTTGGCCAAACTTGACCACCAAACTTGAACAGCGAGACAAAGTTACGTCGACCAACAGAACTCAACTCAACTCAACTTCATTTCAGTCCACTCCACTCCACTCCACTCGGCGAGAAATGGAAACAGTGGACTAACATCCACGACAACCACCACGACACCAAACGAGGCGAGGAAATTTGTCGACTTTTGGTTTTGCAAAGTCTGCACTCCAGTTTGGCAAGTTTGAATGAGGATGAGAGGCAGGGGCGTAGGATAAGGCATAAGAGGAGAGCGTGTGGCAATGGGAACACAATCAGCTGATGGACTGCCAACCATAACAAGTGGCGCAACTTTAGCCTGGCAGTCGTGGCCATTGACTGGCGACAGTCATTTGGCAGCCGGCCACTTGAGGGTCGCTGGCTCGTTCAGCATGCAGGATAAAGCGTAAACATTTTGACAATAGCGGAAGCTCACTAGATTCTGTCTGTCTCTCTGCTACAAGATTCCAAGTTCATGGGCAAACACAAAACTCGTCAATCAAGGAGCAACTTGGACACAAAGACAACTAAGACGACGACGACGACGGTGGAAATTCTTTGGTAAAACCTAAACCAAAAGCTAGCTGGCGACTGATGAAGATAAATAGTCGATTTGCATCTCAATTGCTCTATCAATGCCTCTTGTTTGCCGTTCACCTGCTTCGCTTCATCAAGCGACAACTTGACTCCCCTGTAGCTCACTTCAAATTGGAGGCAGTTAATTTTGGCTCCAATTTTGTCTCTCAAGTTGCAGTAAGGAGAGAGAGCGAGAGAGAGAGAGAGAGAGAGCGAGAAAGAGTTGGACTTCATCGAGAACTTTGAGCTGTTCGATGACCTCGAGCCAGAATATTCTGTTCACCTGGACAGAGGCACCTTTGTGTTTGGTGCGCCAGTGGAGCGGAATCTCCGGCTTGAATTCCACCAAAGCAAGCGAACAAATGAAAGCGCCACCATGAACAATGAATTTCTGAATGAATCTCGTTGGCCTCACGCTCGCTTATTTTTACCTGAAGCGAGCATTAAGTGCGCTGGAAATTTATTGCCATTTTACCGGAAACGAAGCTTCAGCGTCTAAAGCAGACGAAACCACCAAAGAAATAAACGCAGTCTTTATTGCTAACACTGTAACTGCCACTGCTAGCGCCGCGGCCACCCTCGACGCCGTGAATAGGAAACCCCACAAGAGTAGAGTGAAGACAATGCGAAAGTTCAGGTAGTTAATCGGATTCTCGTCGCTTTGTACCTCCGTCGCAGTGGTAGCCGGCGTCGTTCAGATTCGAGGACTGCTACTGCAACTACTAATGCAAGAGTTAGCACCTGAATTCCACTTTCAACTCAGAACTCAAGCTTGCGTCGCTAAATTAAGTTCCGCTTTTGTTCTCTCTTCAACTCCAACTCCAACTCCAACTCCAACTTCACCTGCGACGACTAAATTTGCAGCCATCGTCGTGGTGGTGCTGGTGGTCGTGGTCGTGGTTGCCGCAGCATCCAAAATCACAGACAGAAATTTACCCGAGATTCGCCCATTGAGTGGGCAGAACTCAATGGGCGTGACAAATGCGAAAGTGGGAGCTAAACCAAACCTAAACTGCGCAAGCAAACTCCTCGTTTAAGTTAGCGAGTCCAACTACCTGAGAGAAGAAAGAGAGTGATAGCAGTAAAACTAATACTAAGAGTCGCCGTCGTCAAGTCTAATGATCAATGAGTAAGTGTCATTTGCACACCGACTCTCCCGACTGCGCGTTGGCCAGCTAACCGGTCGGCTGGCAAGCTATCTGGACGCGAGTCTTAAGTTGCATTGAGGGGCTCGTTTGGTGGGGGACCTTTGAAAAGGAGCTAGCGCTCCAGTTGATTGCACAAATCCGTGTTTCGATTGCTGCTGCACACTTGCTGTCACTTGCTCTCTCTTCCTGTCTCTCTTTTGCCAACTACCTGAATCGTGATTCTTGGCAGGAGTCGTCCCACTTCCGGCACCGAGAGACCAGACCACTACCTTGAGCTCTCTTGTCTCTCTGTCTCTCTCGCTTCCACTGCCGGCCGGCTGTGGCAAGCCAACGTAACTGATGCAGAGTTCCTCTACCTCGAAGGGTTAAAGTGCAACTAAACCGAACCAAATCAAACCGAACGAGACCAACTCAAGCTCAGATTAAAACTCCGAATCCAAGGACACGATTGGAGAGAGACACACAAAAGACCCAAGCACCGAGCGAGTCCTTAAGCTCCAGATTGCAGCTTCGCCTTTGAGCTCGTGAATCAAACTGAGAGTCAGTTTCAGTTTCAGTTTCAGTTTCAGTCTCAATCTCAATCTTGGTTTAGTCAGTATTCATTCAGTTTAACGGCTTCATTGCAAGTGACGAGTTTGCTGGGCAGTCGGCGACGCAAAGGGACGCTCAATGAGATGTAACTTTGGAATGGAGATTTGTGTTGTTGATGTCGTCTTGATGGTGTTGCTGTTGCAATGTGATCTCATTGTGATCTCGCAACCATCATCCTGAGAAAGAGAGAGGAAGCTTAACAAGGAAGTTGAACTCAAGGTGGTTGCTGTGGCGGCAACAAACCTGGGCGACTGGTTCGCAGAAGATAGCCTAACGCCAGAGTGTAAGTTGCAAAGTTTGCTTGCCATTGAATTGAACACATCACGAGAGTCACCATAGTTATACGATAGGCGCATCGCATTCATTTGCCGAGCCATTCGCATGCAAATGGACAGGTAGTCTCGCTGCTCGCCTAGCGTTAGCCCATCAATCGCTCGTCGAATCTTTGGAATCGATCGATGGCTTTGCGTCACTCAGATTTGGAAGCTCGATAAGGGAGGCTTGCGAGTCAAGTATCGAGATGCGATCGTTTAACGACCGGCAACATTTTGTTTGGTGTAACCTGAAGATTCGGCTGTCATCAATGAAGTCAACGGTATCCACGACGTGGCTGCCCCTTGCCCAAAGCCGCCCTCGAGGGACCGAAGAAGTTTAGGGGAGTTAGGGGGCAACCGAGCAACTCAAGGCCGGTGAACTTGAAGGACAAACACAGACATGCATTCAAATGCACAAACACACACACATACATTTGACGCAAGGGTCATAATTTGGGTTCGAAAGCGAGTTACACCTCATCTAGTTGCCCAGTTGGCTGACTGGTTTGGCAAGCTAGTCAGGTGGTAGGTTGGTCGGCTGGCTGGCTGGCTGGCTGGCTGGCTAGCTGGTTAACTCCCGATTCCTGATTGCGTAAGTGAATTCAGTTTGCCGTATTGGCTTGTCTCATTCACTTCTAGTATCCCGAACTCAAGTAGTATTCAGCCAACACTCGCTTGCTGCTGCTGTTTCCCTCTCTCTCCCTCTCTTTAGCTATCCAGCTCGCCGCTTAACTTTCTCGGTGAGATCTAACCAAACGCTGGATGTCCACGCGATGATAATTTGGCGCGGATTCGCTCGTGCGTTAGCCTGCTGCTCGGCCAGAGCCGAGTTGTTGCTTTCAGTTGGCCGACTCTCGTCGTCGTCGTCGTTTGCTTTTGGCGGGAGATTCAATTCTTTCGCTTGGCTAGCGAGCTTTGGAACCAACCCGTCCTCTCTGGCCAGCCCCTAAATGGCCTCAAGTTGAGCCAACAACAAGAGCGTCGATGAGGAGGAGCATGACACAACGATGGAAGAGACGGGGGTAATTAAAGCAGGAAGCTCCTATAGCTTGTTCTCATCTCTCCCTCCCTTTGCGTGCCCTTTGCCGAGCGGAAGTGGTGCGCTCAAGAGAAAACTCTGCGCTCATGATGCTCAATCTCAGTGAGACCACTGACCACGTAGCTCTCGCTCGTTCGCGATTTTCAACCAAGAGGAGAGTCAAAGAGGACAACGACGTCGGTGGCAGTCGCAATAGCAGCGGCAACGGCGGCGCTAATGATGCGCAAATTTCAAAACCCTCCCGTCGAGCCAAGCGGATGTTTAGGCGTCGATAGAGAGGCGGCTGTTGTCTTTGCCGTTGGACTTTGCCCATCTGCAGGCCCTAGCAAGGGACGCGCAGACCACTGGAGGCTCAAGAACTCAAGCGAAGCCCATAAAACAATCGATTCAATTCTCACCAAACCAGAGGCGGAAGTTGCACAACGCGCCCAAGCTTAACTCTCTCCCTCTAGTGTGGCCATTATTTTCGGCTCACTCGCTTGATATTCTATTTTCGGTTTCCCGTTCATTTTGGACCCCGACGAGAGACGAGCTGCAAGAGTTGAAAGCTGGACCAAGCTGCGAGGAGCCAGGCGCTCATTTACGCCCAGCTCCGCGGCGAGCCTTTAACATTAACCAATACCAAGACCACTACAACAACAACCAAGATCAAGATCATGAGCCATAGGCGCTAGTTATCCTAGACGAGCAGTCGGCGACTGAGGGGCAAGCCGATAATATGATAATGACGGAAGTGTTTGCCAAATTTGTATGCAAGTGCTCGCCCGTCGATTGGGTTCACTCGCTCAAATCGCTCCTTTCTACTCCTCCTTCTCCTCCTGTTTGGAACTACACTACTCTGGATTTAGCCCATGCTCTTGGTGATTCGAGCTTGGCGTTAAGATTTTAGGAATATAGAGCAGCGAGTTGGTTCCACGCACTCGATGCCGCCGATCGTCTAGCTCGCTCTTTGGTATCTGGTGACGAGTATCTGGTTCTCGTCTACGAAGACTACGATAATCTCGGCAACTCGAAGACTAGCCACGTGAGTTCAAATGAATAGCTTGGACGATTTGGGGCCAGTAGTGTTAGTGGCGGCGGTTGCTGCAACAGGAAGCTACCCTGCTAGCAAGTGTCCCGCGCGCTTCTATTTCGGGACGACAGTTCCCGCTCTTGCATCTCGTTTGTGCTGTGTTGAAGTTGGAAGAGGAGGAGGAGTTTAAGTCAAACTAATATACAAATCCCAACGGACGAACCCATAAGCGAGCTGGGCAATCCCATGGTTGGCTTTGTAGTGCTACGTATTCGTCGTGCTTATTTGCCCGTTCACTTGCTGCACACACTTGTAGTTATGTTAGGTGAGGTGTTCGGTTGCATTCTCCGTTGGCTGCATCCTCAAACTATTCAAATGATGCCTTACATTTGTATTGTGTGCCTGTGGGCCAAAATTGCTACGTGTCGCCAGTATGGGGAATACAGTGACATAAACGATAGGCAAGCGAGATATAAGAGTCAGCATTACGTGCTTGAGAGTTAGCAGATCGTATTGCACTGACCGGAAGTTGCTGGCTTGTTCTCAATGCCTCGATCAATCTCGTTCAGCTCGACGTGCCGCACTCCTGATTGTATCATCGTGATCGAGACTTCCACTTCCACTTCCACTTCCGTCTTTAGTGGTTGGTGGTCGCTGTTGGCCGATACAAGGCAAGCGTTTATTCGTGTTGTCGCTCGAGACTCTCGCGGTCCATTTTAGCCGATGGAACGCCAAGTTTTGGCAAGACCATTGAGTGTTTGCCTACAAAAACAGGCGTGAATCGGCTTTCCAGATATCCAAAATATATCCATTTACCCTTGAACTGAATAAAATGTCTTGGCCAAATAAGTGGGTCGACAATTTTCTATCGGAATTCGAATTTCTCAATACGCTCTGCGAGTCTCCTTCTTCAAAGCCGGAAGTGACACTATTGACTCTAGTGGTAGCTGGTAAATTGATGATGATGATATGTAAATCCAAGCTTGAATCCATCGCTGCAAAAGCAAAACTTTGTCTCTCACTCACACACTGCTCACTAAAATTCAACCAACTCTCAATCCAAAATCCATCTTGCAACTTTGTAATCCCTACAGATTGAGTCGAGTGCCACCGGCGCTGTTGCAATCGATTATCAGCCCCGAGGGGAAGTAAGCGGGAGGGGGAGGAAGTGGGTCTCACGTGAATTTGATGCCGGCAACGTTTTGGGACAGATCTAAAAGGCAGCTAGTCAACCTCCATTTTGCGACACATAAGAATCTCCACTTCGGTTGGAATAATGGTTTTATGCTTGCCATTTGCCTGCAGGTCAAGCGGTTGCAGCAACGATGGTGATGATCATGACAACGACAAAACAGACGAAAGATGATGACGACAAGTATATATACAAAGCAAACTTCACGAATGGATTGCCTAATAATCGCACAGGGGTTCGATCTCGATGCATCGCTCGCCAAGTTAAAAGTTTGTCTCTACTAAAAAAATTAATTTTTGTTGCTGGCCGACTTTTTGTTGCTCAAATATCTCCTGTGTGATGAATCTACAAACGAAGTAAGGTAAGTGGGTGAAATTGCAAGCAGCAGGTTGGACCAGGAGGTAGGGATACTAAGAATAGCTTTTTGTGGGCGCGGCACTTAAATGAATGATCGCTTGATGTAGCTAAGAGCACAGATGAGTAAGTTGAACGTGTGACTTAACTGATTGTCTGTATTCTAAACCATACTTTACTATACTCTACTCCAAACTCGGGAGAAGGAGTGACGACGATTCGAGATTAGGATTCACCAGAAGCCAGAGAATACAACTTCCGGTTTGTATGTAAATCCTCAGTAGTTCCAACAATAGCCTCGACAATATTGTTCGAGAACAAAGTTATCTGGCGCCCCACTTCAAGCAATCACCTTGAGACCATTAGCTTGGCACTGGTCTTCTTGCGACCTCCGTCTCGGCGTTTCTTGTATGGAGTTTGTTGGATCAATAGGCAGTGTGCTCATGTTTGGAAAGTGTGAGCCATGAATAAGAAACTGCGAGTCTCTTTGTCTCAGTAGCTAGATGCAACACAATTCCAATGGGCGACAGGAGATATTCAAACCAAGTGATTCAATTGAATTTGGCATCGCCACTTGGCGTGTCTACTACTCACCGGAAACGCCCACTTGAGACTCGATAATCTAATTATTGCTGCCATCCACTTGACCGAGATGGCAGTGTTAAAATGTTTAGAGATCATTGTGGCAAACGTCGTGTCTTTACCATTCAATTCAACGAGTAAATCCAACAAATGAACTGATGGACTCTAGCTGAGGCTTCAGTCTTGAATGGTAAAATAAACTACCGTTTTGGAAGCAAGCAACTAATCGACAGATCGAGCCCTAGAAAGAGAGAAGGAGAAGATCAATGGAGAGCTGGCAAATTGGTCCAAGGGGACACTTGAGGCCTGCCTTTGTGTGTTGTGGTCGCTAATTTTAGCTAGACTTGGAAAACTCAACTCTGAATCTAACAAAGAAAATCGAAGTTTCCCATTGAAAACAACGCACAGTGCGCATTTTTTAGGCGCTTTATGGGAAATTGTCGATCTCGAAGGCGTATATCTTGAGAACGATAAATATCTCGTAATAATAAACAATATTTCCGTAATCAAAGCCTCATAATCAGTCTAAAAAACATTAAGTCGTGAAAAAAACTCCGCCCAGCTTAGCGGAGGTTACCTTGTAAGCCTCAGACGCAAAAGGTTCTATTAATCTCGTGTCACTAGTCCTGTCCAGTGTAATGAAGTTTCACCAGGGACTCGAGACCCCAAGACCCAAGAGGCAAAATTAGTAGTAGCCGCAAGAGCCTCGTTGCGCTAGCTTGCCAAGGCTAGGATCTTGGCAAGCTAATCGATTTAGAAGCTTTGAGTCTGAAGAAAGAGGAGGAGTAGGAAGGGGACAAGGAGATCAATCGTTTGAGTTTCCTCAAGATAGAAAAGAGACCAACTCGCTTGGGGAAAAATTTGAAAATTCCCACTAGGTTGAAGCTAAAGACTAGAACCAAAACTCTCGTTAAGCTCTTACTTTTGATCTGTTGCCCGCCAACGGGAGCGACAATTGAGAAACCACCGACAAACTATTCGAAAACCCACTGAAACTCTTCACCGAAACCAATCGATTGAACTGGCACGTTTGAGTGCCAACGATTACCTCAAAAAGCCGTACGCCTTGAGAAGTTGGTGGGCGACGCTCATTGGTCACTTTAGATTTCGCACCTGGAGCTTGGGTGTTTTGTCCCTCGTCGCCGGAAACAATTTACGCCTGCTCTTCCCCCTCCCTCTTTGCCCACTCACTTGTGCACTCCATAAATTTGGCGAGCTCCAAAACTTCCAGTCTATATTTTGTAAATACATAAACAAACAAAGCAAAAGCTCTTCCCCTCTGTCCCACTCATTCGGCCGCTTAAATGAGCGGGAAATGCCAAAATTGCAGCCAACGGCGTCGCCAAATCCAGTGGCTCGCTCTCTTGCTTCCAAAGTTAGAGTTAATCTTAGAGCAAGAGTTAAAGTTAAATGGAAAATCGATAGGCAATTGAATGATTGGTAAGCTCAAAGTGTGACTAGTCGCGCCACTAGTTTCCAATGGCGACTATCGAGTTCCGAGCCGAAATAGTTTGTTGCTCAGATTTCTCCTCTCAAATTGGCAGAGCAAAAGTCGCGCGAGATGGAATCAGTTAGCTGAAGTAAATAGACCCAAAAGTAGGGAAAGAGGAGGCTTTAGAGAGAAAGAGAGAGAGAGAGAGAGAGCAACAAACAAACAATTGTACCACACAAACTGGCCACTTACATTGTTTTGTTTCTCTGGCACCGACCATTTTGCTTTAGTGAAATCTAAGCGACTCACTAAATGGCTGCCTAATCAGTTGACTCAAACATGAAACTTGAGCCGCTTATTTAGTTTCAATGATTGTTTTTGCTGTATGTGTGTTTCTATGTCTGTGAGTGTTGCAACAAAAAAGGATGGAATAAAATGGCAAGCTGGTTAGTGAGAGTTGGTCACCAGACTTAGATTTCCGCTTCCTGCTGACCACTCCAATGCCAAATATCGTCTCTCTCTCCTTCTCTGTGTGTGTGTGTGTGTTTGTTGTTCATATCTGTAACTCTATCCACTCCACCATATCAGCTGGCCGACCGATCAACTTGTTTTGGGCTCCAATTCTAGTTTCATTCTCCTACCACCGAGATTTCTGAGCTAAGCCGCACGACGGCAGCTTAAGCGGCCTACTGGCAGCTGGCGCCTAGCAACTTGGAGTCGCTAGGCGCAGTCGCTGAGCAAAGAAACAAAAGTCGACTTGTGTACTGGACAATCGGTATTTATCTAGTTAGCTTGCTGGCCGAACCAAAAGTGAGCCCTCAACTTAATAGTAGACAACGAGGATAGGATTCTCTTGCCTGCCATTAATGCGAAAGTTGATACAAAATCTCCACTGACTTTGGTCTCAATTCCGGGAGTTGAGACTAAAGTCGTGTAGAGCCACCGGCAACAATGACTCCACAACCACCGACTCGATGAAATCCACGGGAAGTCAAAATGTATCCCTTAGAACGAAGTGTGCTTGCTAACCTTCCAACTGCCAATGGGAAAACTCATAGAAGGATAGGGAAAGGTAGGGGAAAAGGGACATAACTCGGCAAGCTCACATCATTTGTTATCATTCGCTTGCCTGGTCGCCGTGTGAAACTCGCCGGGTTGTGAGATGCAGAGCCATTTACTGGCTCCAGTTGCAACTGGCGCGAGAGAGTTGGCGAGATCAGAAAGCAACTCGCTTGCCGTTTCCTGCCCGACTTTTGGTCCTCCTTTTCGCCCACTGCGGCCGTCGAGTTGTGAGAGCATCGTAGGTGCGGCACTGGAGGCCGTTGGCTTCATTTGGATTTGGGATACCTGAGAAGGGAGAAAGAAGAAGAAGTCAATTGCAATGGTAAAGCAAAAGAGCGGAGCTTTAGCCCATCGATTGGCGCGACATCAACGGACGGGGCTATTTTGGTCCAACGGCGATGCAGCCACCGGAAGTGAGCGGCGCGCGGAGATTCGCGTCGTCGTCCTCGTGGTCTACTGGCGGCAACTCGAATTTCTCTTCCCTTTTGGCTCGCTGGTTGCAAATCGCGGGTCGATGCTGAGCCTTGGCGACTCTGTTCACTATTGACTTGGTGGGCCAGATGCCAAGAGATAGAAGTTCCTCGTTCTTGGGTCTTATCTCACGGGTGAAGCCTCTAGAATCGTTGCACTGTTCGAGCGACAGCTTGGCGTCAGTGGTCGTAGTGGTTGTGGCGCAATAGGAGCAATGGGAGCAACGGCGACAACAGCGGCACTACTGGCAATGGGCCATAGATACGCTGCAGTGGACATTTTAGATCGGCGCCAGAGATACCGGCGAGAGTGTATGTCTGTGTCAGAGGCAATGGCAGTCGTGGTGTCTGTCCCAACGAGAGGGAGAGAGGCGACTTGAACTTGGCGGCCAACCGGACAACTGGTCGCCAAAGTTGCCATCTCGAGCGACTGCGCCCGTCGAGATTGTGTGTCATTTGTAAGCCGTCGCCAGATGCAGTTTCTATTGAAGCTCGTGTTAGTGTTAGTACTGGTGTGTGCCTAGCTGGCAACTGCGACACGTAGACCAAGCTAATCCCCTTGGAGCGCCCGGTCATCGAGTGGAGCGAGCTAAGAAAGTTGAGTCGCTCGCTTTCCTTTCATTGATGCTTCTACTTCTGCTGCCTCCACCCTTACCCCTCAAATTTGTCTCCTCGTCTTGCGAGCTCAATGGTTGCGTTGCCGAAACGCTGAGACATTGTGCCACAGGGAGGATGTTGCACAAATCCATCGACCGACTGGCTGGCTAATCCACGAAAGAAGAGGGACAAGCGCAGCAAGTCAATGGAACGAAAGCTGGAGCTCGGCGATGCTCAATGGCAGCGCCACGAGCCGCCACCGTACATCAAGTGGCCGCCTACCGACTCGATGGCGAGCTAGCTGGCCGGCGGGCGGTCAGTCGTAGTCGTAGTCGTAGTTGCAGTTGCAATTGAAGTTGTAGTTGCAGTTGGAGGCGCGGGAAAAGAGAGCAACCAGTCAGAAGGCTGATCGAGTATAATGGTCGCTCAATTTGGGCGCTCAAATCTCATTGACTGGCCGCCGGGTTGCCTTTAGTTTGATGTCGATGAACAATAAGTCGCCGCTTTGTTGGCTGGCTGCTCGCTTCTTGCTGCTCATTTGCCTCCGACGTTTGACTCAATTTGTTTTCAAGTTCCACTCGTTGGATCACCAGCGCTACTTCGCCGGTCAATAGCGAGAAAGAGAGACCAACCCGATTGGCCACCACATCCGCCAACCGACTGAGCTGCTGCTTCTTGGTGCAGCTCAGCTGGCGGCTGCGCTCAATGCACAACGCAACTGCAGCATTATCACCCATACGAGCAATGGAAAGAGGAAACGAGCTTCCTGCCGACCGAAAGTCGGTATTGTTTCGTACTACTAGAGAGAAGTAGCGGCAGTTTCCGCTGTAGTGGTGGTCTCCTCTCAGTAATGGATTCTCCCTTGCTTTAGAGTTTGGGGTCTACTCTGCCTTTTGCCTAGTTTTGTGAGCAAGGGGAAACTTTGGAAGTAGAGTGCAAGTGAAAGTTGGAGTTGAAACAAAGTTGTCGCAACTGCTCCCTGCTTCTCCACCGAAAGTCTCGTTGTTTTTGTTCCCCTTGACTTGGAGAGAAGGCAACTCAAGCTTTAACTCTGGCCCCAACTCCAAGTCAACCTCTAGCTAGCCAAGCAGCCAACGAGGCCAATACAAATGCCGATGCCATTGGTATTCCGGCTCCCATGAACGCGAGCATGGGAATCAAACTGATGCCATTTGGCCCCCGCGAAACGACGTTACGGATGCACATATACAATGCGATTGCGATGCAACTTTTCGCTTGACATACGCGAGCGCGCACAACTCCTTCGTCCACGAGTAACGGAGAAAGCGGGCAAATGGCGAGCTAGCTTGCCATTCGTCGTTCCTCTGGCTCGTCAGATGCGCTACGTTAGTTCGGTTTCCTCTGGTTCAGTTGACTAGGCACCTCCCACTGGCAGCGGCAACTGCAACGGCAGTCGTAACAAAAGCACCAGCAACAGCAGCAGTGGTGGCGATGAAACTGGCAATTGCGCAGTGGTTTGCTTGTATCTGGCTAAAGCAAGACCGTAGACTGACATTATGCGCAACACACACACCATTTGGAATGGCGAGCCAAGGGCGCCTAGCGCGCAAACGCCGCTATGTGCCACCGACAAACGACGATCCAAGTCGTTGGCCGCCAAGTCGTTTGCTTTTCGAGTCCAATGCAACTGCCGCCTCAATCGGTTTAGTCTGTGTCTTGGAATTGGTGAGGAGACTTTTTTACTTGCTTTCTCTCACTCTCACTCTCTCCGTTGCAGTTGGCTGGCTGGCTGGCGCATTTATGTGGCGCCTGCGGACAGAATCAGAAGGACGGACCGTCAAACGGACGGACAGATCGATAGAGGGACGGCCAGAGGAGGCGATAGTTACGTGTATTGGCTTAGCCATCGCCGCTGAGAGAAACACTAAGAGATAGAAGCAGTGGGGGAGAGATAGAAGAGGAAGCCAAGGATCTATTTCAAGGGAGAAAGAGAAGAAGAGAGAAAAACGGAAGCCATCTCATTCTCGAGGGAGCGCAACTCATTTCTCCTCACACCACAACCACCTTCTTCTATTGTTATTGTTATTATCCGTATTAGTATTGTCGTTATTATCATTATCATCATCATCATTATTATTACCACTATCTTCGTCGCTGCCGCTACTTCCTGTATGCGCGCAATCAATTTGTTATTCGGCAGTATATTGGACGTGGAAATTTGAAACTTGGTAACGGGAAAGGTGAGAATTTTTTGAGATCTCTTGATCGATCGCTTCAAGTTTGCCACTCTTGCAAGACCGGAAGTACGAGCGCATCGAAGAAGAATAAGCTCAAATTTTTAAAAAGGAGGTTCAAAAGTGAAGAAGGGAAAGGAGAAAAGGCAAATTACGAAGAGGCAAATCTGAAGAAAACTTGTCAAGTTAAAGTTTCAAGTGTTGAAGTGGCAAAATCAGACTCTGGGCCAAAAAAACAAGAGTTCAACTCTTGTTGTTGTTGTTGTTGTTTAACTCTCAAAAGACGCAGGTGAGTTCTAGACCATTTTTAAAACAAAGAGTTTCCATGGACAATCGACTTGAGAAGATTACGGAACTCAGTTCCCTGTTCAAAAGCTCGTTTGCCGATTAAATTATTCGAAAATTCAATGTCTCGTCTCATGAATGAAAATTTCTACTCCAAAGTTTGAAGTAGGAAAGAATTGAGAAGCAAAACCAAGCAGAAAATCGCTCGCTTTATCTTTCCCTCTCGCTGGGTGCCTAGAAAAGACTCAGCCTCTCAAACTGGTCAATCTAATGATTTCTGTAGTCTAGCAGAAATCAGCAGTGGGAGTAACAAAAAGGGGCACCGGAAGTGTCCTCGCAAAGTGGAGCTAGTTTCCGGAGCACACAGGAGCACGAGCTGACAGAAGCAGTTGTTTCGTTTGAGATTCGAAACCCGACCACCGCCCGTTACCCGGCTGCTCTCGCGTAAGCAGTAGTGGTGGCATTCGGAGTAGCGGCTGCTCACCTTTACTCTTTCTTTTGTGGCGCGAATGTTGGTTGCTTAATGGAAGTGGAAGTGGAATTGGAAGTAGTGGTAGTGGTGGTGGTAGCCATTATAGAAATAGTAATAGTTAGAGCAGAAATGGTGATGAGGCAGATCAAGTTGCACCACCAACCGATCGACTGACTGGCCAAAAAGCTACGCCGACTCCGCAGAGTTCTGTGTTGATTTTCTCCCTCTCAGTATCCTCCTCTCACTCTCTTCTCGGTGATTATTACTCTCGTTTCCCTTCGTCGTCGTGATCACTTGGCTCCGAAGCTCAGTGCTTTTTGCACCCCAAAACTCGCCACCGGCACCAGAAGGCAACCGATTTAGACGCGACTCGACTCGAGTTGCCACACAATTTTAGTTTGGCTATTTTCGGCTGCCTCTCCATTCATCTCGGCATCACTAACGGTAAAACACACAGACTGCCTCGTCCAGTTTGGTTCACTTGGCACCAATCTCGGCGCCAGCTCTCTGTTAACTCGGTGCCTGGCGACAGGATTTCTCAGCCAAAAGCCACTAGTTCGAGAGATAGATGGGCACAAATTCTACGTCCAAACTCTTGGGCTTCTCGCGGCCAAGTCTAGGCAACCTAAAGATTTCAGCTTATCGTTGTCGGGATTCTCGCGGTTGGCTAAAGGCTGATAATAAAAGCGAAGCAAATAGCGGAAGCTCCCTAGTGAGCGACTAGCGCGACATTGTAGCTTGCTCCAGCTAACTACTACTAATAGTTGGTTACGTAGTTTTGTATGCTTAGCAAAGGGGTTGGTTGATTTACAAAGCAAATTGAGCACCACTAGCTTCGGTGGCGGTGGCAGCGGCGACGGTGGCGGTTGCGAGTTTGCCCCAAAACTGGCACAAATTAAACTACTACTTGCGCTTATCTTTGGCTTTAAATCTGGCCTTTCATAGCGATGGAGTTTTGGGACTCCCTTGGTGGAAGAGTGGAGTTGTAGCCGAGAAATAAAACGAAATTTTGCCCCCTCGGCATCCATTTTCCTCTCTCGACCCAACCAACGAACTGATCTAAACCAAACCTAACCAAACTAAACCAACTAGTAGTCGGTTGCATAATATTTTAGATTTTGTAGCGTAAGGCTTCTTCTCTCTTCACAAGAGACAAGAATAATGTCTCCAACGCTACTCTCTCTGATGACCTCAAACCAGCCGGCCACGCCCAGCAACTTGGCAAGACGCCTCTTCTAACATTGCACCGGGTGTATGTGGGAGCTATGCAATATTGTGAGCATGGTTTTAGTGTCTATCACACGAACGTATTGAGTAGCTGGTGGTAGTTGGTTAACGCGTCAATCTGGAAGAGCTCCTTGGAGGTTCGAGGAAGTATGACGGCCAACAACCGGAGGGACGGTTGCATTGCAGCACCTCAATATAGGAGCCCATCGAATGGCCAGACGAGCGGAAGTGGCGAACTGGCTGCGAGGAGTTTTGCAGGGAAGAGAGCTGAGCTTCTACTTGGATAGCAGCAGTAGCATTAGTGGCAGTAACTAAAACAACTAGAAGACGTCCAACGCGACGACCATCGGCGACGGCCACTTGCCAAGCGAGAGCAAAGCGACGCACCTGACGTAATCGTGAATCTGCCACCAGACGAGATGAGAAACCAAAGCTCGCGCGAGTTTCGCCCATCCGAGTCCTCGAGTTTTCTTGCTGCTTATTTGCCGCCACCAACGGCGGCGACGACGACGACGACGACGACGAGCCACTAGAGGCGCCATTTTAGTCCCTCTCGCTCTCTGTCTGTCTATCTCATTGGTCCTTCCTCTGGCCCAATTTAGCCTCAAGGCTCTCGAGTTTTCTCCACTGCAACACCAATCGTTATTACGACCCACGGCGCCACCGCTGCTTCCGTCTTTTGCCGGCACCTCGCGAGCAAGCGTAGGTTGGGTTCCCATCACATGAGTAGCGTGACTCAAAGACCATAGGCGGTTTCAGTTTAGCTAGTGGCAGCGCCATTTGTTTTCCCCTGTAGGCCAACTGGCAGAACTTAATTCAGATTATTAAAACTCAAGTTGGTCCAAGGAACTCGGGTGCTGCAAGTTGTGGTTGTGGTTGTTGTTGTTGTTGTTGTTGTTGTCGTTGGCAAGCTGACGACGGAGGCCAGAAGTTCGTGTTGTTTCGCTAGGTGAGCGAGGGGAGTGAGCACAACACAAACACCAGGCGCCTGTGGCAAGCAACCAGGTAAACCAGCAATACCAACGATAACCGGGACTTGGCAAGCGAGTGAGTGTTGAATTTGGCTAGAAAGCCGACAACAAAAGACTCAGACTGAAAGTTGAGTTCAATCGTTCCTTTGTGGCCCATTGTAACCCTTAAACTCACTCACTCACTCGTCTAAACCCTCAAACTAGTAGCAACCACCTGCCAACTCAAGCGAGCACTAAATTGTTTCCAAATTTGTCGCGCTGAAACTTGACGCCAGGTAATTTGTCGTCGTTGATGTTGTCGTTGTTGTTGTTGTTGTTGTTGTTGTTGTCGTCGTCGTCGTGGCTGCAGTTAGAGAAAACTCTTTTGTGTGCCACGACAGCAGATACAACGACTACAACCACCACCTAGCGAGTCGTAAATTTTCAACGCTTACTGGACCCCAAGCGCAAAGGTATCACTTGAGTGACAGATGCGCGTTTGTAGTATTTCACTTGACTGTACTTTCTCTCGCACTCCACCAACCAGTCGCCTATCTGAGGGAGGAGAAAGAATAAGAAGAAAAAACTAAGCCAGATATTGAATGCTGGTCACATATTATTTCCTGTCCCCCCGTCCCCTTATCTCAAGAGTTGACACTGGTCTATGGTTTGCGTGTCAGCTAACGTTGCAGTTAAAATGGATGATTTTCCAACTTCCTGTAAGAAAAATTTTGAAATTGCCAGCAATTGGCGACAAATTTCACTCTCTTGTTTCTAGTGTCTCGCCGTTTCCACTTTAAGCTTGCAACTGTAAGTGGAAACCAGCCACTTGCTGGTCACGTCGCTGGATGTTATCCTACGACAAGTAAGAAGATATCCGTTTACTCCTTTGAAACAAGTAAGTTTTTCAAGTTAAACTAATTCCCCTCCCAACAAGAAAACTTGTATCTCGTCTTATTTTAGAGGATCAAAGTTTGATTCGATCCTACCTATCCCGCTTTCCAATAATCAATCATCGAGTCGATTGTTTTCGATGATCGTCGCGCGCCCATAATCATTAACGACACCCACGAGGGAGCCGCGCGAAGTAGGTCCATTGTTTCGCATGCCACTTGGCTGCGTTTCAGTAATTGAGTGAGAACAATTAGGTGGTTGCGTCATCATCACTCGGCGCTATGTGGCTGTAAAGAAAGAGAGGGCGACTTTCATTGCCTCACTCAGCAAGACGCTTGCTCACTTTGCCCCTCGGGATACATGAAGCAGCATCGGCGACATTAGCTACTAGCGTTAGAGCGAGGGACCGACTTGAAACCCAGTGGCAGCCAGAAGCAGCGTGAACAGCGACAATCATAATCATCGGGCCAAGCGAAGGCGCAACCACTTGTTTCGGCGAGCGCGCATCCAGCAAGCTAGCTTAATGTGCGGCCACGCTAATTGCACTTGCTGGCCAGCGACTTCCGCTTCCGGATGCTGTAGCAGCGATCAGAACTAAACCTACCACGGAACCAGAGTGACGACATCATGGTCTGAGCTATTCATGTGGCCATTTTGGTTTAGTGTTCATTTTCCTCCATTCACGTAAGAGTCAGTTGGATACTGAAGTGCGCTGCGGCTTTTCGCGAGCGCAAGTCAAACTGCAAAGCCATTAGTGCGCACATCTACTTGGTGATGGTGGCGATGGCATTGGCTTGTATATACATGCAAAATGAGAGGCTGCAAATGCAAAACAACAGCAACAACCACCGACCAGCCAGAAGACCAACAGCTACACGTTTTGATGGCCGCTTGATGAATGAGCTCGCGGGCGCTCAAGGTGCTGATTGATGCAAGACAACCCTGCGGCTGCTGCTTGTATTTCTTCTTGAATAGCAAACCAGCCAACCAACTGGAACGAAGTGCTAGCCGTCTATTGCGTGTCCACGAGCAAGTGAGCAAGTTGGAGAGAGAAGGAGAGAAAGAGGCGAGCTTGCCACTTCGATAATTGTATGCAAATCGTCATTAGTGTTGAGCGGTCGCGCTTGCTCTCGTCTCTCCTGCTGCCGGTTGACTTGAGTTCGGAGTTCCTCTAGCTTGAGAAGTTACCGCTTGGCTTCAATGTCGCTACCGTTGCTGTTGCTGCTCCGTTCATGTTGCCGCAAACCTTCGGTGTTGCCAAGCTCGATACATATAGAACAATAATGTGGGGGAAAGGGCACAGCGACCTACTGGCACCTACTTTTTCCTCCCCAGAGTTGGCGGTCGGTGGCGGTGGTGGTTGCTCTTAGTTGGCCAACTTCTCAAATGATCTGTCTACATATTAGCGAGCGCCTGAGTGAATTCCCAACAGACTTCTGACCGACTACTGCGATTTTATCCTATTCGATTCGATTTGATAGCCGCTGATAACAAGCAAACAGTGGCACAAGCAAAAGGTCGAAACAAGAGCTAAAGTCTCTCTCTTTGCTGAAGTCCCAGAGAAATTTTCCATCAGTTTCTATCCATAGGGAGAGATAGAGTCTGTTTGCGCTACGATCACTACGACCAACAGAACTCCGAGGGCGGACGACCAAATAAGTTACACGCCCACTTTCAATGGACAATTGGAATTAATGATTGCGCACTTCGACGATTCGTTCTCAAAGTGACGCAACGCAACGAAACGCGACTCGACACATAGATTCACAGTCACGTTTAGTTTAGTTCAGTTCATGCACTCTGTTGGCCTCTCATCCTCCGTTTCCAGTCTTTAGTGTTGGTCTTAGTGTCGGTGTTTCTCTTGCAATCCAAATTTTGCGGCTTGTTGTTGCTGGAGCTTGGCGCAAAAGTTGCGCAACATTCACCAGTTCCGGTTTGGGCATCGAGAACAAAGCGTCCGTCGAGTTTGATGGCGAGTGCCGCCAAATTGGCGACCACCATTGTATTGGCCGATTACTAGGCGCTCAAATCGTTGCTCTAGCACTAAAACTAAATCGTGGCGCAAATAAATGTAGGTGAATCCTTCCGTTTCGAATAAGAGGGGAAGGAGGAGGAGAAGGAAGCCACGCAATGGGTTTCCCCTGCCAACAAAATGAAATCGAGAGAATTCATTAGTGCTAGTTTCGATTAAGCTAGCTTGCCAAAAAATTTACCCGCAAAAACCTCACTCTCCTGGTGACAAAAACTCAATAGGCTCAATTGTCTTGAGGTCAGTGGATTGAAGTTGGAGGTTTGAATTGAGGTTTGTATGTTAACTCGCGGCTCGCTAACCACGCGAGCTGTTTCCTGTTGAGCGCGTGACGTAACAATCAAGAAACGAAATGGCAAGGGTCTCGCTGGATGAAAAGCAGAGGGGGAAATGGAAAATCTGCCTTGGTTCTCTCTCGACTTTCCTCACTCACTTCTTCTCCTTTCCTCTCTCTCTTCCTCTTTTCCTTTACCGCGTCAAGTTTAAGCTCAAAAACTTCGCCCAGTCAGAGTTAGCGTCCATTTGGTAGACTTTAGCTGCCGCCTGGCACGAGGAGGAGAGTTGCACAAAAAGAGCAGCACACATGGTAACTAAATCAAATTAATGGTCGCGGACTAGCCAGCCAGCTAGCAAGCGACAGTTACACTGAGGGAGAGAGATCCGAAGTTTCGGAGCAACATACGATGTTGCCACCCATAACAACAACTACGACGAAAGAGGAAGAGCTAAACTCTGTAAAAGCTTCATAGAGAAAGAGTTCAAAACCGGAAGTGAGTCTACCAGTGTGCGCAAACACAAACGCGCGACCTTCCAGCACTCCTCTCTCTCTCTCT
>WNKI01000002.1:4030293-4099076 GCA_015350385.1 Aculops lycopersici
TAAGTAACGTACTACTACGTAGAAGAAGTACGTAACGTAAACGTAACGTAGTACGTACTACGTAGTGCGCGACAACAACACGACGACGTCCTCCNCCTCTCTCTCTCTCTCTCTCTCTCTCTCTCTCTCTCTCTCACTCTCTCACTCGCTTTCCCCCTTTACAAACCAAATTGATACATTATAAATCAAACTTCATCCCAGCAACGTCACCCGCTGGAGCGCCACCACCACTGCTCCTACTTTTACTCTCCAGCCAGCAGTCTAGTTTGCCGCGCTAGCCGAACTGCGACCCTAGGCGCACATCACGAGCAACAGCGGCTTCGGCTCGGCAAGCGTCCGGTGGTGGCAATTTATAGCCCAGTGGTTGGCAATTTAGTACGTCGTCGTCCTGGTCGTGGACTCTAGCGTCAACACCAAGGCGACCGAGTCACTTTCGCCACTGGCGGCTAAATATGGAACAGCTGAGCAAAATACAATTTCCGCTTCTTCTCTGCCGACTAGCTAGTGGCGGTAGTGTAAAAGATTCGCTCTAGTTTTTAACTTTCGCTAGCGCCCCAGTTTCTCTGTTTTTTGCTCCCCCCTCCGTCCAACATATTCTCTTAGATCCTGACTTCTATTTGCTACTATGTGCTCTATACTCTGAACCATAGTCAACACTAAACTATCCGTGCTGCCACCTAAATCATTTCCAAGTTTCACTCCGTTCAACTTACTTTAACTGCGAATGGGAAATTGAGATATCAATTGAGAGAAAAAAAGTAAAAATCAATCTAATGAAATGAGCGACGATAAAGATGAAAAAAGCTGACACAATTTTTTCTCTCTTTCTCTCTCTCGTTTCTTGCATCATACGAAAATAAACAGGTGATCGACTCTAGATTGATGCACATAAAAGAGGAACTTTGCACTATCACTCAACTTCTAACCACCGGCGCTCCCCTGAAACGGAAGGAACCCTCAAAAAGGACTTTCAGCTTCTTCAATGAAACTCGTTATTATTGACCTAGACTCGTGAAAACTAGATGAGTACCATGGTGGAAAAATCAACTCCTCATCGAGGAACCTAGCAGCAAATTGGCCAACAAAGCCATCAATCAAGAAAACAGCGCTTGATTACTTAAATTATTAATACCTGCATACACTCCTATTGATGTGCTGCATCCTCGACGATTTATTGGGCGATTTATTTACTCTAATTAGACAGATTTTTGATACACTTTGGCAAAGAATAGAGGGAACTAGAGATCGAGTTCGCGTTCGACGGAAGGAGGTAGGAGGAGGTAGGTCACCATTAGGCTCAGGAGCACCACGTAGACTAGTGACCACCACCACTAGCAGCAGAACGATCAACACTAGCGCCAGCACAACAGGTAGAGGCAGCAATATTAAGTTGGAACAAAATCCGTTAGAATTAAATCAATTAGATCCTCAGAATCAACAAAATCTAAATTCAAATTTAAACTCAAACTTAAATCCAAACACCAATCTAATTGACTACCAAGACAACGGGAACGAAAACGTTCAGTATCCGTATTACGAATACAAGATGATGTCTAAAAAGGGACTCTTGAAATTTGTCAAATATACTTTGATATTTAGCAATGCATTTGGCTTTATATTATCAATCTTCTTAGGCTTATTTGGAATCGCCTATCCAGATAAGCACTTTCCATTAAGTTATAAGGGACGTGAGATGGCATTGTGCTCCCTATTCTGCATGCTATTCACAACAATTGGCTATTGTGGCGCCCAGAATCATCGCCGTATATTGCTAATTGTTTATGGGGCAACTAATGTCATCATTGTGATCATTGTTGTAATATTATGGGTCTTATTCAAGGAGAATTCTATATTAGGTAATAAGGAAATTAGTAATATGTTTATAACCACCTTAGCCATTACAATTGCCGTCATGTTTCTATTCTCTTTTATACTAGCATTCCACATACAAACCTTTAAGGATGATACACATGATAGTATCGTTAGTCAGTCGCATCAACTATTACAACAAACCACGGCCTTTTTGAGGCAACAACAGCAGCAGCAATTGGCCACCCAGAATCTACACCCTGGCGGCCCGCCGAGTGGAGGCGGCGGCGGTTTGGTAGGAGGTATGCTAATGGGTCATATGGGTGGCCAAAACAATATACAAATGCATCATCATCAACAACAGCAACCAATTGCCAGCTCCTCGGGTGCTTCCTTCCATCAATCGATATCCTCGCATCACCACAATGTTAATGGCGGAAACGGACTGCTCCACGCCCACCAGGCTAACATGATGATCCCGCTACCACTACCGCAACAGCTCGCAATGAAGCCCATGAATCCGCCCGCCCCACTGGCGCCAGTGCCGCACATGAAACAAACCAGGAAACAGCAGCAGCAGCAGCAACAACAACAACAACAGGTGCCTGGGGCACCTAGCGGCAATCCCATAGTAGCCGCGTCCCAATTGCAACACTCGCAAATTCTAATACCGCCACCACAAGTGCCGCCGCCACAAAGTAGCCAACAGCAACAAATGACCTTGTCGCGGAACCAGTCGTCGCCTTTACCTGGCCAGCAACAGCAAACTTTGTCGCGAAGTGTAGCATCATCAAAAAGTGGCCAGCATTATCAATCAACAAAACAGAACAACTCAAACATCATCCAGCCAGACCAAGTGCAACCGCCTCCGCCGCCGCCGCCCTCAATGTATCACCACTCAGTTCGGGAACACCATAGTAGGAGTGCAATGCAAGCGCCAGCTTCAAACGCAACTACAGGCGGCGTTTCCGGAAATAGACTTTCCTCCTGTCCGGTCCAGTATTGCACCTTTCAGTGCGACCGGACCGTCTGAGTGATATAGCCCCTTCGTGGTAGCATAGCGTTTGCAAACAGAGGAAGTTATGTACTAGCTGATTCACATCAAACTAAAGAAGTCATGTTAGTCCATAGAATTTAGAATCAGAAAGAGACAAACGATACGCATAAATTAGCATTTAAGTCGTATCGTGTTTTTTGTCGACATCAACAAGTTGTTTTTGGTACATCATATCTTGTTAGTTAATATAAACAAATTCTCATTATATATCTACACCCAATAAAGTGTGGCAAAAGTCGCGACACTGGAATAAAATTTCCAAGTTCAACCATTACAAATCATCTAGGTTTGGTATAAAGTCTCGTTGATAAACCATTCAACTTCATCTCTAAGTCCAATCCATCTCCTATTTCGCCACTTCCGACCTAAACTCATATCTTCTGGTCCAAGCCATTAACTAGAGCAATGTCGATATGCTCTCCTCTAGTGTAAGCAGCAGGTGTGATCTTGAACAGGGAATGCAAAGGTACCTTTATGTGAGGGAGCTCCTCTACGGGGTAAATTATTTTTTTACGTGTTTTTTGGATTAGGATAAGTTAAAGCACGCGAAGGGTTTAAGGTGTAAAAATTATTATATTTAGTCTCTATATTGAATATATGTGTATAATCAACGCTAATTGATTGATCGAAAGTTGGTTTGTGAGATTGAAGATTGAAGAGTGCATCGCTTGACATGCGTGATATGATACAGTTTGTAATTGTTACAGTCTCATTGGGGATAGTTAATTCTAATAAAAGGGTAATCTCTATGATCTAAATAATTTGGAAGGAAAACTAGTCTGACTTTTCTTTTTCTTTAAGGGGTTACGAGAGTATCTTGCATTTCATTTCGATACTGACGACTTTAGTGTTAGGCTTTAATATTTTTGATAAGAGATTCTATAATTTGCCATCAGACTTGATTAGCTTTTGGTTGAAAAAACATCATTCGTTATCTAGCAACCACCTAGATGAGCTCATGATCATCGACCGCCTCGATGGGCACAATAATCTCCTCACTTCGAGTTATGCCAGATAACTTGATGATAGAGTGGAGGGGAACCTGGAGCGGTAGATTTGTGAGAATGGTATGGGATAAATGTGTATTTCTAGGTGAGAATTTGAAGGGTGGTCTAATGTGTATGGTATCTATCTAATCATTGTATTGTAAACTAACCTTGATGTACGGTATCTGGGCTAAATTTGCAGATTGATGAATATGATATGTACATTGACATTTGGGTTTTTGAGTGGTTTGGGGGATTTGAAGAGATTCGAAGAGATGGAGAATGAGTATAAGAGCAGTTCATCAGAGTCGGCACATTGTGACGGAGAGATTTAACGACAAAGTTCAAAGATATTAAAATTTGGGGAGCATAGTTACCTGAGTTCTTATCCAAGAAGTAGGCTAGTAGGCATCGTAGAACAGCTTGATGGCCGATAACTAAAACGTTCTGTTGCCGCTCTAGCTCCATTATAACTGGCTCCAATCTAGCCACCAAATCCTCATAGGACTCGCCTTTTGGATAACGATAATGAAACTTGTCTTGATTTCGCGCTGCGAACTCATCTGGATACTTGTCTTTAATCTCTTCATAGGTCATCTCCTCGCAAATTCCGGCATCAATCTCATTCAACGCCTTCCATTGCTCCAAGGGAGCCTCAATTCCCTGAGCAGTTTGAACGGTTCTCTTGTAATTGGAAGTCCAAACTCTTAGCTGAGGTATCTGTTGCTCGTGTATGTACTTAGCCAAAGCGCGACTATACTCCCAACCTCTTGGCGACAACTCCGAATCGCCACCAATCCGACACTCCAAATTGTAAATGCTTTCGCCATGTCGAGTCAAGTATATTGATCTTGGTATAATGTGAATATTCATTAGGTAGTACACTACCCTACTTTGTATGTGGCCCTCACTACGATGAACTAGAACCTTTTCTCCAGCTTTAAAAATTTGCATATACGAATACTTGGATTCCGTTGCCTCGTCTATCGACTCATAGGAACTCTTGTAGTGTTCAATTCGTTTCAAGAAATCAACTAAGGCCTCGTCCTTGTCAATCTCCTTGTAATCTGGACTGTGTATTTTAACCTCCCTAACATTCGCCTCGATTATATTTGGATCATCGCAAATGGATTCAACAAAGAACAATTTAAAACCACACTTTTCTACTACCTGATCGTAGATAAACTTTCTCCTTTCTTTCGTTGTATTGGTTGCATCATAAACAGCCACCTCACCCTCACCACTATCCAACCATTTGCACATATCGTCCAGAGCATCACTAGCGCACTTGTTACGAATCCTTTGGGCTTCGTTGTTGTCTGGTCTAAAGAAGTCATGATTCTTGTAGGCCGCCGTGGCTTTGCGCCGATACTCGCCTACGTTGAAGACGCGAGTTGTAATTCCAATCCAGTTCAGGTATCTGGTTAACTTCTTCGCTATATACGTCTTTCCACGAGCGGGCAGGCCAACCATAACAATAACATTTGGTATATTAACATATGTATACTGATCGCTGATGGTCTTCCTTCGGTGAGGGGGCAAAAAGGACGACATCATGAATAAGTATGCAAGACGTGGCTATATAGATAGATATATATATATATATTTATATTTATATAGTACTAAGACGACTAGATTGAACTTAGTATAGTACTTTTAGTATCTGCACTGGATTATTATGTTTAATCATCTGCTATTGTAACAACGACGATTAATATAAATGCAACTAATAGTATGTGTTCCTTGATGATTTGATATTCTTAAGCTTGATACAATAGAAAATACACAATACCAATAATAGTTTCTAGTTAATAGATCAGTGACTCTTATAATCTCAAGTCACTCTCTTGCTTGTGGTTCGTTGATGATTTTAATGTATATAATCAGTCAGTAATAATCACAATGTTTTGCTTGTTTCTTTGATTGTATTCTTGAATTGCAGCAATATTCGATTAAAAGGTCTGTTGGTCTAATACTTGTTTATGGCATGGAATTCATTGAGATAGATACAGACTAGGAGATAGAAAGAAAGCCAACATTACAAGTAGTTCATTGATATGGCTTTTGGCTAGTTACTCTCAATTTTTCTCTTTCTCGATCGTAGCTGTTGTCTTCGAATTCGCCTCAAGAGCTAGTAGTGCTAAATTGAAAATTGTCCAAAAGTACAGTGGAAAATTTCTCACTCTCTTTTCTCTACTAGCATCAATTGTTGTTTTATTTAGTCTCCTCTGTCTCTCTTTCTTTGCCAAGTCTTGTTAATGTTGCTCTTTCTTCATGGCACCAGATAACGATTAGTAAGAGGGAGTGAGAAGGAGAGAAAGAGAGAAGTTTCACAATGTATCTTTGTGGTTAGACTACGCACAACCGAATGGCTCTTTTACATGTTTTTGGCTTTCACTTATCGCTTCCTCAGTGAAGCGCATTTATTTCGCAATACTGTAGTTTTTGTTTGCTAAGGTCAAAGGCAGCGCGCTCTCTTATGTAACAATGCACAGGCGGCCACTGTTGCCGCAACCGTGGCGGCACCAAAACGCGCGCTAGACATCGAGTCGCAATCAAATCAACTCAGTATTAACAGGAGTAATAATCAAATCTTGATCCAGCACCCCAAATTTATCATCTCGCATTTGATCTTGGACAAAATTTATGTCTTGCAATCTTGTAGAATAGAAATAAATCCTCGACAAAAGAAGATGGATAACATTGCATCTTTATGACTTGATCAGGTCCATTCCAACTCTTGTCATGTGAAAATTAGGACTCAGTAATCGCGATAACTCGGTGCCTCTGATCTCGATAACCATCGTGACTAACGGTAAGCTATCATTGATAAGGACAGCGGAATGTCTGACGTCATATTTGAGATGCCTGCTCAAATGAACGGCGTCATTCAAAGGTATATCTTAATTGAGTTCGGACCAATCATTCGCAACTTAAAACTTTTGTGGTTGAGAGTCGAGCATAGTAGCGATACTGGTACTGAATGTATTGCATGTTGCTACTCCGAAGACTCACTCACCTACTTTTGAGATACCTGGTACTTATAGACACATTGGTAAGGCAATCCGAACGTGATTATTCCTCGCTCTGATCGTGGGCTCCTCCAACTGAGTCATGCAACTCCACAAGTGTCATTGGAGGGAGAGTTGGTGATCGAGAGTTGTTAGTTTCAACATTGACATCAACAACAACATTAGCATTAGCATATCAACATCAACATCAACATCAACAGAGAAGCATGAGAACATTGACAGCGACACTTACATTTCCAGTCGATGTCGCAAGTTTGCTGTAACGAAACCAAAATTGCGTAGCCTGCGGCTATAAACTGAAAGGCGCGCTTGCGAGCTGGCTAGCTTGTTGGCTGGGCGGTCAGAATGGTGCACGCACCATTTTTGTAGCTTGCCGCACGAGTGCACCATAACGCGCCGCGCACGCTGCACCAAATTAGAAAAACTCAATTTCTTCTGTACGGGCGACAAGCGGCCGCTCGAGCCTCGGAGCGGAGGCACGAAAAACTCGGCATTGAATCAGGGGGCGGAAACTTTTACCTCGGCCCCATTTGTGTTGGCGTGCACTTGCCGCTTGTGGGGGAAGGCAACGCGTCGGAAGCGGCCCGTCCGCCGCCAAGTTTGCGCGCTCTCGCATTCGGCCAGCCGCTGCGGTCGCTGCCGCCGTCGTCTCTGTCTCTGTGGTCGACGGCAGCGGCGTCGAAAGACTCGACGCGACATGAACGTTGCTGCGGCCGCTACCGCTGCCGCCGCTGCTGCATGAGGAGACGGCAGCGTGTATTTCTGTGAGCGTGGTTGTTGCGAACTGGTGAGCTGGATTTGGGCGCGCGGAGCGCTTCGCTGTGGCTGGCGCTCGTGAGCTGACTGAAAGTTCGCTGTGCTCCTGCAGACAGCCGGCCGCCAATTCCGCTTGGCTAACGAGAGGAAGAAAAGGAGGCGCCAGCCGCAGGCTGCAAAGCACAGCCGGCGCCGGTGGCTGTTGCCATCGTGTGTGCGCATATTTGACCGCCGCTGTCGACTCGACGCGACAGCAGCGGCGGCAACTCTGCAGCGCTTGCCCGTCTGTCTGTGCGTGCGTCAATGCCATTGAATCAAATGAGCTTACGCCCGCCATGCGCAAATTTTGCACTCGCCAGCTCGAATGGAAGAAAATCATGCATTTAGCTGCGGCTGTATAAAAATAAATTATTATCACCTACATGTATTATTATTATTATTATTATTATTTAATATTATCTCTTTACACCTGACCATAAAGAAATCAATCGTGCTATTTGTCCTCCATATCGGGATTTTTGAAACGAAAGAGTCGCACTTAAGTGCGAGAGGCCGCAAGTCTTGCACCAAATCGCAATCCAATTCGAAACAAGGCACCGACCGTCAACGAGGGACGGCCCACAGACTAGTATCATCATCTAGAGGAAATCTCATGACCACTAGTCCCATTTCATCATTAGTCGAAACCAATTTATTTATATATCAAACTGAGAATGTCATCGAGTGCCTCATCGAGCAGCAAACAGTGGCAATCTGACCCTGTCCAGCCACTGCAAGTCAAGGATTCAGTACCACAAGACACTGAGACTATAATTAATTCATCAAAACATAATTCAAGTCACAAGTTGGACTCGAAGAACATTGAAAACTCAATTTCAAACCATAGTGACAATAAGATTGACAATTCACAAAACTCCTCAAATAACTCAACTAAAGTTTATACAAACCCTTTTGTCATCGCCTACCAATCAGGCAATATTACTAATCCCAACGATGACACTGCTAAAAACTATGTTAGCCCGACGTTAGAACCTGTCGACGGCAAAGTAAAGCCACCATTCTTACCTCCAGATGACAAACCTCATCGAAACACAAATCAACTACAATATTTGCTCAAAACTATCCACAAAGCCGTCACCAAACACAAACATGCGTGGCCATTCGATGGACCCGTTGATACAAAAGCACTTAAACTGCCAGACTACTTTGCTGTCATCAAGAAGCCAATGGATTTGTCAACAATCAAGAAGAGACTTGAGAACTATTGGTATTATGATGCGTGGGAGTGTGTGGATGATTATAAGACAGTTTTTGTTAATTGTTACATTTACAACAAGCCCACTGAGGATGTTGTTATGATGGCTAAACAAGTAGAGCAATTGTTTTTAGACAAGCTAGAAGAGTTACCTGTCGAGGAAGTTGTCATGGAAATCCCACCTAAAGGCAAGGGTAAGAAGAAGCAAGGTAGAGTCAAAACTACTATCAATTCTATCTCAAGGACATCATCAACCAACGCCTTACCAAACAATAAAATATCTGTCATCAATATCGATAGCACTTCAAATCACAGTCAGATGATGGAGTCAATCTCGCCATTCTCAAACTCCAATCAATCCACATTTCAGCATTACAATCAGGATAGTCAATCAGCAACCTCAATTAATCATGCTAATAACCACAATGCACAAAATCTGACAGCATCTTTAGATAATAACAACAAATCTTCCTTATTATCCGAGGTTCACAGTTCGAAAATATCAAGCTTACCTGAAACAAACAATGCTTCAACCCTTGCAAATCAATCAGCGCATATTAATAATCACGCAGACATTTCCAATCACTCATCCTCATCCAACTTGCCCCATGATCATACATCCCCAGACAGAGCTTTAACATTGAAATCATTGATACTTCCTTCAAATCAGCAAGTATCCCAAAGCGCATCACTGGACCAATCAAGAACCAGACCATCAAAAATGTCCACCAGAAGAGAAAGCGGTCGTCCAATCAAGAAGCCACAAAGAGATTTACCAGAACCGCAAAGCAATGTTGTGCCATTGAGACCAAAGAAAGGAAGAATGACTGAACGAATGAAGGCTTGCCAAGCTATCTTGAGAGAGCTCCTCCACAGGAAGAATCAAGATGCTGCATACCCTTTCTACCATCCCGTCGACGCCGAAGCCATGGGTCTCCGTGACTATCACGATATAATAAAACAACCAATGGACCTAAGCACCATCAAGAAAAAGATGGATGCCAGGGAGTATAGAAAACCAGAGAATTTTGCAAGTGATGTACGGCTAATGTTGCACAATAGTTTCAAATACAACCCCCCGGAACATGACGTCAACAAATGTGGCAGAAAGCTGCTTGAGATATTTGAGCAAAAATTTGCGAAGCTACCTGAGGGCTCAGATGACACCGAGTCTGACGCATCAGACATGCCTTCTTCAGAATCTGAATCCGACTCAGGTGCGGATAGTGAATTCGAATCAGCTGTAAACTTCGCTAGGCAAATCCAGAACTCACTAAAGAAGATCTCCGACGATGTGAACAAGCTTGTTGAGCAGGTTCGTTCTGCGTCATCCAGAAAGAAGTCAAGCAAGTCAAAAAGAACCAGGAAGCTCAGAGATTCGAAACGTTTCTCAGACCAGCAAGATTTGAATATTCCATCTGTGACAAATACGGCCAACGAGACATACGCCTCAAACTCAGGTCTTGGAAAGGGTCGGATGCGTGGCACTACTCAAAAGCGACCGGGTCCCCCAAAACCTTATCAAACTATCAAGAAAATGCGACCGAATAATCCCAAGATGGGCCCGAAACAAGGAGGCAATTCTAGAAACGCGGCTTTATATGATTCAGAAGAAGATGATACTGAAGTGGCTATGTCCTATGATGAGAAGAGGCAATTAAGTCTGGATATCAACAAACTACCTGGTAAGTGCACAGCTCTCGGTTTGATCAGTTGTCGAACTCAGACAAACCCATGGTTGTTCCAGACTAACCCATTATTTTGTAAATTTCTAATCTACTAGGTGACAAGCTTGGCAAGGTTGTTCAGATAATCCAACAGCGTGAACCGTCGCTGCGTGACTCGAATCCTGATGAAATAGAAATCGACTTTGAAACGCTGAGAGGCTCGACTTTGAGAGAGTTGGAGAAATATGTCGCCGAATGTTTGAAGAAGAAACGCGGTCCCAAGCCCAAACAGAACAAGTTGATGCCAAAGCCAGGCAAAGATGACCCCTCGCAGTCGAAGAAAGATCTCGACAAGAGGGATCCTGGAAAGCATAGAGGCAAAAAGGGTATGTATATGATTCAATCGAAGGAGGTCTGCACTCCACTCGCTTATAAAGATAGAGATGATTCTAACAACAAATCATCACATCCTCATTCGCACATCACAAATGCCTGTTATCAGACCCATTCGTATTCAACGAAGACGACAACAAAGATGTTACAAGTCGCAACCTCAGTGCTAGTAGCTCTGACACGAGCGATTCGGATAGTGATTCCGATTCAGATTCTGACTCTTCTACCAGTAGTAGTAGCTCAGACTCAGGTGATTCAGTTACAACGCCAAAGCCTATTCAAGGCTCATCATTAAATGAAAGAAGTGTGATAAAAAACCCTGTCTCAATATTAGATCAGACAGCAAACAATACCCAAATCAATCCCACTCGTCCAGGCCAAACTTCAATTCTCACTGACCCGAGTTCTAACTCGCATGCTCTAAACTCACCAGCAAAGTTGCCTATCAGTAGCCCAGCCGGTACAGCTATCAATCAGATCTCAAGTGAGTTAGTTGGCAATTCTTTTGGACTTGCAGCTCCCACAACAATATCCGCAAGCAGCAACGCTAATTCATCAACAAATCCAGCAAATCCCATAACAGCTCCGAACGCCGCCGCTAATTTAACGTCCACTTGGTCCAAGGTTGCTCTACAGTCTGGTCCTTCACAAACGATAGAGCCCACTAAAACTCTTGATAGCTTCCAGCAATTCAAGAAACAGGCTAAAGAGAAGATGGATAAAGAAAAGTTGATTGAAATGCAGGAGCAGAAGCGCAGAGATCGCGAGCAGGCTGAACGAGATCGTTTAGCTCAAGAGCAGAAGATAGACCAGGAAGGTGAAATGGCACTCAACTCATTGGCGAGGTGCGAGCAATCACCTGTCTTATCGCCAGCCTCGGATTCACAATCACCAGCTTCTGGAGCGGGTACCAGTGGTGATGGATCCAGCATGCTGAGGCTTCGCGAACAGGAGCGGAGAAGACGCGAGGCTTTAGTCGCCCAAAACCAGATGGACTTGAGTAGGCAGAGCGAGATCATGTCCAAGTTTGAGGACCGGGTGTGACGCAATGATTGATTTCTATTACAAAGAACATATTTTTAAAACCACGCGCCCACGGAAATCCACACAAGGAATGAGTCAACTTCAACAGATTCACCACTACTACTCCAACCATTGATTTCGACGATAAATAAAAGAGAAGCCAGTACGACAAACTAGCAATAAGTTAGTTTTAACCCCTTAATCAGAAGGAAGGCTGTTGTCTGCTTTTTAGTTTCAATCTAATGGTACCTGTCGATATCTATACAACCCCGGTCATCCCTGGGATAGTTGAGCGTGCAATATTGGCACATAGTCATCATACTGAGCCTGATAGAAGTTGGCCGCGATAGGCTCACCAAGGTTGTGATCTTTGGCAAACTTTCTGATAGAAAAGTTGACTCGCCCATTTCTCGAGGTCTTGCTGATTTTCATGTCACTCTTGTATTTTCCATCTTTCTGGTGGTATACAAGAAAGATATATCTATGTAGACCGGTGTCTTTTGGTGCTCCGGATCCGATGTAATCGGCCAAGACATCGCCTCTGGTTACATCTCCGCCTGGGATGTTGGCCACTAGGTAATGCAAAATCTCACGCAACTTGGGATCTTTACGTGATGGTGCATCTGGGTCTACTTTGGCAAGGGTATAAAATTCATTCGGATCGGCCTGGAACTTGAAAATTGGAAGATCCTTTACTTGGGTTGGTGTCAACTCGTTGCCTTGCTCGCATTTAACATTAGATGGAAAGTGGACCTCGATAGATGAAGCCGGCTGTCTATCAATCGTATCAGGCACAACCCCATCACGAGTCAGATTATCAAGTGAAGCCATTTTGCTTTTTCCTGTCGGTGATCCTCTGCAAATTGTTACAATCAATAATAGGACTGTGCTGAATGTTGGTTAATATTGGGAGAATATGGGTTGGTAATGTATCTTTGGAGAATTGCAACTTACCAACTATTACCTTAGCAGCTCCTACAACACCTTTGCGTTGATGGTGCATGATTATTTTTGATGGATGCATGTGCACTCGGTACGGAACAAAAATCGAGCAGGTTTCGGCAACACGCGAAACTTGTCTTCCTCTTATTCAACTTGCTGAACTCCTAGGAATGTCTTGGTTTCTACAATGGTTACCGCCTTTTATATGTGCCAAAAAAATCCTTGAGTCACAAAGTTGCTGAACTCACATTAGAACAAATGTAAAGAAAATCGAAAGTGAATAGCACAACTGATCACTGCCTCAAATCTTCTCGACAAAAACAAGTTTTCGCCTGTTATCCTCATTGGAGATAGGTTTGAAACATTTAGAATAGTTGACATTCCAAGTACAACAAGCACATTAAAATGATTAGTAGCTAAACACGCGCTAGTTACTCATTAGTTCAGGGCATTAAAGTACGCTGTGAGAGAGGAAGCGATATGTATGCTTTAGTAGTCATTTCTATTCAATCACTTCTACCTTACTATGCATTTAGTCGGGCGTGTCGATATTGAGCTTTGGTTGAACCGGCTCATAGGTGGGCTCCTCTAATTGTTGGCGGTCTTTATCACGTGAAAAAACTCGGCTCAAGGTGTGAAGAATGCGTTTTGCTCCGCCTTCGTCCGATTCTCTTCTATTTGATTGGAGACTTTCAATATCCTGTTGGTTTTGTTGTTGCTGCGATTGGGGTGGTATATTGTGCTCGGCAGGTAAACGTCGCAATATATTCTCACCTACTTGAACCTCAGTTGTGGTACCCGAATCAGCAACTGAGTTGTCGCCAAACCGTGAGCTCATTGTAAAGCTAGTGTTTCCGTACTCCTTTAAACACGGACAAATAGATAGTAAATATGTACAAAAGTCCGTACGCATTCCAAACCACCACAGGCTACCCGATTTGGATCCAAACGAGAGCCGAATGAGGATCATAAGTGTCAAGAATAATGGCATGCATGTTATAAAGTAACTTGGTGTTATCACATGAGGTGGCGAGTCTAGTTTGCTGGTTAGGAGTACTATAAACATTAGAATTGGTAAAAAGATCATGGAGGAGGTCGATGCGGACTGGATGGAGGCCCTCCTTTGCTCTGTCCCTGCTTCTGGTGATCTAAGAATGATTGCGGCAAATATCATTGCGTACAGTATTATAACAATGGCGAGAAACAAGAGAATCCATGAGGGAACGAAAACAACTATCCACGACCAATTAATTAGATTGTCTAATTTGAGGGCAATTATTACTATCTGTAATATATTGATAGCAGCGAAAAACTCCAATTCGATACCTCGACCATTCTTGACTGACCATACGCAAACTGATATCGATAGTAGTGATAGAAATACCAGTGGCGTAAAAGTGAATGTCCAGGTTTGTCGTCTTGTCTCTAATTTATCACAAACTAATATTTCAAACGTAAGTAGTAGTAGTTGAAGGGCAACTGAAATAAGCATTGACTTGAAGTGTACATAACTTGAGTTGCTAATTCGATAGTCTGGATTTCGAATCCAAATACAGACTCCTACAATGGCGCCGACAAACGCAATTGAGTGCCAAATCCATATTGGTAAGAATATAACCCAATAAGATACTCTGATTCGATCGTCCAACCTGAAACTGAGTAATATAGTGAATACTAATAAACTTGAGTAGACGATAAATTTGCTTGCATTAAAGTCCTGTAAGAAGGAATGCACATTTATCAGTGCTCGTGGCATTTGTCCCAAGCTATAATTGCATTTAGTGGTTTTTTCTATTGTATCTTCCTTCTCATGATAGTGATGAGGAGATTAGATTTGATATGAAAAGAAAAGAAATTAAATAGGATAATCAAGGTTAGATTGTTTATTAGTTCGGATTAAGTACATTGAATATCCATTGACCTCATGAACGTGTGAAAATGTAAACATTGTCAGACCACAAATTCTCGTGGTCGCTGAGGGTTTGTGACTGAGCGTCCGCCATTGCACTTGTACACGGATTCCAACGGGATTTTATGCACTAGAGCTGGAAATGGGCTTTTCATGGTCCTATTGCCCTAATGAGCGTCCGCACCTACTACCTGCGACCATTTTTGCAGGGCAATATTACATCTCTATATTGGCCATTGACAAATGTTGGTAATCTTTGGATGAATTAAGAATGAGATCTTTCCCACTCTCGTTCTCTTATCGTTAGCAAAGTTATAAGACCATCACAATCAAACGTCACTAATAGTTAGTGAGAAGGTGCCAAATTGATTTACCCAGAACACAAGCTTGACTGCACTAATAGTTGTTCGGACGACCAAGGATATTCCCACACTCGAGAGTAAAGACGGACTTGAGGATCTACGATGACTTTTGCAAGAATGATTCCAATAATGAGTGTTTGGTGTTTACATTACAATTTGAGTTACATCTCACAGTCACTCTATCTGAACTCGAGAGACAGTTGGCTTGAGTAGGTTACAACTCGACCTCTAACGGTCGCTACGGCCAAATTTAGTCACCCTCTTGCGTAAAAGTCCATTGTCGCTGCTATTCTCAAACAAATGACGCCGCTACAGTTGGCACTTTTTCTAAGCTAACCGGGAATCTTGCCAATTTTATTGTCTATCAACTCGGTTTCACCTTATCAGGACTCGTACAGGCGACTAGTGTGAGTAATTTGTATACCCTCTCCCTTCTATCAACAAATAAGAACTCGACACGACAGACACTGAAAAGATTATTACTCCTGCAAATTGGTCAACTTTTCAACTGATCTTCACCAAGCCGCCTGCCCATAATTCCGCGCATTACTTTTCTTTCGAATGAATAGTTTTATTTCCATTAGACCTGTCCATTAAATGCTAGACTCTAATGAATGTTACCTATGAGATTTTTTACCCCTGCGCATGCAAATGACGATCACGACGACAATCAGTAAACCTCGAACAATGGTAATTAGAAGCGAGAGCAAATTTTTCCACTCTTTACAGACTCCATGGGTGTAAATAGTAACAAAGATTACCTCACTTCCCGTACATGTTTTTGTACGCTTATGTCGCTTTTTAAAAAACGATTCCCAAGTGATTTACTAGTAAACTATTGGCTATCACTGTAACTGTAAGCGGCAAAAGTATTACTAGCAATGGTATTAGATACATGGATAGATAGCCTACCAGTAGTGGAGCTGCTCGTGCCCGCCATTCGATAACCACAATCAAAAAGAGGGGGAGAGTCCGATAGTGAGAGAGAAACATTAGAGTTGCCTTGGTGGCTTTTGCTCTTAGTTTGAAGTCAAGGTGGTGGCGACTGGTTGGTTATGCAAGCGCTAATTTGAGACACGTTGGCTTCCCCGTAAAACAATCTCGCCAATCGATTGGCGACGCCAGTCACATCGAAGTTATGAAAGTTACTTCTCTTTCTTACGGATATCAGTGGCCAGCTTGTCAAGCGATCCAGTCGGCTTCTGAGTAATAACCTAAATCAAGTGAGTGAATATTAGCAACCACCTTGAAACTTCGCTTTTCAAATGGATCAATCGACTGCTTGCTCTTTTGAGGAGACTAGTGGTTGCTCTAAGATGGTACAAATCAAGTGGTTGATTGGTGGTATTTTTCTTCCCCTTGACTATCTCTCTTGTTATAAGTTCGAGGAGTCATGAGAGCAGAAAGTTAGTTTAGTATCATTACAATTGTTGCTATCTTTTGCCTTGCACTCGACAGCGCGATGACGCGCTGCATACGACAACGAGCGGCGAGTTAATCTTAATGTAACAAGAGCGCGTTAGCCACTCGAGTGCAACTGTTGACTAGCTGGCTGTAGCTAGCCAGATGGCTGCCAATGAGCTAACAGGTTGGTGGATTGGACAAGCCAACGGCGTTGTTACTTCTGGCCACGAGCTACACGAGCGGCAAGGTGTTCTCTTGCACAACACTCGCGCCCTAAGCCTGTCGCCTGCTCACCTTTTGATCCTTTCCTGTTCGAGTATGCTACCACTTGTAACCGGCGAACCAATTGAAATTACAATCACCACCACCACGAGAAGCTCCCTCTCTCCCTCTATCCACCAGCTCACCTACTAGACACGAGGAAAATTGGTTGTAGTGCCGTCGTTGGTGGGTACCGACTAGAGTGGAGGTCGTCATTTGCCTAGTTTGCTTAGACTCAAGCCGCTACAATGATTGGGCCATTGAGAAGTTTTGAAAGCTTCCTCCACTCGGATCGGCTTTAGTCATTCAGAATTTTGCTCTTATTTCAACAAATGACGCTCGAGAGCCAGGTAACTAAAAAGAAGGATACACTTAACAATTTGCTAGAGCTCTGCAAATGAAAGCATAACGGTGAACGTGGACCGCGCACAACAAGTGGTCGCTCATTGGATAGTTCCTGGTCCACGCGCATAAGTCGTCTAGTAGACACGTATACTCAATTCCCCGTTAGCGAGATCTCAAGGGGCTAGGTGAAGACCTGAGACTAAAATAGTAGTCAGAATTTAAATTCAAGTGCTTACCATAGGGATAGAAAGAGAGAAAGAAAGAAAGATTTGAAGTTCAGACAACGGCCAGTTGAGATGAGCGCGTTATGGTTTCATTAGTTCAGGCTAGAGTATTGTAGCTCTCTGGTTGGTGTCGTTGTTCCAGCCTAACAACAACAGCAAGTTGCCGGCGAGTAGCCAAACATTTGCCAAAAATTTGCTATCATCAGTATATAGCCAACTTGTCGACAGGATCCTTATCTGGTTAACGCCAAATAATTTGTCACCAAAGATCTTCACGGCAAGAGCAGCAACAACAAATAGTTACAATAAAGAGACGTATGTCGAATAAATTAAACAAAATTTTCGCCAATGTGCATCTAGTTGTGATTGATGCGAGGAAGTAAGATGATTATGACGCGAGATAGTAGAGACTCATTTACGAAACGTTTGTTGATGCTGAATTATCTATTGGTACTATCGTCACCAGTTTTCCTAGATCTAGCCAAATGTCACGTCGAAACGTCAACAAGTGAAACTTTAGTGCCAACTACAACAATAGCAACAACAATCTCAAGCACAACGACAACAAGTGATACAAATCTAGATTCAAACTCAAATGCAGCAAACTCTACAGGTGTCCTGATTAGTGGCGATGAGTTTGTTGATTTCACTGAAACTCCTTTAATACTGATTGACGGAGTTGCAAATGAGAACACTACTGCAAATTCAACATCAACATTGATAACTAGTGAGAAGAACGAGAGTTCTAGTCAAATTAATGCAACTATCACCCACACAACCACCACTGCTCCAACTACAACCTCGACCACCAACGAGACTCTTGAGGTTACTACAGCAATAGTTCCTCTGAACATTGATGACGAGATTGGCAATGAAAATGCAACAAGTAGTTGCGAGTTTGAGGGGGAGTCGGGTGAAACGGAAGACCAAGATCAAGATTTCAAAGCAGAGGAGGTGATCGATGAAGAGGAATTTAAGCCACCGCAAAATGTGTCACAATATATGGATTATATCGAGAGATTATTCCATGATCTCAGACACCAAATAACTGATCTCTTTGAGCCTCATATACCGCAACTAATTAGAACTAGCCAAATGGTTCAACTGTCCGGCTCATGTTCTCATGATATGCTCAGAATGGCCTTAGCTCTGCGTCAATTCGAACCCTGGGCTCTTAGAATGATTGATTCATCAGGTAAAGTACCAGAGGGAATCTTTGAGGGAAGTTTCACGGCGTTGGGCTCTTATGACGAGTGTTTAAATACTAGATTCGGTCTATCGCATAGCGATCAACCCGGTCCACAGAAAACTGGCAGCCAAATACCGCCAGGCGCGACTGACACAAATGCTGATCAACAAGTCGCACCTCAAACTCAAGGCAAATATTGTCTGGTAAATGTATCGCCGTTTCTGCCGCCCAAGCCACCGGCCGATCGAGTCGAGCGTTTGTTTCAAGAGGAGGCAAATAGACGAAATTACACGAAGGTAAGTAGGTGATAAGATCAACACTTAAAATTAACAAGTTGGTCAGTAGAATCTGAAATTTGGACAAGAGAGACTAACAAATTATCTTACTATCTCTATACTATATGCCAATGACTATCTGTCAACTTACTCTACAATTCATATCAACCAAATGAATGGCCACAATTAATTATATTTCGAAACAAACCGTTCGTCTCATTTGCTCGAACATGAAGGACGACCAGTTTTCACGCCTAAGTCCCATGTTCTACTACATGAAATTTCGCATTGGTGTCTGTATACCATCCACCTGCTTGGAATCAGATGTGTCGTCCATATCAGAGGCACTGAGTTCGAGTTTGAAGTTAAATATTACGGTTTCACATTGTCAAGTTAAACAGGACACCCTACTAACGAGCCAACAACTAGCGGGCGGCTTTATTTTTGGACTCGTTGTGACACTTGTTATTGGTGCTACCATAGTCGATTGCTACAGGCGGAAGTGGAATCAAGTTGAACAGCGAAGTGATAAGCTCGTCATGCTGGATGTAGTTGCTGTTGGTGGTGACAGTGTTAGTAACAAAAAGATCGCTTCCGCCTTTAGTCCAATCGGCAATAAGCTCAGCGGGTACCCCATAAGTCTGTTCAAGGATAGAGATTTAAGTAACGACAGTGATTTGTACGATAAAAAGCACTCAGTTTCCACCTCGTCGATGGACCAGGACGATGCGAGTGTAAATGAAGATTTAATGCGAAAACACTGGACTTGGATGTCGTTTTCCCTGCTGACCAACTTTAAATTATATTTTGACCATTATCAGCCAGCGACAACAGTGCGGTCAACCATTAGTTCAGGTTCTTGTTCAGGAGGCAAAGTTGAGCAACCCAACGAACAGATCTACTCAGAACAGGCGACACCTGTTATCAGGTGTCTTAATGGAATTAGAGTGCTAAGCTTATGCTGGGTTATCATTGCAAACTCTTATATAACCCTGGACCCGCGCGCCACCAAGCGACTGACAAAGACACGAGAGGCACCAAAGGATTTCCTATTCCAAATGGTGGTTCAAGCAAGTTTAGCTATTGAAACTTTTTTCTTTCTGAGCGGAGTTTTGATGAGCTTGAGCTTTGCCAATCGATTGAAACCCAAGTCAGATAATCCTAATAGTAACCAAGATGAGTTGAAGAATGAAAAGCTAGAAGGTACAGGTCCAAGTTATATGATGAAATGGGCACATTTCTATATCCACAGGTACATAAGAATGACGCCGGCCACCATGCTTGTCATTGCCTTCTCCATGTTCGCCTATCGCTATGGCGACGGGCCATTGTGGGCCGAGGCAACTCACAAGGCGCATCAGAGTTGCAGCCAAAACTGGTGGCGCCACTTGTTGCATGTGGCCAATTTTATTGACACTCGTCAAATGTGCTTCATCCACTATTGGTACATAGCGGCCGATATGCAGTTGTTTTTATTTGCACCGCTACTAATGTTCCTATTGTACCAACGCCGACGGCTCGGCTACGCAATCATGTCCCTGATTGGTGGAGCATCGGTGATATTTGTATTCTACACCACCTATGCGCGTAACTTGCCACCAACTCTACTTTTCTACAACTCAGACCCAGAGTAAGTATTTCTTCTCCTATCATTTAAGTAGATCAAGCAAAAAATTCCGTCAGATAGGTAACCAACTAACCACTCAATTCGCCTTTTGAACGACAAACAGGAGCCGACGTGAGTTCGGAAATACAATCATGACGAAGCCTCTGACTCATGCACTCCCTTATATGGTTGGCATGGTACTGGGCAAGCTTCTAGTTGAATCCATGTCCAATGAGACAAGCAGATCAAGAAGTGGCGACTTGTCGATGCGCCACAAGTCGCTAACTGCTTTCCTCGGTTCCACTGCGGCCCTGGTAGCACTTGTTGAGGTCTTTCTACCCTACAAATGGAATAACTCCCACCTGCCTACGAGATTTTTGGCCGCCGTTTATGCTGCGTTGTTTAGATTTGCCTGGTCCCTGGCGCTTGCTTATTTGGTCATCTCTTGTCGCCATAAACGCACCAACAAGTGTCGTCGTGATCTCGACGACAGACATTCGAGGAGATCGCGAGGAGATGCAAATATTTGCAATAGTTGTCAATCTAGTGGATCATCTTCTAGCTACTCGTCACCATCTTTATCCTCGCAGTTGCCTTTCAACAAGATGCAACACAATCGCCACAATCATAGCGATAATGAGCATCAAATCAACACCAGACGACCGGATGCAAGACAACCACCGACTGCCACAGTAATGTCTACAACAAAACAAGCAACAAGTAATGGTGTTGGTAGAAGTTACGGGCAACCAGTATTATGCATGTGCGCCTATGGAGGAAACCTAGTCAATCGTTTGCTTAGCTCGAGCATATTTACCCACTTGAGCAAATTATCCTTTGTCGCCTACTTGATTCATTTACCATTAATGTCTGTGTTCATTGGACAAACTCGCGGCCTATTCGCCTTCAGCCACACGCTTGTTGTTCACTTGGCGCTCTCCTATTTAGTGATGACATTCATATTATCATTTGTGCTTGTACACATAATCGAGTTCCCTTTCCTCACTTTCGAGCGATGTTTATTTAACAAGTGGCTCTACAAGACTTGGCACTCGTCACGAACCTCGACACAACCACCATCATCTGGCTTCCAACTAACTGCTGCCGCGCAGCAACAAAAAGCGGGCAGCGGTGACATTCGTGGTGGTGGTGACACTTCATTAAATGCATCATCATCACCATCATCATCATCATCATCATCATCATCATCATCATCATCACTATCATCAGTGGGGATTCAATTGCAAGCAAATGATAGGCAGCAGGAGTTGTATCACAGGCACAATCACTTGAGTGATGTTAATAGCGAGAAGTCTACTTTAGATGGCCACTTTAATGTTCAATTGTGAAATAATGATGGCGCTAGCCGCGAGTTCAGTGAACCATCTGGTCATAAGCAACAGAGATTCAATAGCGAGCGCCTATGACACTTTCCTGATTTGCCGAGGCAGCCAGTTGTTTTGCTTCCTTCCTAACAATCAATACTCAAGTCATTGCTCAATGATCCAAGATGCGCAAATTACCTGAGACGGTCTTGTTTTCTATTATACTTATAACGAGGGAATATCAATACGATCTCCATGGTTGGCACTGGCAATCACGGTTCCTCTCAGCGAGACATTCTTAGCAAAAGTAAGATCGCCCGATACAGTCAAGTCACTGAACTCCAAGACATCTGAAATACTTGCAAAACGCGAAACAAATTCGTGAAAGTTTGCAAAGTGCTCATGACCAAGCTTCATTACTGGCACTATGGGGAAGGCACGTTTTGGACCCATGGTTGAAACTCCATTTTCCAATGTGTACAAATTCGAATTAATCAATAATAAATCTGAGGTTTTCTTCACAGGAAAGAAGCGCTTCCTTGGCACATTGATTTCCAAAGCTCTATCGAAAAACTTCACTGTTGCAACTTCACGGCTGCCGTCTCAAAATGGATTATATCACTTTCCGAATCCAAGTGCTTAGGGTTGACTACAGGGTGGGCCACCTAACTTGGACAAATTTTATCCCGAATAACTCCAGAAGGGGGCGGATTCGGTGGCTGAAATTTTGAGGGGGTCAATAAAATGCAAAAGGAATTTGCTGTGCCAAAAATCATTGTTCTGCACATGCGCTTTCAAGTTTTATCGAAAATAATCATAAAAACGTAACATGTTCCTTTGGAACTTGAGCGACTTTGGCCGTGCTGCTGCTTTTTCCCCCTTAATGCCATTAGGTTTACGCAGTGCGCGGGGGCGGCAGCACCGCAAATGGGTGCAAGGCTTTTGCCTGGCGTCGCTGCCACAAGAGCAACTTCGTCGACGACGTCGTTCAGTCTAGAAGAGTGAGCGCATGAGAGCGCAGCATATACAGGCGAGAGCAGCAAAAACGAATGGGATAGGTTTTGAGATAAAGAAAAAGAGAGAGAGAGCGAGTGGGAAAAAAGGGGGCGGCCGATAAGCGAGAGCGAACAAGTGAGCGGGCAGAGCGTAGCGGTCGGTGAGGCGGCTAACAACGCCAATGCTAGCGGAGAGAGCTACTAGTGGGCCAGTGGGAGTGGAGAGTTGGCCAGACGCAAGCAGAAACTTACACACATAGAGACATAACAAGGAGAGCGAGTGAACTTGCAGTGAATTTTACCCTAGCAGCGGCAGCTAAAGAAAGCGAACAAGCGAGCAAAAGTCTAGTTTGTGTTTTGTGTTTTTTCGCCATCACTATCGACGTCGTCGTCGTTGTCGTCGTCGTCTTACATTCATCAAGCTCGCCAAGCGAAACACAGAAAGTCTATCGCTTTATTTATCTCCATCTTATGCCAGACTTCTACTACCACAACCAATAATACAACAACTACCTCCATTGGCATTCCAATTGGCCTATTCTATTGTACTACGCGAGTATCTTGTCTTGGCAAATCCTCTTGCATTGTGGAGCCAGCAAACTATAGCTAGAAGACCAATAAACCGACAAACAGACGAAGTGGGCGAATGCGAGAGAAAACACAAGCTGCTCATATTATATTGCACTATATTATTATACAAGCAAAAGAAGCATAAATCTAGACCAAAAAGCATAATCGAAGTTTAAAAATAGAGAAATAGAAGGAAACGAAGAAACATTGAAAACATCTAGTGAGATAGTAAATGTAAACAGCAAACTAGAAGGCGACAAGTGAGCACCACTATTCAGCGAGACTACTGCCATCGATCGCACCGATCAATGCTTCTTAGTCTGCTCCCACTATCTTTCTATCTTATTAATAAAAGCTACACACAAACTGCTTTAAAATCTTAACGTCAGATCGATCGCAAAGAACCATCTGGCCATCTGAGGAAGCGAAAGTATAATTTTAAAGACTCAATTACTAGCATTGCATTGATTGCAAAGGTGCAACTCAGGCCAGACAATTAATTCAATCCTCTTCGCATGAGCAAATGGACTCGAGAGGCTTTTTGATGGACTCCAACTTTAAAGGAGGTAGCACGAAAAAGAACTATTACAAAACAACTATTGCTAGTGCCTTGCTATTCAAGATATCATTGAGCTGAGGGGGCAACAATAATAACCAGGATATTCAAATTGATTATCATTATTCCAACTTCCATCTCCTATTTCATCTATTCTCGAGAAAATCTATTATCGTTATGATCATCAACAAGCGCTTGTTCGTCATCGACTTATGTTATCATTGATCACTGGGTTTGAATTGTTATCAGTGTTGTTGCTGTTGTTGTTCTAATAGAGATAGTCGTCGTTACACATAAACTATTACACTATCAGAGACAAAAGCATACTCATCTTGCGCACACTACTACTACTATTACTACCACTACCATTGATAGCAATCACAATCAATTTCCACCGAGACATCGGCACAACAAAATTCAGGCTTACCATCAAGTGGCTACGTCTACGACGAAGACTACGACGCCGACGAGATGACAACGATGGCGCGACACGCAAAACATCAGCAACAAGCTACTCAAACGCAACTTCATCAGCACCAACGAAACCACCACCAAACCCAAACGCCAAGCCAGCAGCAACCAAAGCAGAAGCCTCAAGAGGCCAGCTTGATTGGTTCGAGAATGGCACTAAAGCCGGCAAATGTAAAATCAGCAACACCATTCAAGCAAGTTAACAAATCAGCTACTACAACATCAACAACTAGTGATAAATATTCTATTGCCCACACAAGCGTTAGCCGACCGACTAATCAAGCAACGCAATTGGAGCAGGATGGCAAGCGAACGCTTATCAAGAATCAGCTTTATCTCATCGAGCAGTTGCAATTGGAGAATGCAAATTTAAGAAACGAGCGGGACCAATTGCAGCTCGAAAACGAAGAGCTCAAGTTTCAATTACAAATGATCAGGTAAGTTTTTCTCAATGTTCCGCACTTATTTGATTATAAAAATGTTTCCATTAGATCATTCGAGATTCGTGTCCCCGAGTCATCAATTCTAGTGCTGCTCTCTTGGCAGTTAAACTATGCCAAGGTCACAAGTTGGGGTCACCACAAGAGACACTAGCGCAACAAAATCTAGTAGAATTACGCACATTAATTCCAGCTGCCTCTCCTGACTAAAGAGCAGTGGTCGCTAATGAGCTGCCAGGTTAATTTTTTATTGGTTTGCCTATCTAGGGACGCACTGATTGCGCGCCAGGTTGCTCTGCGAACCACGTGCTTCATCTGTTGCCACTGGAGCATTTGTTTTTTCCAAGATAATAATAACAGTTACAACAGTAACAATAACAACAATTCTAACTTTGCATTGGGTAGAAAATCCAGTGGCAAATGTTTACATTGTTTCGCTACCTCGATCGACACCCGTCAGTGAGTTTTGCCCCGATCTCGCCCACCTGGTTTCTTTTTAAATCTCTGCTACGTGATCGCCATCAAAGAAAACCGGTTTGCCCTCCCATTCAAACTAACCGGGATGAGCGTAACTCGAGTTGCACGAGCCACTGGTTATTGCCAAGGTGTGCAAAAGGCCAAGTTTTTCCGGTGCCGTTGACCAGTGGATTTAGCGCTGCCACACAAAAGCAACATGTCGTTTTAGTCGTTGTCTTTAGTGCAGAATCCGATGCCGGTTGTTTATGTATCGAATGTCGGCGGTGTTGTTGGCACACAGGAAGTAGAGAGTGCAACAGGAAGTTGCGGCACCAGGTCGAAATTCGGCACTCTGTCGTTACGCTCTTCAAGATGAACTGGAACCATCGAGACAATAGATTCACTCGAGTTTGAGATTCCAAACTGACGCAACAAGTTGCTGATTCAACCGCCACCGACCATTCGCCACAAACTGGTGCCATTTTTACAACCACCCTCCTTCAGAATTTGTGATGCCATACTAGTGCTACTGTACAAAAGTGGAAGAATTCCGACCAATTTAACCTGGGCACACAGCACAAAGGAATGCGCCAATTCTTTTCTCAAAATGATTGGTTGGTTGGTTGGTTTAGTTTGTGGGGCACATCAATGTGTTTGGCAGTTGAGAGGCAAGATTCAGGTTGATTTCAAGTGATTGTCGATCCAACGACTTACGTTGGTTGGCAACCGAACGAAACGACTTTTCTCGCTTGGATTAGCCGCAAAGCGAATGTTGAATTGAATCTGTATGCCTATCTATCTGTCAGATGAACTTTGGACAGGAGTAGGAGCTAGTTGAACATGAATGACGACTGAAGGAGGGTAATTCCGTCTAATAGTTGTGCCACTGGCTGATGTTCAGGTGTTTTGCTGGACTCGGACTCTTAACGGCCGGTACTCTCGAGTCCAGCTAGTAGAGTTATCACGACTATCCACCGACCTTCTCGAATACAAAGCAAGCGGATTATCGAAAAGAGCGCGCGAGAGAGGGAGGGACCGAGAAGAAGATATGTTATGGCACAACTCGATTGTACTGTCGGATCTATTCAATCGCGAGATTTAATGCCTTCGTAGCTGGCTAAGTTCTGTTGTCAGTGGCAAGTAGTGAGATAAGGTGAAACTTTTTTCGCGTTACCAGTCCATCTCGCAGGTGAATGATATAAACTCGCAGTCAGCGCGTTCGGATCAAGTTAATTGAATTGACCGACTAGTCGGTTGGTAAGTGAAATTCTCGGACACGAAATCATTTGGTCAAAGTGGAAGATTTTTCTCGTCTAGCATCCATTTGCTTTTGGCTATACCAAATACACGACAATGACATTTGCCTCTTATCGGGACAAACCTCCGACTGATTTGATTTATATCCAGAAACAGCGCGATTCTTGCCAATTCGCCGGAACTTTCGCCTCTTGCGTCAATTTGGTCAAACATCATACAAACTTTCCTCTGTATATTTTCTGGCAGATGAGTTCGGCCGCTCGCATTAAATCTACATTTAGTTAAAACTTTTGGGTTACAGAAGCAACATGTGGCCTCTTCATCTATATATATATATATATATATATGGCGGATATATATATATATATATATCCGCCACGTTCTTAGTCCGACGAGAACATGTGTGCCGCTAATTTAGTGTGGCTTTGACTTTGTGACAGTGCTCCAAAAGGTTGCTGCTCTAAAATTCTTCCTCCTGCTGATCAAGTTAATTGAGTCGAAAGGCAACTGATTCTCTCGTTTTATGAACTGCGAGTCAAGATTGCGATGGTCACGTTGACTGTTGGACAGTTCGGCGCTCGCCCGTGTTACCTGACAACCGGCAAGTATCGTAATGATCGCGCGGCGGTTGTCTCAATCTACAACGAGAACTTCAGTATTCCGATCGATTTTGATCGGAGAAAAGTAGTGCAACTAAATTATTGCTCGGTGACAAACAAATATGATTGACCGTTGGCATCATTAGACCCAATGATCGGTGGAGGAGTAAACATAGCAACGCAACATTTCGCGATTAGAAATGTAGAGTGGCCGAGAGTAGATCACTGCCATCAATCACTTTGCAATCGTGCGGTTACTTCACTTTCGCTCGCCTACATCCAAGTTAGAGTGCCTAAGTTTTGATCGTCATTAAAACTAGTTTTCTCTAGTCCCCTACAATCTCGTTTCATTTAGTTGTGATCAATTGATTGCGTGAGCGGCATTCCATTGATGATTAAAATGGCCAACTTGAGCGCGTTTGTTTCTGTATTGATACTCCTCCAACAGCCAGATGTCTTCCATTAGTTGGAATGGTTGGTTGGAATGGGAAACACGTCGCTTTCATGGCACTCGATTAATTTTTGATCTATTTATCCAAATGAGGGAACCGTCAAGTTGTTGCTAGCGTCGAGAAAGTGGGACACCTGAGTTGTAGAGAAGCGAAGCAATAGACTTGGAAATACGACAAAAACGCGTTTTTCATGGTTGATGCAACTCTGCTTGCAATCCAACATCGCTGAGGTAATCAACTATAATTGGACATTGCCTCTTCCATTCAATGTTCTAGCGACACTGAGTAGGCGGTACCTTTGCAATTCTCCACTCGCTAAATCGTTCCAATGCCACAACCATGAACTCAAATGAACTCAGATAACTTCCATGGTGATATTATCCTAACCACTTACACTTTTCCCTCTAAACTCAACTCAAATCACCCACTCAACTATTTGATAACAACCAACAACTACGCGCTCAAATCTATTCTATGAACACCGTCAATGTGGAATCATCACCAATTTTTCTATCGTCGTCGCCGCCTCCTCCAAACAGCTCGTCAAATATTCTGAGCCAACCGGGGGCGACATATAACAATAGACAATTTGAGAAATTGGTGGAACACGACGACAAGATCAATAGCCACAACAGCAGTGGGAGCAACAACAACACTATCCACAATACAAACCAAGCAAATATTACCGCAGTAGCTGTTGGACAAAAACAACAGCCTGTAGCGGGTAGTAGCACCAGTGACAATGGTTGTAGTGGCAACCAGGTCAAGTTTGACTTATTGACGACGAAAACGGTAGCCAAAACTCGGCAACCGTCGATGAGGCTTAACGCCGCCTCTGACGACAATCACCAAATCATTCCAAACGCGACAGTTTCAGTTAGTTCGGACATTTCGAAACTATCGTCGATAGTGAGACAGACGGTGGCCACTGTTGCGGCTACCATAGTTCCCATTGGTGGGAACAACACTGCGATAGCAACTGGCAAGCGGCGCAATGTAACTACAGCCACCGGTGACTGTTCTAATGCAACCGTCTTAACAGGTGGTAGTAGCTCGAAGAGCGATGATAAATCAGCGAGCTCATTGTCTACCGGTAAATTCAGTGCCAATACGGAACTGTCGCTCGATTCAACTCATGCTACTCTTTCAAATGAGCATTTAATATCTCCGACTGTCACAACCGACGCTGCTCCTGTTGATGATAATTCCGACGAAGATCGTAATCCATCACCCAGGGCACTGTCTCTATTACGCCACCAACAAGACGAAGAGGATGATCAGCAACAAGAGCAACGGGCCAAGCTTGTTGAGCAACTTTACGGGGATAGTGACGAGGTTCAGGCGGCAGCAATTATAATCCAAAAAGCCTTTCGTAAGCATCAGATTTGTAAGCGATTTAGGACGATAACTGAGCAGCTAAGACACACTTGCAATCCGGGAACGACGGCGACAGTTAATTTTGATAACAATAGAAGTGCACCAAAATCGACCTCAAGTGGCAATAACGATGCCGTTAGCTTGGCGTCTGCCACTGGCCAACCAACATCATCGCTGACAACCTTGACGTCAGCGTCGTCGTCGTCGTCAGCTCCGAGCAGCACATTCAATCCAACACAAACAGCAACAGCGACAACAACAATACCATCCGCAACATCAAAACTTTCCGACAACATCCAATATGCAGTCGGGGCAACTAGAGCGGCAGCCTGGGAGTCGTTGAGTCAGGCGGCCAACCGGCTTGCTGCCAGCGCTGCCGCCGCCACTTCCGGTTTTGTCAATAAACAACAACCCACAATTGGCAACAAGTCAAATTTAACTAGTCAGCAGCAACAGCATCAATCGATCACCAATAATAATAATAATAACAACAACTCATCAAGCGGAAGCCATCAGCAGCAACACGCCCCGATGACTTCGATAATAACACCACAACATCAACCGCACCACCATAACCATCAGAATGGAACTCGAGGCTTATCGCAAAATATTCAGCACCAACAAGGCAACAAACAGCAGCAAGATCCGGTTGTAGCTGCGGCAATCAATTTTCAGCAGCTTGAGTCTATTAGGAAGCGCCAGTATCGCGTCGGCTTGAACATTTTCAACAAGCATCCCGAGAAGGGGGTTAGCTTTTTAGTTGCTCACTCTTTCATCGATGCCTCGTCGCCCTACTCAAAGAACTCAACTAGCTACTATCAATCGAATCAATTATACCTGATGGACGAGAAGCAAATGACATCGTCGATCACGCAACATTCTTCTAACCACCGAACAGCCCCACTCAACTGCCACCTATGCCACGAGGAGGAGAACCTCAAGAGAAATGTTGCCCATTTTTTGCTTCATCGCAAAGGATTGGCCAAAGAAAAGATTGGCCAATATTTGGGCAACTTACAAGAGCAATTCAATCAAGATGTGCTCAAGTTCTATTTGCAAGAGCTCGACTTTAACGGGTTGCAAATTGATATAGCACTGAGAAAATTCTCGTCCACCTTCCGGTTGCCGGGGGAAGCACAAAAGATTGAGCGGATTGTAGATTGTTTCGCCCAGCGATATGTTCAGTGTCAGCAGCAGCAAGTCAATCCGTCAGTGCAACCTCCGACCCAGATAGCTGTCAACAATAATCCAACGACAACAACAAATGCTAACCAACAGCATCAACAACAACCGCAACAGTTTGGTTGCTCGAACTACAAAAACAATCTAATGCTTCTCTCGAAGGATGAGATTTTCATATTAACTTTTGCAATCATTATGCTAAACACTGATCTGCATTCGCCATCTTTGAAGCCAACCTCACGAATGTCCGGCACCCAATTCATCAATAACCTTCGAGGTGTGTTCAAGTCGCAGACGATTAACGAGAGCGATTTGTTGGAAATTTACGAGCGAGTTAAGGCCAATCAAATAACCACCACCCCAGATCATGTTACCCATGTGATGAAGGTTCAACAGGGCTTAACTGTTACCAATTTCCAAAGAAAAGAGCTGCCAAATCTTTGCGTGCCTCACCGTAGACTAGTTTGCTTCTGTAGACTATTCGAGGTTTATGATGTCAACAAAAAAGAGAGGGTAGGACAGCATCAACGCGAAATATTCTTATTCAATGACATGCTACTGGTCACCAAGCTCGCTAGGTAAGTGATTGATTTTGTTGTTGCGCTGATGTTAAATCTTGAAATCGATGTGAATCAGACAAACTAACACATTTCTATTTATCCTAATCGTTAACTCAAATAGGCGAGTTAGAGCCAATACCATGCAGCAATACACCTATAGGCAGAGTATACCACTACAAGGTCTCTATGTTCAGCTTTTTCAGTCGACTCGTAAGTACACAACCAAAATATTTGATATATCTTGATCACTTAAAATCCATTGGCGGAAGATTGGTGACTAACGGTTTCCAATTAACTTCTACAACAATACATAGACTATCAATATGGAATAAGATTGTGCCAAAAGTCTAACGACGAGACATTGATCATGTTCAACGCACGAAACGAGATGGATCAAAGTAGATTTGTGGATGATCTAAGTGAGAGTATAGCGGAAATGGATGAGATGGCCGCAATCAAGGCCAATGATGTAATTGACACTATACATTTCAAGTATCAGGATAGATTGAGGCAGCACTCAATGTTGCATAATAACAATGAGAATATTCCACCGCAACAAGTTGGAGCAGATCAAAACCAGTGTTTCGAAAATACCAATACAATCCAGATTACGACAAACATTTGTGATAACAACTATAACAGAAAATTAGAAAATAGCAACAACACTAATAAGCAAAAACACCAACTTGAGGAGGAGATACAATTCGTTTCCGGTGCCAGATCCTCTCTTCTGGCTGCGGGATTGGAGCAAACGCGTAGAGTTAGATCAAAGTTTAACTCAATGTCAAATCTATCCAGCGTTGCCGAGTCCAGGGACGATGATCTCGCTGTCACGGGTAATAGTAGCTCTAATGGCAGTCCAATCCGAACAACCGGTGGCCTGCGCCAGAATCAATCTTTTGTTCAACAAGAAGCTGATAGAACCATGATTTCGGATGAATCTCATAGCAGCGACCAAACTTCAAGCTCGCAACGAAGATCTTCAAGTAACTCTGTTCATTCACTCGACTCTGGCTTATTTCTATCCCGAGATGTATCACCAAATCAATCTAGCTAACTCTTTGTTCTAACTTTTAGTGTGATAGAATGTTAGCCGCCAATTAGCTTTAAGCCAAACGATTGCTGCCAGCAACTTGATTGTAAATCATACGAATGTTCGCTTTGTTTCAGATCTCGGCATTTAAGGCAAAAAATGAAAATTTAAGGTCAACGTAGTCAAACTTGGATAGGTTGGAAGCAATAATAGAGGCGAATAAAATTGCCTTAATTATATCCTACTATATATTTAAATCAGTGTTGTTTCTCTCTGATATAATATTTTTAACTTAATTGAATGAATAATTGGAGTTTCTGAACCCCGTTGCTTACATGGTATCTGATTTGCTTGTGCTCTAATCTAATAGATGATGTAGTTGACTGGACTATGGAGATTGAATGACATGAACTATCGGTGATTTTGAGTTACCAAGGTGTCTCTTGTTCTTTGCCAGTATTTGCTTCAACCAAATCAGTCCTCTTTAAGCTCGATCTCTGCCACAGGCTCTTTGATTGCTCTATATACAAAACCGGCTAGAATGATATGGACTGTAACTATGGCTGAAAGGGCACCAATAACTGTTGAACCGTTTGATAGGTAACTGAACAGGTAGTAAGCTGTGAGTGGCATCGTTATCATTCCTACACTAAATATTGCTAGAGTGAACAAGACCCCTCGCGACAAACCCTTGGCTGGATACCGTTTACTCAAAGCATTCAAATGCTTCTTAACCAGCTTTTCGCTTAAGACCATCTTTGAGCTTCTTGTTTCTCCTTCTTGAGTTGAGCAGCGTTAGTCTGAAATGACGGTAAGTTCTGCTATTAAGTATAGTCAGAAGTTTTTAAATCCAATCTGTTGAGTTGATCGTGATCAATGATGAAGATTCATCATTTGCAGGGGTTTCGCAAGTCGTAAGTTTCGTTATGTAAAATTTATTTCCAATAATGATTGAGATAGACTAGTCAGATATTTTACTATGCTTGAGTCTGTCCAGATGAATCTCAATGTCAGATCTTGGTTTGGCTTATCGATTCAACAAGCTCATATTGCTGCAACGGTTGGAATGTATCTGTGCTCTATCGTCGAGCTAGTCTTATAGCACGTGTCAGATTAGTGAGGAAATATTGATAATTTTTCTAAAATTTGTGTGTGACAAAGTCGAATGATTTATCTAATTCTTATGAAATGATACGTATAATAAGGGAGATAGAATAAATCTCAAATCATAAACTCGAGATGTCTGGGACAACAATGATATCAGTGTCGACGAACAACAACAACAGCAGCTTGTTGTTGATTTGCACCATTTTGTTCACGAAAAATTTGGTGCACCATAGTAAACTTAGGCTGTAACATGCTCGACAAGCCACTTTGGCCTCTGGTGCGCACCATCCACTACAACAGATCAACTAGCTTGTCCTGCAGTTTAGGAATAAAGTTAGGTAGGATCACGTGCAGTAAAAGATTCGTCGCCGAGAAGCTCAATGAGAAATTGTTCCCGACCTTTTGTCTGCAGACATTCAAGGCGAGCGAAGTCCGTTTTTTCCCTCTTTTCGCAAGCATCTCCCACGGGTCCGCATGCAATTCCAACGTGAGAGTTTCCTAGATCATGGGGGAAAGCAAAGACAGCGGACTTCATTGACTCATTGTGGATGTGTGGTAAAATAATGCCTTCTGTCTGCCTGCCTGTCTGCGAGAATATCTGTATACATTTTTGTGTGTGCTACCGTTGCCGTGAGTGTGAGCGAAGATTTGCGACCGTCTGTCTGTGCGTGCGTTAGCCTGTGTGGCGACCGCGGTTGTATAATCTACTAGATTGTTTGTCTGTCCGTGTGTCGAGCGTCCGGCTGCAAGAGAGTCAATGCATTACCAATCTTTATTCTTGTATTGTATTTCAAGGTGTGAATTAACAATCAATTATTGTTATTATTATCATTACCAACATTTTAAACATTTGCTTATATTTTGCTAATCAAGTGATCGAATATTATAGAAGTAAACTTGATCCATTTAACAAGTCGAATGGGATTCTGCAAAATATTAAGCAGAGAAGACCAAATTTCGCAAAACAAAGGTTATTAGATATCGATACATGCCATTAAATGTTGACTTAAACCAACATATCTTATAGATCAACCTGCGGGTTCAGAAAGTTGATCATCGATACTTATATCGACTACTATCATTATGTTTAGGCCGCGCCATGCTTACCGGTCACCTATTACCAATAGGTACCGAGGCAAGGCGAAAGGTTGCCCTGTTTTTAACAACATTACCGACGTACAATCCAATATGGTTGAGCAACATGAAGAGTGTCTAGAATGCCTTTCAAAAATTAAAAACCGTCAGGATCTATATCGAACTTTGGCAGACAATAACAAGCCAAGTAATAATGTAATCAAGGTAAGTAATTAGAGATGATAGTTGTCCTGTCCAAATATAACAAATCATTGAACGCAACACTCAACTAACTTACATCCACCAATCCAAATACACAGAGCCTCCAAAAACTATCTCATTCAGCCTCAAACAACAGATTAAAAACGTGCCTTCAATTCCTGATCATCAAAGTAAACGAGAGATCTATTACAGTACCACAACAAACAACAGCAGCCACCAAGAATAACACATCAACAAACAATATCACAAATAGTAACAACAATAGCCCCAAATCGATCGACAGCCCTATGGAAATAACTCGAACTAACGAACATTCATCCATTCTAGGTCATAAGCAACAGACTAAAAGGCAAAGATTGCTTGGTCATAATCAACATAAGCTACATCCGAATAATATTGGTCGACACAAATTGAATCAAATAGCTAGTCCCCCTCAAGACCTAGTGAGCTCGACCCAAGATCAAATTGGGCCGTCTCAAGACGACCATGATTGCCAGACCAGTCCTTCGATGCTTGTATCCACTCAAACAGATGATTTGCAAGATTCGCACCCTGATCAGGTAAACGGCTATTCCAGAAGAGATGACAGTCCGTCTGCATCCACGATCGAGCCTGAAGAATGTAGTCTTGATTGCAAATCACAACAAACTCATTCTAGTCCTACACTCAATCATGCATCAACTACTACCACGACTTCAACAACAACAAACGCGACAACCAGCACTAGTCCTTCTCGAGTAGCATCTAATAAGCGTATCAAATCTGAGGATGATAGCGCCACACATTCACCCAATTCCAACGGTAGGAGTCCTATCGACAAGAGAAGAGGAGGTCTACAGGATGATTTTAATCTTGACTCATCAGCTATCGCAAGGTGGTCTGCAGAATCTCATAATTCGCCTTCTTCGCCTATTTCATCGGGATCGTCAACTTCATCGATATCATCGGGGTCCTCATGTGACTCGTTCTGCTCATCTTCGTGCACTTCATCCCCATCTCGATCTCGATCTCCATCGCCGTCGCCTATCTCCTCGCCTGAGTTCATTGACGAGCTGCGAGGTCCAAGATTGAAGCTTAGTGAGGAAAAGATACGCAAAATCAAGAAACGACCTGTTTCATTCGACGACTGTTATAACAATGAATATTCACTTGCAAGCACGCCAACTACGAGCAGTGGCTGCAGTCCCAGTCATCATCCAGCAAACCAGAACTCAAGATTCCCTATTGCAAATCCTGTAGTCCATATCTTTCAAGCCCCGCCTAGATTTGTCAATGATCTTAAACCTTGCGATCTACTTTTGAAACCACCAAAGTCTAACCAAGCAAAGACTCCACCGCCTGCAGCGATAGAGATGTTGAACTGTGCCATTTGCGGTATTAAAGAAAAGCTCCCGAATATAAGTAAGGCATTTGGTCAGAATAGTTGTCAATTATGCACGAAGTTCTTCGCAGCATTCTTGAAGCAGCCACAACAGTTATATTGTGCTCAAGATGGCGATTGCCTAATGACATTCGATCGAAGGTGTCAAGCATGTTGGATCAAGATATGTCTGCAAAAATTTGATATCGAAGAAGAGCATCGGAAAATAGGCCACAAATATTCACCAAAGCTTCTTTCAGCGCCAAATGTATCTCTGATCACTATAGACACATCCCTATAGCTTGAAGAGTACTTAGAAAGCATACATGTTGGGATAGATGTGAACAATGGACTGATCTCACAAACGAGGTGAAACCTGTTATCTGGCCACTCATGCCAACTAAGATTCGCAATCAAAAGCTTGAATCACAAAATCAATGAGAATGGTCGATCAAAGATTTATAATGGGACCTTATTACATTGACACCGGCCTACAGAAACAACCACGATGCAAATCGATGTGTGCAAATGTGTCTGCGTCTCTAGGGAGCTGATTTGTGAATTTGCTTCAATCTCACTTTCTCCTCATAGAGTAACACCAAGTCAATAAAAAAATGTATCCCATTTCGTTATGGGCTAGTCGAACTAAATTCAGTATGTTTTCAGTGTTTAATCAGCATGATAATCTAAATGTTTTTAGTTTCATGCTCGGACTCGGGCTCGTAATAAGACTTAAGTCTCACATGCCAAGCTATTGAGGATACAGCGGAAACAGTCTTAAATTGATGGATTGTATTCCGGGGTATATAATAGATGTCATTGTCGTAAAGCGGTACTCGAGAATACTGGATCCCCTCCCTCCTAAGCTGATTCAGTTTCGCGTCTTCGACCCACTGGATACATTGCGACACAGGGGGCTCATGAAGGTCCAACTGGAGTTTTTCAACCAACTCATCATAATTGGCTCCATCAAATGCTATCACGTCCTTTGTGATGCGATTCATCTCATTTGTCTCCCTGCAGTGTACAGCTTTCAATATACCAACAGCAGCTGTGGTGTGTCTATCGAAACCATGGCCAACCTGATCGGCATGACACTTGGTTCTATCTTCAAACAAAATCTCTCGAGGCTCACTACTTCTTCTCATATGTAGTGACTTCAATTCATTCAGCTTCTGTTTCCCTCCTTTTGGCGATTTGAAGTCATTCCTGAATGGAGATTTGTATTCCGCTGTGGGTACGAGTTGCTCACCAGGTCTGATCCAAAATATTGGCCCGTCATTACTCTCTTGAGGGGAGCTCATTGTGATGGAACTCATTTCTCCCCAAGGTGTGACAAACTTGGAGAAAGGAGATTCTTCAATGAGCGCCAGTAGCCCAGGGTAGAAGCCACCAACCTCTTCGTGTACAGTTCCAACCAAGGACAGCTGATTTAATGGTCCAAATCTATATATTCCGTTAGAATAGTTTCGGTGAACATTATCTCTGTAAGCAGCCATAGTGGTCGTCTCGATGTCGGATCCGGAGTGGCCCATCACACCCATTTTCACTGACAGTTGAGGATTTGAATCAGCAAAATACTCCATGAGATCAGGTAGGTATGAGGCTGCGTTATGAACAACTGCCAGTACATACTTTGGAACACCCTTGGTGTTTTCCCGGAAAGCTTCATGCACAAACTCTCTAGCTATGCATTCGATTTCCGCTGGCTTGAAGTGAGCAATTTCGTCATAGTACATGTGCAACGTCTTGGCGCCACCATTTGGGTGCGTCTCAACTTTATAAAATCTCTCGTATTTGCAATAGCTGAGATCACTGCAGGGCAATATTATACGAGGCATGAGTATTGATAGGCGAACACTATCGTCTAGCTGATTGAGTTTGCAAGAGAGATACTGGTCCAACTTGCATTGTATTCTCACATTCGAGTAACTTGTCTCTCTCCTTGTTCTTGATGTTTGCGTCTTGACTCCTGGAGAGTTCTTATTGCTTGAGACTGATTTTTTGTTATTTGATGATTGATTCTTGTTAGCCATATGTTGCTGTCTTCCGTGGCTGATCACCGTATTACGCTGTGTAAGAGCCAGTGCCCCTTGGCCATCTGATCTATCATCATAAGTAACCCGATCGCATTTCTTATGCTCGCTATCAGCCTCAGCTTTTATATTCGAACTCGTATCATTCTTGTTGCGTTGAGGATTGTTGTTCTGTATATTTCCATCATGATTGTTGCGTTGTTGGTGGTTAATAGGGTTGCTGTTATCGGGCGGGTTATTAATAAGTCTAACGTTGTTAGTTGTCATTGAGGATCCGTTCGTTGAGATTCTTGAATCAGCATTCGAGTTTATATTCATCGAAGCTGTGTTATCGATATGTTCATGAATAGCAAGTGACTCCAGATTAGCTTTTTTGCACGGTGGTGGAACACGTGTCACATTGTCGCCATGAGCTGACAAATGAGTGGAATCATCTAATAGCTCGCGCTTGATTGGATTATGCGTCGTCTCATGGTTGGATGTCTTACGTATGTTGTTGTTCTTGCTTGTCAGGGATTGGGGCGAGGACATTGATTTGGCAGCTTGTAGTTGGGGTTGATTTTGTTGTTCAATCGGGGTACGGTTGTTGTTAGTCTTCTTGTTATTCTGTTGATGGGTGCCATTGTTGCTACCGCAACTGCTATTATTTCGCTCGGGGTTCTGATGTTCTAGCTGCTGATGAAGATGGCTGTTATGATGAGGATTATTCATAGTTGACGGTGGATCACATTCGTTCCTCGTCGATTGTGACGTCGATGCAGTCGGAGAGGCTTGTGGTTTTGAACTCCGACTTGTAACAGCATTCATCTTTTAATCTGCCGCCGCTAAATTCAAGCAAGAGGCTTCAGTAACTATCTTGGTTGTTATTCGCCTGTCCAATTCACATTTAATTAGCAATCAAACTTTTAACTTTGGTATCCTTGGATGACTCTTGACAAGATAGCAGCATATTTACGATCTTGCAACCCAAGTAACTGTCTGACTCAGAATAAATTGCCTGTAATTGTTTGATTGAAATGCTTGCTTCAGTCCTTTTAGCTCTGATACAGGTTTAAGTTATGACTATTTGTTCCTCTAACAATTTATTTGCAATCAATATGTTCAAACAATAGCTAAAGATGCAATAGTTGAGCTGCGAAACATCCATTAGTGTCTACTTTGAACTCTATGTCTTTGCGCGTGCTACTCAAAATGAAAACATCAGTTTATAGTTGGTTAATTGTTTTAATTTAAATAATAATGTAATGTGCAAAGTTTTAATTGGAGAAAGTGATACTTTTGAGGTTAGAAGTCTTGTAATTAGGATGATTGCTCACATGAGAAACATGAACAATGTCCCTTTTCTCCCTCTCACTTCTAGTTTTTCTGTCGCCGCTGCTACTTTGCACTGGCTTTAAGGCCCTCTATCTCTCGTTGCAATTTGCAAACAGAGAGAAAATGCGTGGATCTCGCATGCAGAGTGGAGGCGGCGGGGGCATGATGCTACTCGTCATTGCTGTTGCCGTGTGTTGTTACAGCCTGCAAAAACAGGCTCATACACACAAGGGACCCGAGGCATTACCAGTGGGCACAGTGGAAGCATTGAGCAAAGGCTGCTGCATTTCTCATTCTGCACAAACACACTCAGGGGAGTACCATTGGGCCGGTGCACTTTTCAATGCAACGGGTGATGTTGTTGTTTATTGTGGGCAAGTCGTTGTCGTCTCTGTGACTCAACAACACAGAACGACAACAACGCTGCTCCGAAATTAACGCAGATTTTTGGTCGGTGAAGAGAACGATTGTAGTACAACGAGCTCGTGCAAGTGAAAAGCTTCGTTTGGATTGTTGAAGGTGCAAGATCTATCCTGCAGGAAGCATGCTGGCAAGCTTTCAGGGAACTTTGTTATAAGAGTCATACAGCTGTAGCTATCGAGTCATCGAGTTCCATGAACTCGGGGTGGCGCACTAATAATTGAAATTCATATTGAATAGATGTATAGAGCCCAATTTTTGTGCGTGACGAACTTTTTTGCAAAAAATCCGATCTCGATACGAAGGGTCACCATCAATACCAGTTTCTGAGTCGTATATTAATTTGCAATTTCTACCTCGAGAGCTAAGTTTTATCCAGTACATAATCTGAATGTGGTCTGTGAATTTTATTGTTGTTGGTGCTAATTAGTTGGTTCATAGAACTGATGGGTCCAAGGACCAGACAACAAACTTCCCGTCTAGACCCACGGTGGCCACGGACTTGCTCTTAGAACATAATTTTATCTGTCCGATTGTGTTCTGGTGGATCGTGCCCAAGCACGAGTCGCCGGCGTTGATATGCTGTGTTGGGTCAGCTTTGGCATCTAAATCTTTGAACTTTCTCATGGCATTCTGACCGTCGGCTTCCTTCTTCTGGGATCTATCTAGACGACCAATAAACTTCATCACTGGACCGACATTAGCTGTAGTTTGATGATTGAATAACATTGGACAACAATCATGGCCAGCAGCGACCAAACTGTTTTGCGAGACCCAAACGCAGCTTAGGAAAGGTAGATATCTTGTCTTCAAAGTCACTACTGTCATGCTATGACTTGAATCCACAACCGATAGGCTACTATCATGCGAGACCCAAGCCAATTTGCTTCCATCAGGCGAGAAGGATACATCATGAACCCAAGCACCAGAGTTGAGAAATTCATTTAGCATTGCGCCTGTGGAAGCTAGAGATTGTATTGCACCTTCCTCGCCATTACTACCATTGGTTGTGGCGGCTGTTCCATTCTTTTTAACCCAACCAGATTGTCTCAGTTTATCCAATCCAGTTGGCTTACTAGCGTCCACGTCTACCTCCTTGACAATGGCTGAGAATATCCTCGACTTGTAGTCTGTTGATCCGCATGCAAGGAAGATGTTGTTCGGGTGCCAATCAATACAGGTGACAGTTGACTTGATAGGTTTTTTGATGTGCCTACTGACCCACCAATCGTTGGCTTTCTCAAAATAACAAACGCAAACTAATTTTGCCGCCGTGCCTACGGCAAACTTATCCTCATTCGGCGACCACTTGACACATGTTGCAGCCCTATTTATTCTCAATAATACTAATGTTGGCTTCCATATACCATCTGATTGTGTCCAAACGTAAGCATTCCTATCAGCCGAACAGGTGACGATTCGATCTGTTTTAGGCGCCCAATCGATGGAGGTAACTCGCATATCATGTTGCTCTAATACTGTCTCCTCTACCCACGAGGAATCTTGTTGTCGGTAGATGTAAACTAAATTATTATTTGGCGACAAGGCTAGCCGGTCAGCTGAACCGGATTGTGCATAACAGCTGATGGGGTCTGTTGAAAATTGATTTATCTCGGCCATTTTCGGGGTAATATAATAAATTATAAATATATATATACATATGATAAAACCAGAACACTTGGCGACTCCTTTAAATAATGATCACAACAGTGCGATGGTAAGTCTTATCGCTGTGCAATTTGCAAAAAATTGCTGTATCGAACTTTGCACCAATTAAGGCTGCCGCCGGTTCCTGCAAACTGCAGAATAAAATTTGCAACGAGCATGTGTTTTGCTGCGCGTTATGCTTCTGTTAGTTCCTCATGTGCATTCATTGCAAGTTCTTTAAACCTACAGCATGTTATTCATTTGTGATCGTCTTGATTATTGATGAAGTTCTATCAAATTGATTAGAATCAATATTATTTCAAGATGGTAAATCAAAGCAGAAAGGCTGGTCTAGGCCGGACCTTGATCAAGGCTCAAAAGTTTGCAAACCAACGAAGAAATCCACGTAAAACCACCAAACACACGACCGAGATCATCGAGCCAATCAGCAACCGCGTGGATTTGAAGAGTGTTACAGCCCAAACAAATCTAGATGAGTTCTTCGAGGAGGCTGAGCTGGCTGGAAAACAGTTCGTCACTGAGAAGAGAAATGTATCCATAGTACATGATGATAAAACGAGTACGAATCTGTATACGCAAGATGAACGAGCTCCGAAAAATAATCAAATTGAACTTGATGATATTGAGATCGAGAAGACCCTTTCAGTTCCACGGCGCCCAAAATGGGATGCAACCACTACACCAGAGCAACTAGAGGAGACGGAAAAGATGACTTTCTTAGCATGGAGAAGAAAGCTAGCTAGGTTGCAAGAAATGGAGAATGTTACTCTGACTCCGTTCGAGAAGAATTTAGAAATTTGGCGGCAGCTATGGAGAGTTATCGAGAGAAGCGACATTGTTGTACAAATTCTAGATTGTAGGAACCCTCTACTCTATCTCTGTGATGACCTTATAAAATATGTAAACGAAGCGTTTGATGGAAAGAAAAGCAATCTGATACTTTTGAACAAGGCTGACTACCTAACATCTGAGCAGCGTCGAATGTGGGCTGATTACTTCAAGAATCGAGGAATTAAATTCATATTCTTCTCTGCCCTGATAGAGAACGAAAAGCTCAAGACCGGGACAAGACGCGAATCGGAGACTGAAAACCGAAACGATGACGACGATCGCGATACAGACTCTGATGAAGATAGTCGATTTGATTCTGAATCAGTGTCAGAGGAGATGGCCGACAAGTTGGAAAGCAATCTCAAGTTAGATGGTAGAGGTGACGAGAATAACCAAGCCTCAGAAGAAGTGGAAGACGAACTTAAGATCTACAATAAGTTTGAGCTACTCGACACCTGGTATGAGCTGCTCAAGAACCTAGAAACAACCCGAAACGCCAGATCTGATTCGAAGTCGGAGCCAGAGGTGAGAGAGCCCACAAGAGTCAAGATGCCTGACGATAAATCGGAAAGCTCCTCCTCACATGCCCGTCCACTTACCGTCGGATTAGTGGGATATCCTAATGTCGGTAAATCTTCAACTATCAATGCCCTCCTATCTGCCAAGCGAGTCGCCGTTTCCGCAACACCCGGAAAGACAAAGCACTTCCAAACTTTTCTCGTCGACCGCGACATGATGCTTTGCGATTGCCCTGGTCTCGTGTTTCCGAACTTCGTTAGTTGTAAGTCGGAGATGGTTATCAACGGTGTCCTACCTATCGACCAAATGAAGGATCACATCACTCCAGTAAAGTTAATTGTAGATAAAGTTCCAAGGGGTTACTTCGAGGACTTATATGGCTTGGCATTCGACTATGATATCCATCAAAACATCACAGCCGAAGATCTCCTAAACGCGTTCGGTTACATGAGAGGTTACATGACTCAAAGAGGTCTACCTGATACATCTAGAGCATCCAGAGTCATTTGCAAGGACTACATTAAAGGAAAAATTCTTTACTGTGAGCCACCCCCAAATTCGGATCGAAAGTACTATTATAGCAACTCCAAGTTAGCTGATGCAATGAAACGAATCGAGAGTAGAAAGTTGGACCCAAGATATGCCCTTCGAATGACAGAACGTCAGAGGAAATTGATGAAATATGCCAAGGGCACCCAGATGAGTTCGCGAGACTTTGATTCGCAATACTTTCAGGCTAATTCCGGTGGAGCCCACATCAAAGGACTACCAGGAATTGGTAATATGACGCAACCAATTGGGAAGTACACCGATACCAAAGCACCAAAGCATGAAAAGAAGCATAAGAAAAGAGAGAAGTTACGCCGAGTATTTAGACATCTGGACGATTGATACGCCATATTTGACTGTAAAACGAACAAATAGTAAATCGAAAAGTCAACCAGATCATTTATCTTATCATAACATCGATAACTTTATTATTTTCCATTCAGATCACTGGAAGCATATACTGTGTAGTAGCCTCTTGTTGTGTTCAGCCTCAAACTCAGTCAAAATTTCGTCAATCTCGTTATCGAGATCCTCGGAGGCTGATAATTTTTGAGCCAGCTCACGGAGTTTAAATGCACCAACTGTTGCCTCCTCGTGGTTATCTTGGATGTCCATGTTGATCACATGTCCAGGCTCATAGTCCGAGGTCGTTCTATTTGCTAGCTCCTCCACAACTTGATCATAGACTCGCTCTTCGCAAGTGAATATGATGTCGAATTTGTCCTTGCACGCCTGAAACCTCTCTGGACAAGGTTTTATACGACGATTCCTATCTAGCATGTGCAAGATTCCATTTTGAGTATATAGATTGTGGTCTTTGGCCGCTAGATCCTTGTACATCACGTCATACAATGTTCCAAAATCGTAAACATTCGGCTTATCGGCCGCACTGCCCGGCAACTTAACCTGATTTCCGCTACCGAAACTCCTTACATTAAAGCCATTCTTTTTTAGGACATCATGCGCCTCCATAGACCTATTCTGATTACTGCTGCAAATAACAGCGAACCTCAATTCCCTCTTCATGAGAACCACAAATTAGATTGACAGGTGATTGTGTTGAGAATGAAGAAGCGCAAAATTAATGATAGGATATTGCCCGACCATTAGTAGGTATATGCAAATGAGTCGATGAGTGAATAGATGCGGTGACGTTTCAGAATAGTCGAGAAATGTACACCACCTTTCCGATTCGACCAATAGCAAGCTAGTCAGTCAAACAACCTAATTCTCTCGAGAGATTCGAGCCGGTATTGTTACAGGATGGAAAGTTTCGTCAATTTATATGTCGCACGACTGGATGTAGGCTCGTGGTTATAGTAGTATCCTTTTGTTTGCTCCAATGTGTGTGTGGTGTTTTGATATATTCCAATTTGGAATATGTAATGCTATATTATTGTTACTCTACTATTATTAGTTGGCTCAATTACTTGGCTGTTCCTATTGTTTGCATGCTAGTTAGCTTTGTGGCGTGTGTGGTCTAATTCAAATTAACTTGTTTCCACCCATTAGTCATGCAACTCGTTCTCTTCGTTATCGCCAATGTCGGTGGTGATGGTGGTGTTTCATTACTGTGATTTCGTTACCTGGCCGCTGTTGTTGCCGCCACCAATACCACAATCGTGCGCAATCGCCTCGAGTTTCATCGAGCAAAATGGGCAAAACATTGAGAACTACACATGCATTTTGGCCAGGTTTTTCCGTTGCCCCATTGCTGCCGCCTTTGCCACACACATTTGGTGCCGTCGCTGTTGCTGTTGCAGAACTTGCAAAATCTACAGTTTTGTTGCATTGTTTTGTGAGTGTAGCAAAGCGACTGTGGCACTGCAACGCTGCGCACCAATCTTGAGGTTAGGTTCTACGGCGGCCGCAGTTTTCTGCGGTAGCTCGCCATATATGCTCCTGCTTTCCTGCCTGCCTGCCTGCTTGCCGCTCAAAGCGCTCAAACAAAGTTTGTCGAATTTTGCAGCAACAGCGACGGCGCCAAGTTGCTTGGTCAGTAGGGCACCGCCACTTGTTGATGCAGACACAAAGCAAGCGAGTGAGAGCAAGACACCGCCTATTTAGAAAGGGAGTCAATGAAAACAAGATATCGCCAACAAATTATCAGCATTCTTTTTTACAGTAACACCAGTGGTATCGGTATTCAATTGATACTGATGCTTCTTATCATCATCATCAGCATCAGAGTGCATCAACTTGGATGAAAGTTCATCATCATACAAGAGCCATGAGTTAACAATCTAGTTAGCCAGCAAGTCGCCAAGTTAGCACTAGCGAGACTCAAGACTCTTCACCAATGAGGTCTTTGTCCAATCTCAAGCTATTGTTTACTAGAACATGTTGATGCTCTATACTTTGAATTACCCTCTAGCTACTTAACAAATTTAAGATCACACAACACCCATCACACAAATAGAAAGTCAACTTGCCAAGACACTATTTTGCATAACTTTAAAACTTATAGCAACACGGGAGTCGAGAAACATTGCCAATCATCAACATCAACATGTTCATCTTCTTCCTTATATTTGTAACGTTCTATAGTTTGTACTACTATTTTAGTTACCAAATTATATTACTCAATGATTTAGATCAAATATTTTCTCAAACTGCCGTCAAGGCGCAAGAGGATTTGAAACAATATAGTGATTTAGTGCTCGAGGATTTGAGCAATTGTTATGTGCACGTATTATTGATTATCCTTGCAACAACTGCAATATCATTCCTCTGGATTTTGTTACTTAAATACAATGCCAAGTTGATCATTTGGCTCTCAATCTTTGCATTGCCGATTATATTATCAATTGGATTATACTTTTCAATAAGCACCTACATAAGTCTCAAAACTGACGCAAACAATGGATTGCTATCGGATGATAGCAATGAACTTGTGCCAGGTGTAATCAGTGGTGTTGGTGACAACAATAATAACAATGAGCAAACACTCGCCTTTGATAAAGCTTTACAAACAATCTTGACTGCCGAGCTCATGTCCTATATCCGGAATGAAACACTCTGGTTAGTTATATCAATTGTTTTATTCATAATACTCACTGCCTTATTTATCATACTACACACACTCCGTCAAAGAGTTAGCCTTTCAATTGCACTTATTCGTCAAGCATCCAAAGCCATAAATGGTGTCAAATCCACATTATTGTTTCCAATCTTTCCAAGAACCTGTGGTATTGCGGTTCTTATTTATGGAGTTCTTATAAGTTTATTAATTATCTCAGCAAGTCATCCAGCTTATCACATTGTTGGCGGGCCCAACAATGGGCTCTCCTGTCACCCAAAATCATTCAATAGAACAACAACCATTCCACCGCCTAGAACGAGACTGTCATCTCCTAACTCGAACCCGCCGCGTGCCTCAATCTCGTCCTCCTCGTCCCTATCCACTGCAAGCTCGCAAGTTTTACCACCAACCACCCTTGCGTTACAATTACCCGGCGGCTCTTCAGCGGGTGTTCGATTTAACGGGTTAACAAATGTCGGCCGACTGCCGCTGCAGCAACAAGTGAGAAATAATAATAGTTTATTAGCAACAGGTAGCACAAATGGCGTCAAGCCGAAATGTGTCATGTTACAGCGTCTAAGTAGGCAACACGTTTGGAAGTATCACGCCATCAATTTATTCGCAACTCTCTGGTTGATACATTTCATATCAGGAATTTCACAAACCACTCTAGCTGGCGCGTTTGCCTCCTACTATTGGGCCTACCGAAAACCAAAGGATGTGCCATACTTTGCGGTAACCGCGAGCTTTTATCGTGTTTTCAGGCATCACCTAGGTGACATTGCGTTTGGTTCCTTTCTCATTGCAACCATACGTTATATTCGAATTGTGATAGAGTTCATCGATAATCGCATTAGAAAGAAGAACAATCCCGATGTCAATAATCCCACAACCAGATCTGTGACTTGCTTCTTTCGCATCTTCTTCTGGTTGCTGGATAGATTCCTAAAGTACATAGATCGAAACGCCTACATTATGATGTCCATGTATGGAGAAGGTTATCTATCATCGGCAAAAAGGGCAGTTGAGTTGCTATACAAAAACTCAACCAGAGCACTAGTATTAGATTATGTCACCTATTTTGTATTATTAGTCAGTCGCCTACTTATCACTGGTTTCGCTGGCTTTATAACTGCACAGGAAATATTTACAGCCAATTTACACTACAAGTGGTTGCCTATTGCACTTGTCGTCATTGGAACCTACTTCATATCAAAGGGTTTGTTTAGTGTCTATGGTATGGCCGTTGATACACTATTTATTTGTTTCCTAATTGATAGCACCAACAACGATGGCTCCGCAGAGCGGCCATACTTTATGTCCAAGGATTTGCGTAGGATAATGAAGCGCAACACTGTGATGTCCTAGTCCTAGTATTAAGGAAAATTGCATACATGATTTTTCATATTTTTCTCATAGTCGTCGTCATAACCTTCAAAGAATTAATTATCATATTACTGGTTGTTACACAACTAGAGAGTGATGCAATAAAATAATAAAGCAATCAAGTTTGAATCATCTTCTATCAACAAGTCGGCAAAACTTCCTGATACCTACAGTCCAGCCACTGGCCTCCCTTGAGTTGACTCATTTGCATCGCGTTGATTGGAACAGCGAATGTTTACTTTTCCGCGTGTTGTTTATTTTTATCTGCACTGGACAGTCGAATTTTAAAGAATGTCAATTATCACTTTTCCTTATTAATTAACTGACCAAGTGTTTCCCCAACTAATATCATAATGGGATTTCTCGTCGATGAGCTACTCCTTGTTGTAACTAATAGGAAGGAGCAGGATTTATTGAAACAATTCCGTGATACCACAAGTCAAGAAGATGAACCGTTTGCAAGATTTCCAGACGGCCGGACTCTATTGCATTTCGCCGCCGGTTATGGAAAAGTTCAGGTAGTTGAACCGCTAGTTCGCAGAGGTGCTGATGTAAATGCTCAAACTATTAAAGGTATTGCTCCATTACATGACTCATCCGAACATTGTCATTATAAATCATCTAAAGTTCTTCTAAAAGCAGGTGCTAAGGTGGACATCCGAGATGAGCATGGGTGGACGCCGTTACATTTTGTTCTAGCTAGAAAAGATAACTCGCCTAATATTAGTCCTAGAAATATGAAATTAGTCCACCTGTTGCTACAATTCGGTGCGGATCCTTCAATTAAGTCAGTTCGTGGAAAGAGTTGCTTCGCACGGGTGAAGGATCTTGAGACTCGATGTGGTATGAAATTGAAATATATTTTTGACAAGCTGAAGGGACTGAAGGAATTAGGGCCCATCTCAGAGGATGACAAAGACATTCTGATCTCAAGCTGCATTGGTAAGGACGACTTCTTTGAATTAGTCAAGCTAGGCGATGAACAAATAGAAACGTTGGAACAAATTACGACAAATACTCTTCTGAGATCTCGTTTGAAAAACTTTGGCTGCATAATGCCTCTACATCGAGCAGCAGGTTACAACCACTTAGCAACGTCAAAGCTCTTTATCAATCTAGGGGCCGAGGTGAATGCTGAGGATCAATTTGGTAGGATCCCACTGCACAATGCGGCACAGTATGGCCATGTAAGTATGATAGAGTTGCTAGTTAGCGAGGGAGCTGATATAAACAAGCAGGACCAAGATGGTTACAGTCCATTGCATGTTTCAGCATTCAATAAAACCTTTACAGCATGTTTGAAACTATTAGAGCTGGGAGCAAATGCTAATTTGTTGTGCAAAGAAGGGAAATTTCCCTACGACTTGGCTCAATCGGATGATGTTAGAGAAGTTCTAAGACCCGACACGTTGAGGCATAGAATAGCCCATGTATCATCATCTTCAACGAATGCAATCTACATGTCGGACTTACAGATAACACACTATAATCTAGATGGCCGAGAAAGAACCGACCCTGATGGATTAATGCTGGACTCTGACTCGTTCGAGTTCAAGTTTTCGAGGGAACAGTATACGATAAAGCGGGAGCCCATTCCGGAAACTGATCGTAGATATCAATTGATCAAGAAGCGGATGCTGGAAACTATTATGTTGCACGACGATGAATCCTGTGGAAAGTATACAAGCTACGATATAGTGAGTATTGAGGGCTTACAGCACAAAAAAGTTTGGTCCAAGTATAAGTTGATGTGTCAGAAGCTAGAAATCGACTATGGAGTTGGCTCGAGGAACGAGCGGTTACTCTTTCATGGCTCAAACTTTATCGACAAGATTCAGAATCAAGGTTTTGACGAGAGGTATGCTCAAAGAAATGGTATGTTTGGAGCAGGCATCTATTTTGCCGAACACTCTTCAAAGTCAAATCAATATACTTTTGGTTGGGGTCAAGGTTGCGAGAAGCACAAGAACAAGACCTGCTTCCTTTGCGAGCGAAAGATGATATACGCGCAGGTGGCCTTGGGGAGATCACTAATTAGCAAAGAGGCTATGCCAGATTGCGCTCACGCGCCGCCTGGCTACTCATCTGTCACAGGTACACCTGAGGCTACAGTTGATCTCAAATATCCCGAATACGTTATTTACTGTGGAGACCAAGCCTATCCATTGTTTGTGATCACTTATAGAATAAAATTTGAAAATCACCAATGAGGTTCGCTTCGATATTTGTGAAGCTCATACCTTCAACTTGGTGAGAAACTAGGACAAAAGTATTCGTAGTTAGATTGTTGTCTTGCACTACTTCATTCGACTAGCCTGAAACTGTTGCATTCTCCAAATCAGGATTACATTTCCAGGAACAGGGTAACAAAGTCGTTTAATTAATGCAAATCGTTGAGGCTCAAATGTGTCACATCGAAAATTTAGCCTCAAGAGTCAAGTGGTCAGAGGGAAATTCTGAATTGGGTATAGGTCCTATCTCCTTAAGCTCATCCTCGGTCAGGAGCTCTTTATAAGAATCTAGTTTCAATTTCGGTGTGTAGAATATGTAATCTACAATGCAGCTAGAAAAGGTCGATATAAAAGGCTGTCCCTTCTTATTTTGGGTCGGGTAGACCGATTTGAACTTGAACGAGTGGTTCATGTGATTCAAGATGTCATCCCTAGCCTCAAGTGCTGGACTGCCGCTGCATTTTGATGATTCTGGACAGGGTGACTGGTCTGATGTGTCACTAGATTCCATGGAGTCGATGGTATTACTCTGGCTATCACTATGCGCTTGACTCCTAGTTCTATCACTAATGTTAGTCTCAGGTTTCGGAGACTCATTTTTTGTTATAAATCTTTTGACTTCGGATTCTGGGACACTGTTGAGGTCGCCACATAATATAGTCGGGTGATGGTGACAGACGTTTGTGTCGTCATCCTGAGATTCCAATGACATCTCTTCCACCTCGGAGAGAAAGTATTTCAATTGAGCTAATTTGACGTCAGATCGCCTCGGGTTGAATATCAAATGCGTATTAGCTATGATCAACTTTGAGTTTTCATCGCGATATGGCAACTTAGGTTTGAGGACCGCTATGATACCGATATTGTCTCGATTGAGCAAACTAGTGAGATCTGTTCGATTGAATTCAATTCCTTTGTGATTTAGGAGTTGAAAGAGTCTAGTTTTGTAGAATATTGCACATCCATCCATCTTGTAACCAGTCTTTTTCTTGAATAGACACTCATAGCCCTTCTTTGCAAACTTTGGTCGATATAATGTGCGCAAATGTTCTGCTTCCACCTCCTGTAGGCAAATAATATCAGCTTTGTTACCGAGAAGCTCAGACACTATCCTGTGGCCTCTTCGCGGCCATTCCAAGTCCTTAGGATTGCAGTTAGTGTAGAGATAGTTGTGAGTTTCCAAGAGTGTCTGCGAGAGTATATTGTAACTGACTAAAGTGAAACGAAACCTCAGATTACGAGGCATCATCTTTTTGGCGTCAGGTGAGTTTGCAGTCACCTTGGTTGATGAGTGGTAGCAATAGTCGTTGTGTCAAATTGCAGACTTAGATGTTGCATCGTCAGTCAGTTTGATCTAGGCATCATCAATAAAATGATGATTGAAATTGATAATAATCTAATAATCTTTTTGGTTGCATAGAAAATCCGTGTAAATGAAACGTAAATAAGTAAAATGCACACACAATTTCGCTGCTCACAACAATCGGCTGTTCGAAAATTGAAACTTTGTTTACATTCTCACTTCTCCCTGATTTCTCTGACTTAAACTGATTGATAATTGATCGATGTTGTGGATTGCAAAAAATGGATTTGTAAACAATCTTGAAAGACCTATGGAAGTTTAAATCAAACTGTTGCCCGTTCCAGGTAAGGTTTCTCACGTGCAATCTTGCAATAAAGTGCACAAAAACGCAAGCCCAGTTTGCAAACGTTCAAGTTAATAAGTGGGTGAGGTCTTATCGACAGAGCTTGCAAACCAAAACTGAAGACCCACCGAGAATGTAGCCTTTGATAGTGGAGGATGTGGTCACTTCCTCTCGATTTGAGCTCTGATAGGCTCTAGCGACATGTTAAATGTGCGAGTCGTACCTTGTCAAGTTAGGCGAATGTAATTCATAAAATCCCATGCAAGCTCTGTCGTGCAAATTGCGCAAGGCGCAGATGACGCAATGCTTGATCCTGAAACGCGTGTTCTGAAAGTTCCACATTACAGAAAACATGCAACTTCGCTATGTGCTCAAAAAGCGCAATTGCACAATCACGCCGTAGACATAATTGTTTTACCATATTCAACACCATCAAAATCAGAAAACAACATGTATCTTTCTTCGCTCGAGGTGGCGATTCAGATTTCCCTATTCAGACCAATCTAACACTCAAAACACATCTTGACAAGCGAACTAAAGGCGTTGACATGCATCCTTGAATCGGGTATCTTTCATCTGGATCTAATCTGGCCAAAATCTTGCCCAAAAACTTTGCCAAGATACGCACCAAATCCCCCCTTTTTCCCCGCTAACCGACAACGACGAGCCCATAATCACACTACCATATGCTCTCAAACTTGATGCAAACATTATTCATATCACAATTGTCCAAGAGAGCCTCAGATTACTTTTGACTTGACTTTCAAAGAATCGTCATAGTATATATATTTATCTATAATTTATCCAAATATCCTCATCGGGAAATAAGTAACACAAATTCGTAACTATTAGAACGATAAAACTATTATTATGATCTTCAAGATACATTATGGACTTTGGTATGGAGGTCTCGTTGGTATCATACCATTCATGTTCAATTATGCCGCCGAATATTCTGGAGCAACGGGTACCCAACATGGAGCCTTATATACAGTATTGCCATTTGCCGCTTTACTAGCGAAGCCTTTTGCTTGCTCTATTGCCGATAAATACGCCGCCCATCACCATTGTCTTCTATTCTTCATATTTACAACAATATTAGGTTACGGATCTCTGGCCATTTACCCATTCTTTCCAGATTTGGTGCAAAATCACAAGGATACATTATGGATCTTGTATTGCTTGGCCGCCTTTGTTGGCAACACTTCAATGTGTGTCGTTAACTCTATTGGCGACTCGCTGGCAATCAACTCGTGTCAACGTAAGGAGGTTAGCTATGGATCCTATAGACTTTGGGGTCCAGTTGGCTTTGGTATTTTCGGTGCCATATGGGGTGTTGCCAATGAGATACCAGGAATGCCAAAATACACGCCCGGTATCATTACTATGGTCGTCATTTTGATCACCAATAGTTTGATCCTGGCCTTTTGGTATGACAAGGACGAGTTCAAGGTGTTTCAAAATCAACCACCTCAGGATGTGGACGAATCTAGCTCGAATGCAAACTACGGCAGTACCGCAGCATCGACAAGGATTAATGATAACGGCGACGAAGTTGAGCCTACAAGTGACGACGCTCCCAAAGCCGGAAGACTCGAGCTGTTTCGTAAGCTAGCTCGCCAACATGTATCGATTTTTGGATTTATTTTTCTGTTCACATTTTGCGGTGTCATGACAGGAATACATTGGCAATTCTTCTTCAGATATCTGGAGCAAATCTCACAAAACAACAATCAGAGCTTCAACACAATAGCAACCCTTGCATTACCCATCCAATCCCTAGGAGGCGAGTTGGTTTTCTTCATGGTATCGGGAGCATTTTTGAGGAATTTGGGTCCTTCATTTACACTTATCCTGTGTCTATTCAGCTTTGCTGCTAGGTATCTACTATACGCATATCTGATCCCAAATGTTAACATTTATTGGATCTTAGTTGTAGAATTATTGCAGGGTCCAGCCTTTGGATTGATGTACTCGGTGCTCACTCATCAAGCTGGTTATTATAGCGAGAAGATTGATGAGATTGTGGCCCAGAGTGCTAGCTCGGGTGATGTGCAGCTCAAAAACTCGCTTCATGCAACCTTACAAGGTGTTCTAGGTGCCGCCTTTGAGGGTCTCGGCCTTGGTCTTGGAGCGATAATTGGTGGTCGTGCTTATGATGTTGACGCTCTATTAATGTGGAAAATTGCAGGTTTCAGCGCGCTGGCTGTGTCATTAGTTTATTTAGTCATTGCAACTGCAACTACCTTGTTTCAATCAACGAGGAGTCGATCGTCAGACGTCGAGCTTTGATTGTAATAATTAGAGTGCTCGAATAGTGGTAGTTCGGCGATGATTATAGAATTCGCTATATGTACATAGAACCATGCTCGAGCAACAATCGTCAAGACATGGAGATTTATGCCAAATTATTTACAGTATGTTTGTGGCGGTCGAGTAATAATAGCATTAGTATTACAAATCTTTGCTATAATAGTAGTAAAGTCCCTTAATGAAGATTATTTTCTCTTCATTGAAGGTTATGCATGTACACAATGGAAGTATCTTGTTTCCTAGTATGACATTACACAAATAAATCACCCCTTTCAAGGTGATAGGTTCCCATAGTTTTCATCTCTCAAATGTTTCAATCTTTCGCATCCTTAAGCAGCTTGACCTGATTGCATTGCAATCAACTTGTCATGATCTGGTACGTGCTCGAAGAGATGAGGTGCTGCCAAGAAGATGTATAGAGTTCCTACAAAAGTGCCAACGAAGAAGAGGTATAGCTGCAACCTGTCGATGGTCATGGCCACATACTTCCAATCCTCTCTGATTTGAACATATTCGTCCTCGCACTTCAAATGCTCGGCAATAAACTCGATGGCCTCGGTTGCTCGCGCCGCCGCTGGACTTAGCTGAGCGCCAAGACAGTTGTAACTCAAGGAAGATGGATCCAGTCTTTGTCCTTGTGGTCCAATTAAAGCTTGATCTGCATCCGGCGCCATGGTGGGTATGTGCTCGCAAGGTGGACTTGAGCCATGCATGTCCATCATCCATCTTAGCCTCGTTTTCTTGGGTCGTTTCATTCGCAACATCCAAGGTAGAGTTTCCAAGAAGACAACTCGTATCCAATTGGGCATTGTATGAGTTCGTGGACCCCGGAAGTTGAAGTTGATGATTACAACTGTCACTAATACTGACAAAAAGTTCATAACAAAGGTGAATAGTAGGTATTTTGCGATAAGCGGTATAACAAGTGAGGTTGGCGGTAGAATCTTGGATACTAGTAATAGGAACACGACCAATGATAGCAAAATTGATATGCCCAATGTGACCTTTTCACCAGCTTCAGCTGGTAGATAGAATACAAGGACACACAAGAATGAGATTAGCACTGTGGGTAAGATTAAATTGACTGTATAGAATAGGGTCTTCCTCCTGATGGTTATGTAGAAAGTTATTTGACTTTCAGTCGGAACTCCCCATTTGGAGCCATTGAATGATTGTAAACAAGCGGGAACCTCAACAATGTCCCAAGTTCCACTGCGCCAATAATCAGACAGATCAACATAATCTTGATTCTTGTAAAACTTCAAGGTAACTGCATTCCCTGTATACGTCCAACTTCCAAAGATCATCTCACATCTTTGCTGATCGAATGGAAAGTAGGTGACATCAATACGACAGGTGCTTTGGAAGATGGCCGGCGGAATCCAGTCAATTTTTGAATCGGAATGAATGAGCACATTGGATTTGTATCTAGCCTCGTAGTTTCCATCGGCGTTATTGAACAGCACAATATCAGGACGCCAGACTTTATCCGGCGGCAACCTAAGTACATCGATGCCTCCATAATGGGCCGGCTCCCATTTAAGCTGATAGTCTTTCCAATGAAATTGTTGCCACACATTTGAGGTCATCACTTGATTCTTTTCATTGATATTGATTAATTGTACAAATGATAGGCCCATCTCAACCTCAACCGTTTCGTTGGAATTTGCCACCGGCCTAATGAGTTTGTTATAATCACGAAATAAGTCCCGAACTAAGCGCTCCTCATCCTCCGAAGCCGAAGCAAATAGAAATGTCGAGCCCCTGAATTTGGCTCGATTTGAGGAGGTGGGATGGGAAGAGTCATGCTGTTGATAACTAGCCTTTATGTTACTTGGTGCATTTTCATACAATAGCTGATTGAATATCAGGTTAGCGGGATCAATCAGAGTGATTATGAGCAAATAAGTCCAGATTTTGGAAGGAATATTGGCCAACATATTATGTGTATTTATTTTAATATATGGTCTTTCTTATGTTGACTGAGTGAGGTTGTTGCTGTTTCCGTTTGTGTCAAGTCTTCTTACTTTCAGACCATCCTTTTTGTTCACACTAATAGGTGATTGTGTTACTCATAAGTGAAATAAGTCGATGCTTAACTTCATCTAAAGTTGCCCATAACTGCCCATGGGAATATTATTGTGGCATAACTCCTGGGCAACAGGATCAGCAGTAGCAATAGCAATAGCGATCGATGCAGCGGATATGGGAGAAGAAGGATTTTGAACTCATCGCGCTTTAAATAGCGGTAGGCCCAATCATACAGTGTACAAAAGTAGAGCCGCCATTGCATTAGTAGTCATAACAAGGTCCCTACTCTATTCTACTCCATCCTAAATGATAGCCAGAATAACGCGCTCACAACGCGCACTAGGCGCTCTCTTTGGAGTGGCGGATCGCGCGACGTGCGCATAGCGCCCAGTTCTGGTAGTGGGCAGCCAGCTATGCATTGGCATTGGTGATGTGAGGCGAGTGTTTCACACCATCGCTACGACTATTGCCAATCACAGCCCCAAAGTCTCAGTCGCCAGTTGGCCTTTGTAGACAACGATGGCAGCGCCATGTGAACTGAGCGCTGGCAGCATCGGTATTGGCATCGGTGGCACCGATGACGACGCTTATGATGATAGAGATAGCGGCGGCCATGGCTTCGCGTAGCAGTGTACATAGGGTCGCTGAATTGACCCGGCGTGTGCATGGCTTTAGTTGGCAGTTTTTCCTGGACATCCGTTCATTCAGCGGATAGCTCAAAGTCTAGTCCATGAGCATTAGCATGCTCAATTGGCTCGGTGGGCCGACCGGCCGGCCAATATATTGCGCCACTGCTACTCCTGTCACCCTCGGAAAACTACTTAGAAGAGCGCCAACCACTTGTCTTGACATCTAAGTGAACGTCGCTCGCCAAAATAGATGAAGAGACTTGAGCTTGGCTGCTTGCTAGCAGGAGGTTGAGATTGCAAACGCGCTGATGCATTCAATCGGATGTCTCTATCAACTCTCACGATGTTATGATGGAACACTTCGCTCTCTCCTCCTCTTTGAACGCGAGATACAGTTAAGATTTAGTTGGGTCGGAGTTGGAAGTGAGCTCATGCAAATATGAAGAAGTTTGCTGTTGGACTATATTAGGTTGGCGGTGGGCATAAAAGCTCATGTTGCTGGTTATCGTAAGATTTTATTTGTGCTCTCGCGAAGGGTATTATCTCAGTTGTCTTTCCATCTTTACGTGATGCAATTAGTAGTATTATTAGTATTAGTTTTGCTCATTTCTCGGAATAATCCTCCAATATTCCCTTCATGTGCTCGTTGTGAGCCTTAAAATTCCTATTAGCCCGACGAACAACACGTCGCCGTCTTTGGACTGGCTCCACTCGGGTGGTGGCCAAGTTTTGTATTGAGGTTATGCCATGCTTTTCGAGATATTCCTCGATTTTGTCATCAGCCACACCTTCAACTGATATCGAGCGCCACAACTTAATGAACTCGTCATCAATCTTCTTCTCGTCCTTCTTCTCATCCTTTCCTGTGTCATTGTAAAACACAATCTTCTTCTTATCTACAGGCCGCTGAATGACAACAACATACTCGTTGTCGGCTAACCATTTTACAGTTTTCTGAGCATTTGGCAATGATTCCATTATGTCCTCGTACCATATTGCACCTTCGCCGGACTGATACTTGTCCATCAGATATTTTCTCAATCCTTTCCTATCTTTAACATCTATCAAAGGCTTGTATTGATATCTCACTGGCCCTTGTCCATCCTCTGAGGGCACAACACGAATTCTTGGGTTCGATCCGAACACTTCGTTTACGAGCCAATTCTTCGTTCTTGTGCTAATATCAGTTTGTTCTGTTTCATCTAGAATATCCTCCAAGGTTACAGGTTCACTGTTTCCACTCAGATAAGTCTCCCTCAGCCATTTGACTATCTTCGCAATGATAACAAAATTTTGCTGAGAATAAGTGGTCATAGTTTTGTAGGAATGTGAGGTATCCAAGGGCCGGCCAAGGGCGGCAGCCAGGGTTTCGGCGACATTGACGTCATTATTGTTGGACTTGTGATTATTGAACGACATTTTGTCTGATTTTATCAATTAATTAATTTTAATCCTAGTTGCATAGAGCTTACTGGTTTTTGTGTAAAGAATAACAATTAAATCAAATTCTAAAAGAATTTCACTAAAATTCCATGAAATTCTGACTTGTGCTTACCGCACCATCCTGACATTTAATATTGTCCGATGCGCTGAATTTTCGCCGCGCACCCGGCCATAACGCTGGCCAGCTCCTCTCATCAACACAATGGACAGATACGCGGGCATGACTCAACACCTTTTCAAGGACCTAGATGGAGATAAAGAGTAAAAGCCATTGGTTCTCGTGATTACAGAGAATTCATAAATACGTAGGTACAATCATGTTCCAGCGAAACTTTTAACATGAGTCTCTGTGACAGGGGGAAAGTCTAGAATGTCTTCGAGTTCTTGAATCTCTTCAGGTGGCTGGATTTTCGAGAATCTTGAAGACACTCCGAAACAAGCTCGACTGGTCGCTAAACTTGTACTTGATTGGTTCGTTGAGATCAATATAAAAGGGCAGGTAGACGTCGAGCAAAATTTTGTCGTCTTTTTTGATCACTATTTTATCATCGTTATAGCTAATCGAGTCGGGTAAGCTATCGGTTGTGAGGGAAAGTGTGAGAAGTTTCCTTGTAGGACGATAGTATAAATTGAAAAGACTATCCTCTGAATCATCTGTAACGTTTGTTTCTTTGACTGACTCAATCTTATGCTGTAAGTTTTTAGATTTGTTGCTATCTGCAAAGTCAATCGTGGGTTTGTAGAGATATCTCACCATTCCCTGGCCGTCGACCGGTTTCACAACTCGAATACGTGAATTTTGTTCCAGCACTTCATTCGCCAGCCAGGTCCTCAACTTTGGGCTCATAAATGTTTGACCCGTACCTACTAATATATCATCGAGAGTGAACGAATCCCTACTGCCGCTTGTGTACTTTTCCTTCAACCATCTCGCAATCTTGGCGACAATAACTATTTCGCTGTCAGTTTGGTAAGACATGTTAGTTCTTTAATTTGGATATATCGAGTTGAACAGAATTAATGCTTGTCTTCTTTCTTTTGTAAATATCATGAAGTGTGAAAATATATTAATAGTAAATTGCGATATTCTTGAATGATTATAATACTTTCTCGATTTTTTTTTCATTAGCGGCGCTCATGGAGGAAAATTGAGTGAGGCCTGAAAAGAGCGCGATAAACTTCGAACTTGACCGAATTGTACAGCAACCTGACCATATAGAATCTAAAAAACGGCGTTTAATATACAAACGGCGTTTATATATTAGATAATTTGGTCATTAGAAGACTCAACAAATTTAATTGATGTTCTTATGTGATGGTGCTCCAATTCAGATTGTCCTTTTTATTTTAGCAAATGTATGTTTACAGCATTTAGTTGATAGTCATGTCTGGTGCATCATACTGTGTGCCGAGCAACTTGTTGCCTGCAATAATGATATCGGCGGTGGCGTAGTTACATTTGGGATATAGGTTCTTGCATTGATCGCTATTTCTAGATCTGGCACCATTTGCCATAGCGTCCAGATATTGCTTGACCTTCGGATGCTTGCTTTGGCGAAACTTCAACAAAGATTTGGCAAACTTGGCGCCGCCATCTCCATGGGCACGAGAATTGTGAGCCAGCTCGCAGATGACGCGATACAGACATTGGTCTGCCTTGTTACGCTCGACCAAGTCCACTAGTTGGCCAACATTGTTTACATCCAGATTGTTAGCCTGGCGCAAAATCCTATCGGCATCGTCGGTGAGGGCTCCTCTCTTGGCGCGTGTGATATCACCGGATACTGGTGGTGTGTGCATTGAAAGTGGTTAGTTAATAATTTTGTAGCGGATGCACTATACTCTTCTGTATGATTTTCTGCCGGTCCAGCAACTTTTAGAGGCAATAGGAGGCGCCCGCAACCTTGTAACTAGCATCTTAACTTACCTGTGGCAACGGCCAGACAGTAAAAGGTCAAACTGAAGATGATGATTAAGAACTTCATTTTTTATTCGGATCTTGGCAGCTAGTCGATGGTGAGGTAAAATTAAGTACGAGTTGTGAACTCGAGTCAAGTGGACTTGGTATAATTTAAAGTGACTGTCCAATTGAATGCATCTGACAGCCTCTTTATAGTGCAGCCCTTTGGCCACTTTTAGTACTGTGGGTGGAAAATTACCACGTCCAGTCGACCCAATGTACCCATAGGAGCTCGCGGCCTAAATATCTACAGTGTATGACGTTGCCTTAACAAAAGCAGTGCGTTCTCTGCACCGCTTGTCCGCAGCTCTGCGCGAGTAAACAAAACCACGTGCAGCTTTCGAAAGTCATGCGAGAATTGAATCAATCGCAACTATATTCACCGAATATTCTACTGCCATCAGCATGTCCAAACTAATCAAACTAAGGAATATTAAGCAGGCTCTTAGAGTTAAGCCAAACAATGGTAATCGCTACTCAATCGGCGGCAGAGTACAGAGCTTTCGATCCTTCAAGGCCTTCAACTTTATAGACCTGGTTGACGGATCTACGAACGGCAAATTACAGGCCATAGTTAGAAAGGAACTTATCCAGAAACCAGATATTGGTGCCTACTTAAGATGTCAAGGTCAGATAACCCCGAGTTCCGGACCAAATCAGCCCTTAGAGTTCAAAGTGGACGCGCTCGACTATCTGGGTGTTTGCAGTCCTACTACATATCCTCTCGTGTCTCTAGTCAATATGAGCGATTTGACAGAGGATCTAATGAGACAACATGTACATCTACGACCAAGGTTTTCCCATTTTGCATCCATGTTGAGAATCAGGAGTGAGCTCGAGCTTAGTTTGCACATGATCATGAAGCAGATGGAATTCTTCAAAGTTCAACCGCCTTGCCTGACTTCAAATGATAGCGAAGCCAGTAGTGATCTATTTCAAGTTCAGAGAACTAAGACAAACAATTCAGAGCCAAATGCCGAAAGAATAATCAAGGATAACTATTTTGGAAAAGAAGTCTACCTTACGACATCCGCCCAAATGCACCTAGAGAGCCTAGCAGCTTCGCTATCCAGGGTATATTGCATGACCACCGCCTTTAGAGCTGAGAACTCACTAACTCGTCGGCATCTCTGTGAGTTCCAAATGTTTGAGGCTGAGGAGTCAGGAGTGAATGACTTGGATAGTCTAATGAATCGAGTTGAATCAATAATCAAGTTCACAGCACAATTTCTATCTCTAGTTAGTGACCATCAATCAGACATGCAAAATCTACTCAAGATACACGAATATAACAAGGCATTTGAGCTTCTCGCCCACAAGCCTTACATTAGAATGGACTACCAAGAAGCTTTGGATATTTTGAAAGATAAGACAGATTTTGAAGGTGATACAAGTTTCGGCTCAGATATTGGTACCGTTCAAGAGAAGAAACTGCTCGAATTCTGTGATCATGTTCCTATTTTCATAAAAAATTATCCAAAAAGTTTGAAGCCATTTTACATGAAAACTAGTCAGCAAGATGAGAGGTTAGTGGATTGTTTTGACCTGATCGCCCCAGTGGGTGGCGAGATATGTGGAGGAAGTTTGCGTGAGGAATCGGTTGACAGGTTGACAGATAATCTGAAGCAAAATGGAATTGATGCAGATAAGTTTGATTGGTATCTGGACTTGCGGCGTTTTGGAACTTTTCCGCACGGAGGCTTCGGCATTGGAATGGAACGATTGATTCAATCTCTAACTGGAACGAAGAACATTAAAGACACTGTGCCCTTTCCCCGTTGGTCAGGTCATTGTCAAACTTAACAACTGCACTTGTAGTTTTGTTGCTAGTTGTAACACTCTACCATAAATTGGTACCATAAATTTCACATCGCAACCAACAAAGCAAAAGAACAAGAGAACCGTTGTCTGCTTGGAGGAACAAGTTGATTTCACTTGAAACGATGGCAGCGGCAATAGCAACTGGATGCTTGTGAGGGGGAAGTCAGTGCAACAAGTGGGGGTGTCTCTCAGTAGTTCGCGAATATTTTCCTTCATGAACAAAACAAAATATTAATCATCGAGCTCCTGAATCCTAACAAATTTTATTCTACTTGGAATCAGGAGCATTATTATAAATTTTATATTTTGGCATATTTGAAACAGAAACTCGCCGCCATAGAATGGCGGACGAGTATTTCCACTATTTCAAGGACCCTTGGACTGCATACGAAAATTCAGGAGGGGGTGGATCACAGGAACACAGCAACACTAATATAAACAATCATAGTTACAACAATCCTCTCGAGACGTCCAAAGTAAATCCAGCTCATGGATTAGAAGGAGAAAAGCAAGCTGAGGGGCATTTAGATTTGGCAGTCACTGAGCAGCTGGGTAGTCCAAGGGAAAATGTAATCTTGGAACTTATCAATAGTGAGCGTGATTATGTAAAGCACCTAAAGGATGTGGTCGAAGGATATCTAATTCCAGCCCGAAGGCATCCGGAAATATTCACCGGTGAACGGATCAATACAATCTTCTCAAACATTGAACAAGTATACGAGTTCCAAAAGAGATTTTTGGAAAATTTAGAGGCTTGTATCAATTGGGACGAGCTTGCTCGAAGCGAAGTTGGTCAGTGTTTCCTCGACCACGAAAAGGGCTTTTCAGTGTATCATTATTATTGCAACAACCATCCAAACGCAACCAGTGAACTACAAGACCTCTATACGAAGCCAAAGTTTGCCAAATTCTTCGAAGCCTGTAGGCTGTTGCAAAACATGATTGACATTCCACTTGATGGCTTTCTATTGACGCCGATACAAAAGATTTGCAAATATCCACTACAATTGAATGAGTTGCTCAAGAACACGAGTAGAGATCATCCAGATTATCAGAATGTAGTTGATGCTTTAGAGTCAATGAGGAATTGTGCAAACTTGGCCAATGAGAGGAAGCGTCGAATTGAAGCTTTAGCCGATATTATGTCATTTCAAGAAAAGTTTGAAAATTGGTTTGGCCCCAAGCTAAGCGACACAAGTTCTATTCTTATTCACTCGGGAGAAGTCTCAAAGATGACTTCACACACTTGGTCCCAGGGAATCCAATTGTATCTATTTGACCACTTGTTGATACTATCCAAGAAGGATCTCTTGAAACGAAACAATCTTATACTTAAGGGTCGCGTTTGTATGGACACAGTGGCAAAGATTTCTGATGCCGACGAGTATAAGCCAAAGAAGAGTTTTAAATTATACTGTAGTGAGCAACAGAGATGGTTCATATTCACCACCAGAACTGAAGAGGAACGTGACGAATGGCTTAGGGCCTTTGAGAGGGAACGTAATCTAATCGAATCCGACGAAAGCGAGGGCTTCCAAATTACGAAGCGCGAGATCGGGGTTGCCCGAAGGGCTTTGCAAAATAGAAAACTAACTCGCTCAGCTAGATATAGACACAAGCGACCTGATACTGCAATTGTAGACCAATTAGATTTAGATGAGGCAAATGCCATAATGAATCGCACGCTCTCATTACCCTCGTGTATTCATCCAAGTCATGTGATGAACTTTGTCGAGGATTCCAAGGTGATAGGTCCAAGCGCCAACAATTTAAATGCACACAACAATGATCAACTAAACAACTCTCACCATCACATCAACTATAGCAACAAGAAATCTTTGTCGCCAAATTCGCCGCAACCTCAGCCACCTGTTACTAGGAAGCAACAACCACCGAGCACTTTACCTAGAGTTAATGTTACGTCGCCAGATCAGGAGACTAGCGGCGGCGCTGGTGGTAGCAGCTGGTTCAAAGAGAAAATAGGATCTCAGCCGCAATTAACGAAGTACACGCCCACATTCGAGGGAACAGTTGTCCTATCGTCGGGTCGTGTGGTTCACGTTAGAGAGGATGCAGTTTAATGATGTTTGAACGCTCAGATAGATGGACAAAAATATGGATGAATGAATTGATGGATGGAAACCCGACACCAAAACAACCACTCAACACCATTAATTTGCCGCCACTGTCGTCGTCGATCCATGCACTGAGACCATTGAGGACTAGTTTTACTTGCAAGTTAGTCAGTTTGTCGTGTCTATCCAACTTAGCTGATTGAATGTCTCTATCTCTGTCCAATGGTCCCGCTGCTAGGTGGTTTCCATTTGACGTTGATGAGCCAAACTCAATGACTAACTAGCAGATGAGATCCGTCTCGTTGCTATTGCGTTGTGTAGACTTAACGCAGCGATAGTAGTAATGGTGGTAGTAACCATAATTAATAAATTATCTAGGACTTTAGTGTTGATTACGTAACAACACCACCACAGCAACTTTAGCTAACTTGCTCACTAAATCTCTCGTATTCGTTTCTCTCTCTCTCTCTCTCTCTCTCTCTCACTCTCTAGTCTCGTCTCGCCCAGTTTTACTTGGCTTAGCTTGAGGAGGTCAAGCGCAAGCGCAATCACCACCGACCACCGATGGAGCGTCAACCATTTGTTGCCGCCATTTCGCTCGACCACTAATTGGCGTCGCCTGGTCTTGGTGGCCCATGCTACCGATTCAGATTCACTCAATCATACAGAGGTCTCGACCCCAATGGTTAGATCAATCGACTTAACAACGCAAACATGATGGCAAATCTGATTCTCTAGAGAGAGAGAGAGAGAGAGAGCTATCTGGCTCCCGTATTTGTTTTCCGCGGCTTCTGTAAATGATTGTCCCTCGTTCTGCTGATGGTTCCAGCTGCCACTGATGTCGATGTTGTTTTATTTGTTTGTTTGCCTTCCCATCAGTGGAGGCATTAGCGGTAGTAGCAGTTGTAGTGGCGACAGCCACAAGTGGTTGCCCAAATCTAGCGTATCGTATCGTTTTGTTTCAGATGATATTAGCTGAACCAACTAACACCACGATGCTGAGTTTCACATGTAAGCCACAACTGGCGACTTACAGTAACAACAACATCCTCTACAAGTCATCACCAGATTAAAAGTTGAAAATTTCAAATAAAATTGTGTACTTTCCTCAAATTGGCTTCCGTTTATTGGAGATCGAAGAATCAAGGTGGCAGAAGCCCGTGAGATGGAAGGGAGATTTCTAGTTTTTCTATTGATTGCACAAACAGGTGAGTTATCTAACAAGCGCAACTAATTGAATCTCGCAACTTAATCTAACCTCAAATTTTCTCCTCCAATAATAATTTGATCTCGAATTCAGTTATACCATTCGTCTCGGCCCAATATGGCGGCGGAGTCTACGATTTTGGACAGGGTAGGGCGGGTGAGAGGCGAGGCGATTGGACGCCCACCGATTGGTTGGCAGTGACTCTATTGCTGATGGTCATTTGCGTTGGACTTGCGATCTCGATTGGACTTTGTTATTACGTTGACCGGAGAGAAAAAAGGAACACCTACGGTGGCCGGCAGCTGGTGGCTCGCATATGATTGATAATTATAAGCTTTTTAAACTACTGTAGTAAGGTATTCTTTCTAATCCAAAGGAAAAAGATTCACAATTAAAGAGAAAAAAGTTATGTTTTTTATATACTTGTGGATATACTTATAAATGTTTGTATCGACTAAACAAGGCATACAATACTCTCAACACGCACTTGAGGTTCCCGTTAACTAGGTCCTCGGCTCTCACCTCGCCCTTAATTTCAACGCCAGCTTCTTGCATCAGCTTCAGTGCTAAGTTTACATTGTGTAACTTTTCTATTGGCTGCGTGTTGATATAACTGTCAGGTTCGAGAGCAGTCTGTAAAGCACCTGTTGGATTGTTATTGCTGGTGTCTATTGGCTGGATCATTTGGTGGCTATTGATGATTGTGGAGGTTATTGACTTGGTTGGAACGGCGGCGGTGAACAGGTTGCCTAGCGGCACGAAATAGTCTTCAAGACTTGAGATTAGAAATACAAACAGTAGTCCGTCACTAAATTGTTCAGGATCTAAAATCATTCTCTCACCATCTACTCCAAATGGAGGCTGACAGCTCATGTTGATCTTGTTTAAGTGACGATTGGCAAATTTAACTAAAGCTTGCTTGACTATAACCAACTTTTCAGGTGCAGACTCGACGAGAATATCGAACGCATCTCGTTGCCTCAAATCAGTTATAGTTGAGTACAATGACTCGGTATTTGGCATCAGTTGCAACTCTTGAGATCTCATGTGTAATTGGCCTTGGAGTTTTTGTACGATGATCGCTATCAGGTGCAAACTTGAAGGCATCTTTATTGGAGCCTTATAAAAGAGGGCCAATGTCACCAGCAATTGTAATATTTCAACCATATTCTTGGCATGAATTCCATCGACTGTCCACTTTATTTTGGCCCATCTTGCTTGCACCTTTAGGATTCTGCTTATTGTGTTTAGAACTATAGATAGTTTTAATTTTTGGGTTGCTTCATTCTGAGTCACCTCGACAATATCCAGCTTGATGCCCTGCAGTTTCTCTACCAACTTGGCTAAAACTTGCCCATCGTAGAGATCATCTTGCAAATCGGTAATTATAATTCTTTGCTGCGACAGTTCATCGTTGATCCAATTAGTCAGTGAACTAATCAATTGGTGATAGGTAAACTGTCTCTTGGATTGCTCATCAATTACAACTCTACGCTCACCTTCGTGCATCAACTCCTCGCTAATCTCGTATTGCAACAGACGCTTTCTGCTATTCCCGTCGATGGCCAGCAAACCCTCGGCATAGATCTCCTCGGCCTTAACCTCACGTTTACCCGTAGAGTAAATCTCCGGATCTAGTGAGGTTTGTTGTGGCACGGGCGGTGGCGCATCGATTGGCAGCGGGAGGGGTGTGGCAACGGGCGGCGGATTCTGGAGACTTGAACGACGTCCGCTGGTGCCTCCGATACCCAGCGAGCTGCCTGGACGAAGCGAGTGACTGAAGCTATCTTGAGGTTGGATCTTTTGATTTGACCGGCGCCACCTGGCTTTTCGCCTAAAGGTTCCGAAGCGCATAAACAGGTTGCCAAGTGCACTCTCTCTACCTGAGCGGCCCGACTCGCTTGCCGCTACAGTAGGAGTTTGGCCCCTGAAACTCGTTGCCGCATAGTGAGCCGATTGCTCGACACTGGGATGCTGTTGTTGTTGACGATTGTTGTTTGTGATTTGAGTCGAGCTTAAAGGTCGCTTGTAGTGGGCCAACTCACGGGGACTTGCAATCGAAGCTGGTGCATATATTTCACTTCTGGACAAGGGATGGAGCGGCTGCTGGCCAGGATTGTGTCCATTTAGTTGGCTAACCGGAAGTGCAGGTCGCTTTGGCGGCAGAGTCCTGAAGTTGCCCATCTGCGCGCTCGGTGCATCAATAGGCGCCGGCGGTGGATGCATGCTAGGACTTGGAAGAGTCGAGTGTATATCTGGTGGTTGCTGTTGGAGATTCTGTCTTCGCCTTTGCAACTCCAACCTGTTGAGTGTCTGTGTTTTCATCGAGATCGTTGGTCCAGTTGTGGTTGCTGGCGAACCACTCGCTCGAGTTGGATAGAGACCGTTGCTTTTGATACCATTAACATTTAAATTGACTTGTTGGTGACCATTCTGTTGCGATTTGTGGTCGACTCGTCTCAAACTATTGAATTGACTACTTGGTTGGTAGCCGTTAGTTGAGTTGCTATTTCCATTCGATGGAGTCCAGCTTTGATGGCTTCTATTTTGGCGCGAGAATTGAGACGAAAGTATCATCTTGGTGTTTTCTTGTTATAGTTGATGATGATGTTCCAACAAAATAAAAGATATATTATTATATTTGTATCAGTCGCAACTAGAGTTCACTTGTTGCTTGTGCATTTTCACGGCAGCCACCAACTGATTTAAATCTGTCGACAAGTTTCCTCCTTCTCTTATTTGCTTCTCTCTACTAGTTGGCTAGTTTGCAACCAAAAGATTAATCTCCTTCTATGTCGCCCCCACTGCTGACGTTTGCTTGCTCTCTAAAGACAAAGATTGATGAGCAACCAAATGAAGTCACCATGTGAGGAGGAGAATTTCGGACGAAGTTGTTGCTCAGTAATCGTGGTCGTCTTCTACCTCTTCTTCGCTGGAAATTTAACTTCGATCTTAATCTCAATGAGTTGATTGCGCATGCGACATGGACAAAATTTTGATTAGCTAAGTCGCTAAGTGAGATGCGCGCAACAACAACGGCAGCAACAACAACAACTTGTTTGAGCGCTCAACTTTGACGACCACACGGATGGCAGCAGGCGAAATCTCTCAGTATCCGGTCAGGCGAGAGAAAAGTTTGTCCACTTGTCGCTCTAGTCACCTGTTGCTCGCTCTCTTGCTTGCTCGCTCGCTCGCTCGCTCGCGTATCATTAAATTTTTCAACTTCGCGACTCCTTTAGATTGTCGTCGACGGTGCGGACGATTGAGATCGAGACTAAGGAAGTCGCTTATCAGTTACTCTGTCTATATGTATGTCTCTCATTTGCAAATTCAATTATTCTTGTAGTAATATTTTTAAATTTCAGTTTCAAACTTCAAACTCTCAACTTTCAACTGAAAACTTTGCTCGGCTTTTCCGAGAAAAAAATTATCAAAACTACTGTAGTAAGACTATCCGCTTGAAGCTGGAGCTTTCGTCGAAGCTTTCAACGAGACCAAACCAAACTGTAGCTGCCTCCCCCACGAGGTGCGACCGACGACGAGGTTCGCTGTTGTTTCTGCTTACTGATGGGCAATAAAAATCTCACACGAACTCACTAGCTAGCTGGCTAACAGAAGCCCCTCTTGGCCAACCATTTATCTAGCTAGCCAGCAAGTTAGCAAAAGACTGCGAAGTTCAAAGTCTTTGCAAATGGCAACTGAAAAGCTTGCCGATTATCTGGCCAACTCTGGTGCCCTCCTCTCTGCTGCAGTTTAAATCCGAGGCTTTAGCTTCGGACTCCAACGCCCGACTGGCCTTGCAGTCGGGCGTTGGCCAGCCGGCGCATTCGATTTGAGCAACTACGAGGATAGAGCTGCCGACAAAGTTGTTGGCTTTGCCTTGTGTGCTTGCCTATTTAGTGCGTCTCTGGTGCGGCATTCGTGTGCAGATGTGCGCCGCCGTCACCACTGCCAATGCTTACGCGTTTGAGATGCAGGAAGCGAGGCAAGCGCGCGTGGGCGTGCAGTGAGGCTGGCCAACATCAGGGGCTCACTCCAATTGCTCAGCGCGAAGCCATTTCGGCTGCCACAGATAATGAGTATTCTTCTTCTTCATTTTCCCTCGATATATATATATATATATATATATATATCGAGGAAATATATATATA
>WNKI01000002.1:4102063-4118054 GCA_015350385.1 Aculops lycopersici
GGGTCTCTGGCGCGCACCAGATACGTAGCAGCATTCACCTCTCGCAGGTTTTGCGCAACTTAGTACCGGAATTAGAAATAACCAGGAAACAGGGTCGGGAAAGTCGGGACTTTTCAGAAAATTGGACGAACCTTAAATCTCATTTGAGGGTGTAACTTTGCAATCAAAAGAGGTATCGTGCTGCGGTTTAAAGTACTGTGTTTCTAAAAATAGAGTGGATCTGTTGAGCATAAAGTCTAACCAGTAATCATGAAAAGTCTGCATATATGGAGCCACTAAGGTCTAGTAAAGGTTAGAGCAATCGCACACAACCCTTTCGTAAAGTTTAGAACCTAGGCATCATTCTAGAGATAGACAAGCAGGCAACTGATGTTGCAAGTGAAACAACAATTTTGGTTCATGATTATATGAGATCTCTACTTTATCTTTCTATTATTGTATTTGAAACTGGACATGTTTGAAACTGGAGTTTTTGGTGCCAAGTTATCACTAAATACACTGAATTACTTTGTACATTGTGCATCCAAACCAGTCAATCATGGCTTTTCAATGTTGTGTCCGTTAATGCCATTTGGGTGGATGATTCCATTAAAACCATTGGAAGTTTCCTTGGGTAGCAATAAAGCGCCAGCCGCCGCGACTCCATTCTTATCGCACACAATCGTCGTTGGCAAGGGGGTCATATTATGTTGGATAGTCGGATCGAATTTTTGCGTCAGATAGGTGAACAGGACCTTCTGAAGATTTAAAATAGGTGATTCATAAACAACGGTTAGGATTACTCCAAGTGCCAGGGACAGGAAGGTGTTTGCAACGAATAGATAGAAGAATAGCATCATTGATGGCTCCACTGGAATGTTGGTTGAGGCTGAGTGATAGTATATAATAAGTGCGTGTGATAAATATGTCATGTATGTGATTCTACCAAGAGGGACGAAGTATTTCGCCGACAAGATAGAGTTGACAATGCCACCGTGGCCTAGCGAGCAGGCTAATATAATCCAAGCGATGGATGTTGGCCAAAGTATTTGACATAGATTATAATAGATTGTTGCTTGTAGTTGAGTGTATGGGGCGCCCAAGTTCCAATAGTAGGAGCCCCAAAGAGAAATCGATAGGCCGAAAGCGCAAACTGTCCAGCCTTGCAATACTTGTGACTTGCTAAGCTTCTTGATGGTTCTATTAGCGAGCACATAGCCCAAGGCGATACCAATGAAATAGGAGGCAGCATGAGGGTATGGTCTGTGGAAGAATAGTCTGGTTTGCTCCTGGGATATTTCGTAGCGTTGGGGGATGGAAGGTAGGTATTGAATTGCAAATCCATTGGAATAGTGAATGATGGCGCCCCAAAGTGTTAAAATGGTTGCTATGATCACGTTCACAACCATTCCTTTCGCTGGGTTCTGAATCAATACTACAATGACTATCATGGAGACAAAATGGAAGGTCATTTCAATGGATAGCCACCATGAGGGGTCAATACAAAGCTTCTCTGCATTGATATAACTTTGCAAATACAGTAAATTGATTCCCCAATTCTTAAAGCAAACATTCGCTTGGGACTCTGTGACTTGCTTATATAAAGGTCCATCTCCAAATAATGGCAACAAAAAGAAGCATAATATAACAATAGCCAATTGAGGTGTCAATCTAATGTATCTCGAGATGAGGAATGCAAACTTGTTGAACTTTCTCGGGTCCCCCTTGGTGTATTCCCATGCAACGTAGGTGGTCAAAATACCGCTGTGGGTGGTGTAACACGTGATTACGTATTTGTGGGCCAAAAATGAGCGAACGATTTCATCATTCGATGGGATTCATGTGTTAATCTTTCGGTCTAGCGCACCACTTATTATCCATTACTATTGTTATTATCTAACTATATTGTAACTAATCACTTACCTGATTACGAAGAAGGTGTCCACACTAAAGTTGGCATTCAGAGAGGGCAACAGGATGAAGCTGGGAATTTGTTTCTCAATGACATCGTAGAAATGTGTAAAGGATTGATACTCGGTGTAGAGAATCGTGTGACCATAGACAACCCAAATCATGGAGAAGAATCTTAATCCGTGAACACATTCCAGATCGCCATGGGTGCCGGCCGTTTCATAATCAAATAATCGCTTGCCGTTGGTCCATATGGAGAAGGCGAGCAACCAATTTGCTAGGGTGTTTGAATTTTTATCCGCTACTTATTTTAAGGGAGGGGATATTTGAGAAAATTCCACACGTGGTTAGAGGAATTGAGCTCAGGATATATTCAAGTTGAGCAAAGCTTTGTTACACAGCCTTTGTATCTCCTAACGCTCAGCTACGGCCATCAGCTTACAGTTAGAGTGTGTCTAAAATAAGCGGATAAGACAGATACTCAAGCCGAGTCAGCGAGACACGTGAGAATGTTGTCTCACCGAGATCATAATGAGCTCATCATCGAGAGTCTATGCTTCTAACCACGTATGGTTCGACTCTCGTTCTTATTCACTCATCAATATGGATTGTCAAAATCGATTGCGTAATTACCTTTGAAGCCGAGCAAATCCACTACGGTTCCAATGACTGCCACCAAGGCCAATGTTGAAAGGATCCATCTAAGTCAGCAAATGATTCAAGCAGTGAAAATATTCGAAAGAAATTATTGTTTATCGATCGTTTGGTTGTTAACGAGTCGAAGTCATTGTTATGATTCGAAGGGCGTCAGGTAGTAGTAGTAGTATTAGTAGTAGAATGGAACAAGCAAGGATGACGGCCATCATCGTCAATCGTGGATATTGTTTTCAGTCGAGATTGGATTTTTGCCATTTTAGTTTTTGAAAAGCGACGTTGGCGGCCAGTGAGATTATATGTGCAGCAAGTGGGTGGTTGGTTGGTTGGTAGGTTGGTAGGCGAGGTAATGAGCGAGAAAGAGAGAATCCATTATTAGTATTTCCATGACTGCTGGTCTGAAAATTATGTACCTCTACCTGTACTGTACACGAAGCGGCGAGCTTTTTTTAGTCCTCTCTCAAGAAAGATCATTCAAATCATCTTTGCAAGCATTATACCATTATTATTGCCACCTTGTTAATCACAAGTAGCTCAAGACTCGAAAGAGCAATTGAGTAGCCCGCGAGCTACTCCTCATTGCCCGAGCAAGTGGAAGGCGACGGCATTCTCTTCACCTGGTATAAACGGACTTTACACCTCTAAAGTGTGGTAGCCGTTCTTATCTGCAAACCTTATTCTAACTTCAATCCTGGGAGTCAATTTATAATGAGTTGTACCAGAAAAATTATTTCCATAGAGGAAGTAGCTGAGTTGTAGTGAAGGATCTCACACAATACAATCACCCTCTTAGTAGAAGTAGTCGTCGTCGTCGTCGTCGTCCGGTGGGCTAATCAAACCATAGGCACCCCAAGTGAAGAGAGAAATGGTGGGGTGAAGTCTAAGAATCTTTACTAATACTTACATGGCAACCTTTTGGTGAGTGTTCAGGCTGACAGGTTCTTTTTTCATACAATTCACCTGATTGGTTTGAAGTATTGCTCTCTGACCGGCTGCTCACGCGACCAAGTGCGGCAAGGCAACAGGTAGGCAAGCCAGCGAGGTAAGGCGAAAGTGCCATCAGGATTGACGGTGGTCGTGGTAGTAATGGAGGGAGCCACAATAACAGGTAGCAGTCGTGTGATAGAAGACAATGTTTTTATATTTGAGGTTAGTTGGTGTTTGCGGTGTTCGTTGCTTGAAAATCCGGTGCTTGAGTTTGAAGTTGATTGTTGGCACGACCCGTTGGCAAGCCAGTCGCGCTTCTTGATTAGCTAGACTGCTAGACTCATTGAGGAAGCAGCTATCTAGTTTTACTAAAAAGTAGACCTGGTAAACTGCTATGGACAAACTACTTACCCACTTGAGCTAATTTTCTAACATCATCCTGTGAACACTTGCTGGGTAGACAGGCGCCGATTCTAAACCTAACATAGTAAAAGTACTGCGCCTTGTTGGCCAATTCAATGAGCGCCTATTGTTTGTTGATTGGTTCGGATTTTGGTCCCAAGGGTAAGTAGATTTGAAACGGTTAGTCTACATATGAGACTTCAGAGAAGCTGTTCAGGTTGTCAGAAACGATTAATCAGCGGGAGATATCAAGACGGCGGAAGTAGGCTCACAAGTTAGCTAGCTGGCAGTTTGAATTGCCACGCTATTTCCCCAGACACCCTACTGTTGCCTCTCCCTAGCCTCACGCTACTTTCACATGCACATACCTCAGCTTTCAATGTCAAGTTCGAGTTCGAGTTTTCTGACGTTTGGTTCAAGCTCGTGCTATTCTTCAACACATCGTGAACGATGGTGCGCTTGTTATACTTTGGCTGCGAGCTGACCCCATCGTCGTGTCCGCTTCGCGGCTCTTTAACACTAAATCTCTCGGATGGAGTTCCATGCGACGTATGCCGACTACCGATCCTCTCGACATCCTTGTAGTCGCCTCCAACCAACCTGTTGCTATGCTTATCGACACTGAGAATCTTCTTGAAGATTGAATGGAATCTCGGGCGACTGGGAACTAGTGGCTGAAAGTCGAGCATACAATATTGCGATTGGCCAATGATATCGTTGTCCTCAACGCCAATGCAACCCCGATAGGAGCCCAAGTCGGTGAAGGAGCCTTCGTAGATACCCGCCGGTGGAAACTCTCCCCACGAGTTCCACATCAGCATCGCCCATTGCTTCAAGTCGGCCAAGTCAACTAGCCAACTTGTGATAGCCTCCTGACATCCGTTTGAAACTTGTGATTCAAGAAGTAGCTGCTGAACTAGACCCTTCATGGTATTAACTCGTTGCTTCATATAAAGGGAAGCCTGGCGCTCCATCAAGTGCCAAGCATAGCGAGTTGTCTCCAGGTCAATTAGGTCATTGTCATGGGTGTGGCTACTGTTCCTAACCAATGCCAAGACCCTAGCGGCAAGCTCGTTCAGGTGATGCGTGTCATTGATCGATAGTGGGGCAACACCACCACCGGTACTACCTGCTGTTGGCGAGTAGATTGATTCGATAGCTGCGAGTTTACTTGCTGATACTGATTCATCTTTTTGTGCTTGGTTTTGTTGTTGTTGTTGACTAGTGTAAACGAAGTAATCAATTGGCGGCGAGCCAGCAACTAATGTGATTTGATTGAAACTGATTGCTAGCGACAATAAAACAACAATGACTGCTGATATATTTGATTGGAGTGGATATAAAGCTAATAGTAAGCGATTTTTTGGTCTTGAGCTTGAGGTTGATTCTCCATGATTTGATAATAACAATAAATCATGTCTTGATTTCGATCTGACTATTGAGTGTTGGCTAGCTTTTTTGCCTAGATTACAGGTGCCGCTGACCTCGGTGGTGACACCGCTTTGCTGCCAATGTTTTCTAATCAACTTCGCGGAATCCATTATCTCACTCTAATAGCCGGATGATGTCGGTTTCTTTCTCTCTCTCTCTCTCTCTCTCTATCCCTCTTGCTAGTTTTCTGTGAGACGGCTAACCAATAACGGCGGAGACCCCAGATTGCGAGCAATCGAATGATTGGCAATCAGGTGATCTACTTGCAGGAGAGAGCTAATTAAATCACTTGAATCCCCACTTGACTTGTGTGTTTGTGTACGAGTGAGCTCTTGACAGAAGTAACTAATTTAGTGAAAATTGAAATCAATGTCGACTTAGATTGAAATGAATGAATGATTCAATATTCAATCTCTCGTTTTAACTCCAACTCCAAGCCTCTCTGTCTCTATCTCTCTATCTCATGTCAGCACTTCAACTCAAAGCGTCTCAAATAACTTCAGACAGTGGAGCAGGTAGTCGGCTTAGAGTAATCCAACTTGTTAGATACCTAACGCGCTTATCCTGTACGCTCGTGCGCTAACGGGCAACAAAATGATCCACTTGCTCCCAAGAGCAAACAAGTGGCTGCTTTGAAGAGTAAACTAAAGTGGAAGTAGTGTCTTAGAGACAGCGACGGTGGCGATTGTAGTAAAGGTAGTAGCACCAAGCTCATTAGAGTCTTACCGCAGGCGGTTGTTCGATGGTTTCGCTCATGGGGGAGTAGGTAGAGAAAATTTACTAACAACGGTGGAGGCTGATGGCCGGCGGCGAAGCGGTTGCTGCTGCTTTTGCTAGAGATTTGATTTGGTGTTTGTGGTTATGAAGTAGTAATGCTCGTCGTGGTTGTCGTTGTCTTGATGATTCGCTCACCGTTGTGATCTGGATGGAGGCAATGCTTTGAATGTTTAATGGTACCGCTAATGCTACAGGCGGCTCTGTATTATTACTCTCAATGGCGCGGCTCAACAAGTGCGCGAAAATCAGTCATAGCAGCAAGGGTTCCCCTTTGGCGCCACACTCGCAGTCTACTACCGCCACTATTTCACTGCCACTGCCACTGCTTTCGCCATTGCCACTACTACTACCTCTGCTAATACTACTGGCTTTGCGTTAGCAATAGCGATGGTTATGGCGGTTAAGTTGGCACGTAAAAGCATGCGCGCTCGTTGCCAAGACTCAACAGGTGAGCGACGCGAGCGCGAGTTGAACAGCGAAAGGTTAGCTCTCTTCAAGTCCCACCGAACAGTAACCCCCTAATCAACCAAACAAGCAAGCAAATCGATAGATAAACAGTCAGGTAAACTTGGAGAACAGGAAGACACAAAATTTTTGATTGCCGGTCGCTCATTAGGTATCATCCATTTAAGTGGCTCGTCATGTAGCAAGTCGTCGTCTTTGTCGTGATTTTGATGGCAACCTTTTGTCTTGAATACAACCAGCCAAGACGAAACGAAAAGAAACGAAACAATTTGCTCAAACACAGATAATTGCGGCCATTTCTTCGACAGGCAACGGATGTTGCTAACGGTGAGGCAGGCAGTTAGCAACAACTTAACAATCGTGGAGATGCCACTGGCTAACGTAACTTTCCTGTAGAGTTACCTTTGTATTTGTTAGCATTGCAAGAATTGAAGACAAAACACTAGAGGCAGCAACAAAGCGGCCATCAAGCATGAGTCAGCAGGATTCTTCATACGAAACATGGTGTAGCGCTTCCGGGAAACCGCTCTAGTGGTGACGAATGACAGACACATTGTTGATGTTGTTGTTGATGTTGATGTTGATGTTGATGTTGTTGATGTTGTTGTTGTTGTTGTTGTTGTTGTTGTTGTTGTTGTTGTTGTTGTTGTTGTTGTTGTTGTTGTTGTTGTTGTTTTGAGTGGTAGATTATGAACTATGACTTTAGCGGGGTGCACCAATATGAACAGACTCGGCGACACCCCAGTCTGGTTCTCACACAAGTAGGGGAAAGGTTGTCTGTCGTTATCTTATCCGCATCTATTCAAGGGTTTAGATACCACTGCACCGAGGGGGCTGAATTGTTTTTGTTTTCCTCGCAGTCCAGACTCAATCGTTGGGGCTGGAGGGTACATGATAAGACAAGAAAGAAACGATACGAGGTTTGTATCAACAGGTAGTTGGTTGGTGGATACCGGAGCGCAGGCGTCTCGCTCGACTACAGTCTCGCGTATCCGAAGTTAACCTTGCTCGCAATTCCCACGGTGCATTAGATAGTCTATGGGATTTGAAGTACTTGAAAAGTTTTAAGCTAAAGTTAGTAGACTCAGGGAAAGGGAGAAAACTATTAACCAACTTGACATTATCGCTTGTCTCGGTGTCGCGCTAATTCTAAAACTATCACACAATCCCGCTAAAAAAGGAGAGGGCAAAAATGCAAAACTCGACTTCTTGTCTCTTATCATAACATAGGCTACTGCCATGTGGCTCACTCGAAACCGACATCATAAACTCTCTCACCTGATCAAAAGAAACCTGGCTTCAGCTCGTAGATTGGTTTATAATCAGTGAGAGAGGGACCTCGATCACTGTCCTACCCGCAACGGCGGCGCCAGACAATTCCATTGAGGAATTGTCTTCGTTGCAACAGAAGCCAGAAGCATTTCCTCGTTTATTGCCCCCTTCCGTCTAGACTGTACTCTCGTTTACTGCCAAAGGCATTATGCAAATCCTTATGCTGGTTCCCACCACCAGCGGCTGATCAAACAGGTATCTATCGTCGCTTCCTCATCGAAGCTAGAGAGTGAAGTATATCATGCAAACTAATTGATAGTCGATCACATGAACTCTAAATTACGCGCTTTGGTGGCGAGGGCAAATTCCATTGCTCCAAACAGACAATAATAACAGAAAACAGATGCAACAATTAGCTCACTCACAGGAAGCGCAATACTGGTGACGGTCTTGCGAAATGTTTCCCGCCTCGACTTGCGGCGACGTGGCTGCGCCGGCGACTGATATTCGGGCAAACACTTGTTGATACTACAAATGCTGCTGCTCACTTTACATTACTTCCGATGTTCCACCTTAATGGCAGAGGAGACATAACAAAATCTAAACAAAAAGACTAAATATCTTAAAGACTCTTGATGCTTCCAGTAGTAGCGCGGCGGCGGTTGTCTGTTGGTGGCGCGATTGCGGGTGCAAGATCGATTAGACGATGACTAGGCAGACCCGGTCTCATAGAACACGAAGAGGTTACATTGGCGAAGATTGAGGCGACGTTGCAACTTGCAAGTTTGTACTATAATAAAGGGGAAGGGCAAAGACATCGAGCAGGAGAATCGAGGAAACATGAATACAGACAACAAGTTAGCAGCAGCAGCAGCAACAGGTACTACGAAGATTAACTAACGTTAGTGGCATAACCAATTAACCTGTGTATGTTTGTCGCTCGTTTGCTCGCTCGCTCGTTCGTTCGTTCATTAGTTCGATTGCTTAGTTCGGCTCTAGAAAGAAAGAAAGTCCAAAACAACAAGTAAAGACGCCACTTAATACCATCTCTTTTCTCGCCTCACAAAAACGACAAGTGGTTGATGCTGTTAACTTTGTTGTTGCGAAAAGCTGCTCTCGCAAAGAACGCAACCACTAACGCCTTCACCTGAATCAGAATCCTCTACTCGTGTGCTCGACTACATATTTTAGATAAGGACGACGACGAAGAGAACTCGAGATGACTAGCTCCTTATATCTCGCGCGACGTTCAAGAGTAACCGCAGACGACAATCATCGGGGAGGAAGAGTTGCAGGTGACGTCAGCAGGCTGACAGGTGGACTAATCGAGTGAGTCGCTTTTAATTGAGTTCGGGAAAATTCATCTCTCTTTCGAGATGGAAGTTATATAAATTTGCGGCATAATTCATCCCTCTAGACCTCTTCTTCTTTCTTCTTCATTGAGTGTCGCATCAAGCGATGAACCACGCTACTAGCGTTCACCTTGAACCCCAAGAGGGACTTCAGAGGTTGAGATATTTAGTGCATTTGATTCCAAAACGGGAGAACGTTCATTCTCACGTTCGAAAGATTTGCTTTAATCTCCAATTACAAGACCCCATCAATCAGAGTAGTTTGTTTGAGTTATGGTCTCGGGAGAGACAGTAAAAACTCAGAGCTATCTATTATGTTCCTTAAACTCTGACCTGTATGTTTCCAATAGCAACCCTCAAAAGGACCGTCGAAGGTGTACATAAGTTAGACATGGACCCCATCAAGAGACTGGACTAATAAATCTCGTACGCGCAGATTCTTCAAGATTGCTGGTTAGACTTTATGCTCAACAGATCCACTCTATTTTTAGAAACACAGTACTTTAAACCGCAGCACGATACCTCTTTTGATTGCAAAGTTACACCCTCAAATGAGATTTAAGGTTCGTCCAATTTTCTGAAAAGTCCCGACGTTCCCGACCCTGTTTCCTGGTTATTTCTAATTCCGGTACTAAGTTGCGCAAAACCTGCGAGAGGTGAATGCTGCTACGTATCTGGTGCGCGCCAGAGACCCACGACCATCTAGCGACCTGTATCAAAGTGTAGCTTGTTCAAAGATGGCAACAGCATGCAAAGCGACTAGAATCGATCCGCCGAAGTGTTCTGAACATAGCGTAAAAAACCGTTTCTAAATGACACTTGTATTGCAAAAGTTATGCAAGATACACTAGAAATGACACCTGCAAACGTCTCAGAAGCACGATTCTGAGCTTCCGGTTGCATCGGCATGATGCAATTGCGCCTAGTTTTCGAGATACAAATGTTTTGCAGAAAGTTTTTTCGCCGAAATCAACGTCGAGAACAACCCGAAATATTCAGCCAAAGAGGTCGGATCGAATGCTGCTCGAAGTGCTTTTGCAAGCCCCGACGCTATAAACTGAGCTTCTTGCTCGTCGCTAAGGGGAAGGTCAGGGTGAGGGTGTCGAGGTGGAGCCACTTCCAGTTCAGGCTGGGGCAGCGAAGCTCCTTCGGGTAGATCAGAATAACGGGAGGGTTAGATTTTGTGCCCATCGACGTGATAATGGGGCCTGATTGTGGGAATGTCAACCGATCCGTAGTCTGTTGGTATTTTTTCGTCAAACCTTCACCAGTTGTCCAAAATATTGTGAGACCATGCTTGAGTTGTACAGATTTTGTACAATCTCCATTCAACTCCCTCTACAGCGACCCTCGATGATGCACAAAGGCCCCAATAATTCGCTGTAGCAAATATTTATCCATCTGATAGATTCATAGAAACTCACATGTAGATTTAAGGATAATTTTGACTTATCATAGTGGAGGTTTTTTGCAGACTCGAAGATTTGTAGCACCCGGTGTATTCAATAGTATCATTTCGATTGTTAGCCATGATTTCTGTATTTGGTGAGATCTTTGCCTCAAATTTTCTTCATTTGACAGTGAAAGAGCAAGACACAATCTAAAAGGTTCAGATTCAATTTTGCTTACGCTATCTGTCTATCATGGAACCTCCCAGTCGAATCTCCGGTCCCAAATTGATCATCAGTGCGGATAAGTTGCGTAATAGATCAAGTTTAGCTGCTTTTCTTATGAACTGGTAGAGCGGCTTGATTCCGATAAATGTCAGCTAATCGAAGAGCTACTCGCTGCTCTCAAATGCTTCCTCCTCTCAGATTACAACCAAGTGCTTCCATGACTATTTGCTGAAGTGCACCTGCGCTAGGCTCTCTAACGACCATCGTAGCATCAACTGCCATCGTCATCGTCGATTCAGGATCAGTTATTCAACTCGCATAAGTTCCCCTCCGCATTCACCTGAAATGTTGGCGCGTCAACTAGGTGACTGCCCGACAGATTGACTTCCTCTTACGCTCGTTCAATGGGTTCAAGTAGTCGCGCTGTTGGGAATGTGTGATTCGGAAAGTGTTCGATCAGAATGATCGATCATGGAATCGAATGAGAGGAAAGTGTCGTCGCCGTGGTCCAGGTGGTTGGGGGCATCAATTTGCATTGAATTAAGCTCGTGAGCCAAAGCAAAGTTTAGGGAAAGAGAAGGGAATCGATTGTTTCCATTGTGTTATGTCTTCATCGTGGAGGTTTCCGTCGTTGCTTTTGCATTTACTTGCCATTTACTTGCGCTCATTTGATGGGATGGCTAATTTCGATCTCTCATTGAACTGAAGCGAAGAATCGGGAACGAATACACAAACAAAGGGGAAGTCGAGCTGAGCTTTTATTTACTCGAACGCCACGAGCTAGCGACTGGCGGCCTGCATGTCAACAAGTTTAGCCATCGCGTTTGCCTCCATTAGTTTGGTTGCACCGGAAGTTCCATGCCCACTGCAAGCTGGCGAGCAGTTGGAGAGCGAAAGAAGAGAAAGAGAGAGGGCGCAGGTCCTTACCTGCGCTCCGTGTTGTTGGCCAGTGTAGAGGTGTCATGCGTCTAGGCGCGCATTATGTAGAGTTAGTTGCGGTACCTAGCGCCTGGCTAGTGGATTTGTTTCGCTGCGTTGGCTCAGTGCGACACCTCTTCGCCACCTAGGAGCTAAAGCCAAGGTGCTGCTGGTTCTGATGATGATGATGACCACCACCATCATCATCATAATGATCATCATCGTGTTGCTGATACACATGCACACAAGCCTCCCGCTTTCCGGTTCGGGACCCTAATCTCTGGCTCCCAACGGCGAACCACCGGCAGTGCCCAGTGGCGTCGTCTTTGGATTAAAGGCTCGCTTAGTTCTCCTATTGGACATTTACATGCATGCAAACGTGGGTGCAACCAGTGTGTTCCTTGGATTGCAACTCCATTCATTCACTCTAGGTCGTCGTTATTCAAGCTCATTGTCACGACAAAGGAATCGGCCATCTCCACCAGGTAGCTAGCTGGCTGTCTGGTGTGTGTCATTGTGTCGAGTGCGTCAAGATGTCGGACGGTCAGCTTGGCTCGGTGACGGGCAGCGACTTGCGCTTTGCAGTGACCGAGTTAGTTGCAGCGAGCCAGTTAGCAAGCCTTAGTTGGCAAGCCAGATAGCTGGCTGACTCAGGTGAGCCCACGACGTTGCAAGAGGATTAACTCTTTGTCGGTTGGACAGCTCGACTAACAAGCCAGTTGGTGAGTTTGGATCCGTTTGTCGGGCGCGACGCGAGCATCAAGCAAAGTCGGCGGCGAGAGAAAGTGGGAAAAATCGCGCTTTCGAGGCATATAATTAAATTAACCGGCCATCACTACCATTACTATAGCCACCACCGTTGCCACCGTCGCCGCCTCAGCCGACTGCGACTTGAATGTCGGTTTGGCGGGTTGGTTAGTCGAGCTCAAGCTAGCGGCCAGCTGGTCACTCAAAACGAAGCGACTGCCGCACATGGCGCGAGTTTCGTATGCAACTTCCGCTCTAGTCCAACGCTGAAGCAAGTAAAGGCCAAACCAAACCGGACCAAACTAAATGGAGCTGAGCGTCGACCACTGGAAACCCGCAAACTGTTAGCGCAGTGGCAAACTCAACTCCTCGACCCCGAGATCTCCGACGACGAGACAAATTTAGTTGGCCCCACAAACCAAAGTCGACCACTCGAGGCGCCGGCTCTCGTTGGCAGCTACGAGTTGGCCACTTTTCCGCTCAGCTAGTCGATAAGTTGGCAAGCTAGCCGGCTGGCTGCGCGAGCGAATCGCTCGCCGACCAGCCGCTCGAGCTGCCGGAAGTTGGCAAGCAGCCGATTGGTGAGATATAAGTCAGGTTTGGTTTTGTTCTGCTGTGGGCCAGCGAGGAGTTTCGTTGGCGGGGAGACTCGAGATAGAATTTAGTTTTGTGCGCGTTAATTCAAGTAGCTTGTTGTCTTATCGGGCAAAATTCAGCAGTCGCCTTGGGCCACCACATGAGCTGAGTTGTGGCTCTTTGTAAAGGAGAATTCTTGAGAGAGAGTTGCATTAAATCCGAGTCTAGAGTCGAGCAAAAGCAAACCAATAAACCAAATCCAGTGCCAACCAAACTTAAGGAAGAAAGTCTTCGCAAAGAAGACTTTCTCGGTGGCAAGAAGAAGCTTGCCAGCCGACATGAACCACCACCACCACCAGCTGCGATTAGAATGGCGCCACCTTATTAGCCAAAAGCCTCTTTGTTTGCGGCACACTCGCAACTCCAAAGTTGAAAGCTCCAGTGTAGAGCTCGACGACGACCAAAAGCTTCAGCCACGAGTGTCGCTAGGCACTCGAGCGGACAAACATACAGCTCGCGTCTATGTTCCCGTTGTTGCTGTTGTTTTCTCGCACCTCATTCACTCGGCTGGGCAAATGAATTTCTCTCCTCTTCTACTCCAGCTTTAGGCTCCGATTATAACTCCACTCCTCTTCTATACTGTTGCCTCTCTTTTGCCCCTTTGCCACTGGAACAATAGAGACCAACGGTCCGACTTTGATTGCCGCTGCCTCTACCAGAGCCAACGGTTGCCCAGGAGTCCACAAAAGTTTGCAAGCCAGCCAACTGACCGACTGCTCGACTTTTGTAGGTTCAAATCTAAAATGAACCTCTTTCCCAATTGCGAATTGCCTTTAAGACTCAAGTTGCATTGCGAATAGACGGAATTTAACCCGCGCCAACCGCCTCAATGAACTCGCGCGCCTGAAGTGCGAGTGTAGTGGGCGCCAGTTGGGCAGCGTTCGGTTTATGTGTCTCGAGGAATCACCAACACTTGCTGTGATTCATCCATTTGATTCACATCAAACTGCAGGGATACTTGAGCATGAAATGATAGGCCGCCAACAATGAAACTCGAGCCAACAAGTAACCACCTGAGTTTAATATCTGATTTTCCATTGAATTTCAGTCAGTTCGGCGGCCTTATTTATTATATTGCAGTTTAAACTCCACCTGCCCGACTAGTCAGTCAGTCAGTCAGTTAGTCGCATTGCTAATTTTCCATTTTGCCCCACACAAAATAGAAGGACAACACAGCTCATTACCTGAGCCAGCGACTCCATTGGACTCTAGCAAACGAAATAGTCATTAATTCAATTGAAAATACCTAACAACTAATGAAGGCAACAGCGACAACAACAAACTTGACAATTTTCTATGACCCCAATAACACCAAGTGGGCAATCCGATCGCGTGAGCGCCCATCGCTCAATACAATTCTTTCACCTGTCAACTACGAGACGGCCAGCCCCAGCCGCCGCACACGCCGCCGCCGCCACCGCAGCCATTCGAATCGCCTAATCGACGAATGAATTACTAAGCAACAAGAGACGCGGCACCAGCGAAGGTGATTCACCAACTTTACCTGGCGAAAGTAGCTCGCAACGGCGGCATTCACTTTTTTTCTGTCATTCTTGTCAGCAAGTCTGATGCTCTTGTAGTAGCGGTAGTAGTAGTAGTAGTTGTTGTTGTTGTTGTCATTTTTGTCATTCACAGAAACTCACACGCGACTCCGACGACGATTAACTAAATCAACAACTCGCTTGCCACTTTTAGAGGGTAGCGGTGCGCACGGGACGAGCACACAAGTATGCTTAGAGCGAGAGCGAGAGAGCGACGGAAAACTTGGAGTCAAGGTTGCGCTGGCCAGAGCTAACTATCTTTGCAAGCCTCACTTCCGGTTCGAGTATTTAATCTAATATCACACACAAACAGTGGTCATCACACAAACTTCATGTTGTGTGATACTAGTGGCGCCTCAAGGAGGACAAGTTGCACAGATGCGACGAGCTTTTGGCGGTTAGAGTGGCGTGCACTTGACAGAGTCCAACTAGAGCGCATGCGTCCAAACTCGGGCTAGATGAGTGAATCCCGGTTACGCAACACAATTGGCGCCACCGTAGTCGTCGTTGGCGTTGCCACACGCTTTACTGGGGCGACGGTGGCGGCGGGAGCATCGGACACTTGGTGTGCATGTGAATGCGCTTTTGTGAGCCGCTAGTAGTGAGGGAGTGGAGAGCTTATTACTCCACACACCCACAACAAGAAGGTAGAGAGAAGTCAGTCTGTTTAGAAAAGTGAAAATTTTACCTCCTAATGTTGTGTGATTCAAAATTAAACGCAGATTCCCCCTGCACTAATTTTCTCCCCTTTTTAGTGTGTGGATTCGGGTTATATTCACACACCCACTAGTTTGGCAGCGACCCGATGCGACACCCTGATCCCAACTTTCGCGTTGCAGAAAAAAAGCGCCGCTCTCTGCATTATTCCAAGTCTCCACAAAAATGACCAGCCCCCTCACTCGACCCCGCGTTATCTAACCACCATTTCCATATAGTTAGTGCGCCGTTCATTTGCGGGGGGTGTATACACCGGAAACACGCCTGTTTTCTACCTTTAATTTAGAATTACGACGGAGTTTTTCCAAATTTGTGTCCAAAGAAGAGGAGCGAGCAAAATAGTGGCAGGGGAAACAGACGATGAGAAAGCTTCATTTTGCGTGCAATTCATATATTACTAGCTAAATTAAAGCTGCCTCAGTTTCATGACGAAGACCAAAACTTTAAGAGCAAACCTGAAGCAGAACAAGAGCGAGTGAGAGAGAGAGAGAGAGAGAGAGAGAGAGAGAGAGAGAGAGAGAGAGAGAGAGACGACGACGACGTAGTAAGTAAGTAAGGTAAGGTAAGGTAACGGAACGGAAACGGAACGGAGGAGAGAGAGAGAGAGAGAGAGAGAGAGAGAGAGAGAGACACGAGCGACGAGAGG
>WNKI01000002.1:4118074-4145536 GCA_015350385.1 Aculops lycopersici
GAGACGAGAGAGAGAGAGAGAGAGAGAGAGAGAGAGAGAGAGAGAGAGAGAGAGAGTAAGCCGCAGACTTGAAAGTTATAAGGGAAGGGAATCCGAAAAGGAACGCGAGGGAGAGACAGAGAAAGGGACAGAGAAAGAGGAAGGAAGAGGAAGAGAGGCACAACTGGCTCAAGGGAGCGGAAGTAATTTGGTGACGCCACTCGAGTTGTGTTGTGGCAAACTTTGTTTTTTAGCCCCACCAGCGGCGTCTCTACAAATGTAACTTCTCCTCACTCACCTGAGGAATTCTCTCATTGTGATGTTGGTGGTGGTGGTGGTGGTGGTTCCGAGGCAAGCTAGCGATAAAGAGAGAAAGATCGAGGAAGAGAGAAAAGAGAGTTGCCCTCTGAGGTTGCAATTCGGGGTTCGAGTATCAAGTTGCGCAAGCCGGAAGTTCAACAAAATAGAATAAGAGAAACAAGCCCCGAGCTGCTCGGGACGCCATCGAGCAATTGGATTGAATTGAATTTGCCAGTTTATTCAATCGCAAGTCTACCGCCAGCAAGCAAGTCGATTGACTTGCTCGGCGCCTCATACGAAGAGACGAGAAGATAAAAAGCGCAACCTTATGGCCTCCACTGGAACTCGCTTGTTTGTCGAGCCAGAGGCTGGAAGTTGGCGAGGCGCGGAGTGAACGTAGCAGTAGAAACAGCAAACGTGGCTCAAGAAACAGCATAGCAAATTTGAGGACATTTGAGCACAAATGGAACCGAATACAAGATGAGAAAGTCAATTGGCTCGTTGAAAGGCAAAGACGAGGAAGAAGAGGAGGAAAAAAGAAAACAAAGCCAAGACAAAGGAGCGATAGAGTTTCACGAGCTTAATGAGGCACAACAGATTGTCGATTGCAAGATACAAAAGAGCATCAAACTAATTACTATTATGTCGGATAGCGGTCATCATTATCATTATCATTACCATAATCAATATCATATTTCAAGTGATGGACTCAAGAAGTAATGCCAAGGTTGCGGCGCGTGGCGAAATGAACGCCGACCGCCGCCGCCGCTGTCAGCTCACATGTCGGAAGTGGACGCGTAGAAAAGCATTGCCTCCATTGGGAAGTGTGTTAGTTATTTCATTGAGCAAAAGATCAAACGCTTTATTTTTGTTACTTCTATTATGCCAACTGCAATTCAATGCTTCCACTTCCATCTCAATTGGAAGCCGTAACATTAACGGCGACTCTATGGAGGACTCCGTCGACAAGTCCATTGGCGGCAAAGGGGCGCCGGTCGCTGGTCAACTGCGTGATCGGCGCCACACCCGTGCATTTGATTTGAGAGTAAATATGGAGGGAGAGGAAAATCGAGAGAAAGAGAAGGAAACGGATTCCGTCCAAAATGAACAACAAGGCCAAATTGATACTTATAATTCAATTAGCCTGCCACTGGACACGAGCCAGACGCGCGCCAGAGATCAAGGGGCAGCAAAAAAAGAGGACAGCAAAGAGAGTGGCTCGCTATTCGATCGCTTGTTTGCTTCCGCTTTCCCTTTGCCCCTTACTTCCGCTTTGGCCAAAGAGCCGAGTGTTGGCTCAAAAGAGTACTCAGCTTCATTGACCGGCAACAAGAAAGAATCGGAAACCATGTCTGTTAGGCTTGTGATAATGAAAGACGCAACCAGATCAATGAATAGCAGCAATGGCAGTGACACGCGCCGCGAGACTGAAAAGAGCAACTCACAAAACTCGCCCAGTGGCCAGCTGATACTCCTGTTTGCCTTGTTAATTTTGATAAACTTGATTGTGATCCTAGGTAATATTCTGGTTATTTTGGCCGTTTACGCAACAGCAAAGTTGCGCAGTGTCACGAACATCTTCATTGTCTCGCTGGCCACCGCCGATTTGTTGCTTGGTTTATTCGTGTTGCCTTACGCAATGTTACTAGAGGTGAGTTAAAGAATTTCTAACACTTGTTTTAGGTCACAATTTTTTCCCAATGTCTCTTTTTCTTATTGCCTCGGTGGCAGATTATGACACCGACTTCAGTTTCAGCGAGAGACTTGAGCCGAAACTAGAACTCAGACAGCACTAAGCTCTAGACTATGGCGCCCGAGGCGAAAGTTTGTATCTCTCCCTCTCACTATCTATTGTTGTTGCTGTGCCCAGTTCCCAAGCGACAGTCTAACTCAACCGGAAGCGAGTTGGTCGCGCAACAACTAATTGGTCGCAACGAGACGCGTGCCAGTGAAGCGAGCAGCCAGCGCGAGTCGATAATTTGTCGATGTCGTCGTTGTCGTTATCTGTTTTTGTTGTTGCTTCTGCTACTGGTGCTGTTGTTGTGGTTGTCGGATGGAGTCGGGCGATAGAATTGGAAAAAGTAATTGAACAGCAGTGGCAAAAGCGCAGCCAGTGGAAGCGTTAATTTGCCACCGACACTTCAAACGAGATCGGATGGGAGAAGGAGCTCGAGAGCCTAGAATGAGAATGGAAACGACATCAAAATCGGCTTCAACTTAAACACCAGTAACAACAACAACTCAAACTCTCTAGACTTGCCGCTCTCTCTCTCTTTCTCTATCGCTAACCGGAAGTGGCAAGCGCTCGTCTTTATCGCTCTCTTTTCCGTGAAATGAACTCGACAGAATCTGTTACAAACACTCCGTTCGGTTGGTTAGTCCGACCCAACCCTTTGATTCTTATTTCGGTGGTAGTTGGGCGGGGGAACCAATCAATTGGTTTAGATGCGTTCCGGTCGCGGTTCATGGTTCTGGTTGATCCACATTGAGTGTCACAGTGAAACGCGATATACTGTGCAGCACAGAATTCCAAATAAACTCTGCGCAGAACTGACTCAACCATCGCCGCCGCTAAGCCGGAAGTAGCAGTACGAGAACACGAGCGACTGACGAGACGACCAGGGGGCAATCGTGAAGCTAGTGGACAGGATAGAGAGTGAGAGAGAGACTGAGATGCCAACGGGAAGTGACTCATTTCATACTAATCAACCTAGCTACCAATCTTACCTCACACTATGAACACCGTAAACACTACTCAACAACCTCCAACGACCAATGGCCTTCGCAATGATTGTATCAGGTACTTGAAGTTTGGGTGTTCGGGCGGATTTGGTGTCGCGGCTGGCTAGTCACCGATGTTTGGATTTCCACGGCCTCAATTTTAAACCTGTGCGCCATCAGCGTGGATCGTTACGTTGCAGTCACGCGTCCGGTCAAGTACAGATCCATCATGACTCCGAGAAGAGCAAGGACCATTGTGGCCGGCGTTTGGATTGTCTCCTTTCTCATCTGCTTTCCCCCTCTGATTCCCGATTGGAGTTTGCAGGGCGACGGAGGTCTCACGACGGCATCTTCAACTTCATCCGGTGACTTGGGCGGCGAGTGGTTTGGAAACACCACGAGCTCGACCACAACCACAACCACGAATCCGCTGCTCCTCACTGGTTCTCCGGATCAGCAAGCTAGTTCTTTGTCGGTGGTAACTAGGGAAACGGGTAGTGGCGACGGCAACCGTCAGCGGCGCCAGGTACGTAACAAGCGATGGGCAAAGGAGGAGACAGAAGCTACTGCGGTTACGGCGGCGACGACGACGACGACGACGACGACGACTTCAATTAGATTAAGTGGCCAGTCTGCTTCTATTTCTGATATTATGATGGGCAACACGAAGCGACGCCACCCCAATGGCAGCCAGCGACGACGAGACGTCAACTTGGAGCGCGATGACGGCGGCGGCAGTCGGGGATCCAACGAGGATCAGGTAAAAGGTGCAGCGAGCTACAAGTTCCTAGTGACAGGCGGCGACAGTGGCCAAAAGAGCGACCACGAAAGAATTGAGATGCGTCGGCGACCAAGACTGCAAGCCAATGGATGGGCGCCGACAATTTCTAGTGAATTAATCAACGGCACAGGAGGTGGCAGTGGGACAAGTGCAATTACAAAGACCAGCGAGGCGCGCAATGTTGCCGCGAACGCGGGTGAGTCCACTGCAAGGCGAACTCGTATTGTGAGTGGCAGAGGTAGAGGTAGAGTTAGTGGTAGCGGCGGCAACGAAGAGCGATCATTCGATTTGTCGCGAGCTGGACACGAACTTCGACTGCAACCGCGACGTCGGCAGGTGGAGGCTGACCAGCGAGCATTCAATTTCGGCGACGCGCGCAAAACCACAACAGGTAAGTGTAGCGAGCAAGATGGAGTTAGAGAGAATCGAGTGTAGTTTTGTTGTGTCTCGAAAGTGAGGTAGAGGTTTGGGACTTTTGGCTGATGGACCAGCCAAAAGTCCGGCCGGCCAGCCAGCCAGCAAGCTAGCTAGCTAGCGAGCCGAAGTGCTTGTGGCGCTAGGTACCCCTACGCCGAGGTCCCTATTTAGCTGAATGACTGGAGAGAGGCCACAAAACTAAGCTCAACTATGCCACACAAAAGCGCAAACTTCGACACAAAAGTATCCGGCATCCATTAGCGTTGGTCCTCGTCGGCCGCTCGCTGTGCTTGCGGTGGTGTGGTTGCAAATGATGCAATTGGCAACCGTGGCTTGGCTCTAGCGTATCTGTCTCGTTGTGGCGTGACAAACGATTGCCGTCGCCGATGTTTCCATTGTGTTTCGTCTATTTACAGTTGCAATGGCAGCGAGCGGGATCTAGCGACATAGACATGATAATGGACATTATTGATTAATCTTCAATGCGAGCCATGCGAACCAAAAGTAACCAATGAAAACCACTAACTCAAATTCCCCCTTTCGCTCTCTTGTTTTGCTTGTCCCACATTATGTCCCTTCGGTTGCCTTGCGATGCATTGCAGCAGAGGATTCACGCAAAATTGGAAGCAGAGTTGGAATTGGAGGGGAAATGTACGAAAAGTTTGACACCAACTCAAACCAGCCCACCAAAGCCACCACTGAGAGGATGACCGGATATCACAGCGGAGGAAGTCGTTGCGATGATAGCCAAAATCACAACAATGAGTCGCGCGACTTTAGGTTAGCGCCAAATGCAATTGTGGCAGCACCAAGTTTCAAGGACCACCAAAGGCCAGCAACCACTGCCTCTTCAATTGCCCCAGCTACTGCTGCTCAATGCACGACTTGCTTTTTCCCACTTCATTCGGCCGCCAGCAAACTTGGAGTCGTTGTGGCTGGTGATGGTGGTGGCACAAATGAAGTTAATGTTCCGTCACCCCCGCTCGACGGCGACGAGGCCGGCAACGTCCACAAAGTCGGTGCTAATGACGACGACGACGACCATCATCACCACCAACACGACGACCAGTATTTGGACGGGGCAAATTCTGGCCGCGACTTGGCCGAGGGGCTGAGGTCAGCGGACAGCGGCGATAGGGTTACATTGAACGTCAAGCCTTTAGAATTAAGAGGATCCAGACATCAAGCAAATTTGGTCCAACCGAGAAATGAAATTCACCCTCCCATTAAGGTAATTGAATCGTCGACTTTGACTCCGGCGCCCGAGGAGGTGGAGGCGGTGGTTGTGTCGCCGGCCACGCCCACTAGCAAAGCCGGGCGCGCCTCGGGAATGTCTGTGAGCCAGAGGGGCGCAGGGGAGGAGAGTGAACGACAACGAGCAACAGGATCATTAGAGAGAAGCAGTGACGACAAAAGCAACAACAAAGATGAGCCGCACCAACGGAACAATGGCCATGCAACCGGAAGTGGAACAGTTAAAAGACCACCGGGCGAGTTTATTGTTTTGGTGCCCACGGCGAAGTTGTTGCTACTGCTCAAGCTGCCTGAGCCGCATCTTGAGGCTCATAAAGTTGCGGGCCTCGAGTTGGAAGTTGGAAACATTATTAAATGGCTGGAGCTCTTAGCGCCGGAAGCGCCGGGGCCGATGACGGCGACGGCAAGTGAACCACTTGAGGATGATTCACTTAGGCTCGCGCTTGGCACAAGTGAATCTCTAGCAGCAAACATTGCGAGGTTGTATCCTGGACAATATAATGGCCAAAAATCGGGCACTCAAGCGCAATCATTACGCAAACTTTGGGCAAACTTTGCCGCTGGCAAACGTAAAACTGGCAAGTGGAAGGGGTTGGTGGTTGTAGCGTCAAACATAACCAAAAGTATGGATTTCCAGCAAAAGCAACAACATCGAGAAATGAGGACCAAAATCAACGAACAGCTAGTAGATTATTATGATCTGCGTGATTTTGCTACATATGTTCATTTTTATTGTTGCTCACTTTCATCCAACTATCAAGCCGGCCACCAGCATCAAGGGCATCAACGGGAGGCTACAGAGAGAGAGGTAGTGCTGGTGGTGGTAGTTGGCAATGATCCCCGCAGCGAGCACAATGAGAGTAACAAGAGCAATCCCGATGCCGATGCATTGCAACTTGGAAACTTTACGATGCTCATTTCAAATGGAGCTCATTTTAGGGCAGCCAACGGTAGTCATGAGAGTGAAACAATGGAAATACTATGCTCGCCAACAACGGAGCTGTCGTCGTTGTTGCTGTCGTTGCGCAACGCAACTCAAGTGAACAATCTGGTTCGCACTATTTACAATCGAATGTCATTGAGTACGAGGAGAAGACTAGACAACGATAATAGCAACAACGTAGTCAGTCGGCGCCGCCAAGACCAACCGGAAATGGCGAGAGGAAGTGGCGGCAGTCCCAATGAGTTTTTCGGTAGTGAAACTTTAGCAGTCAATGCAGCCGACGCCGTTGCCACTAATGCCAATGCCCATGTTAAGTTTTCCAAATCCCAAGAGAATTCTTCACGCTTAACTTGGAAAAACAGCAACCACAACGAACTCAATGACCACAGGTCAGCCTTTGGCCTTGCTTGGGAAATTGGAAGTAACGTTGAAAGCCCAGCCAATAGAGACGAGGATTCTGATGGAAGCGAAGAGGAATGGCCTCGATTACGAGATAATTTTGCAGCAACTTTTAGCACCAGCAACCAACTTAACGGCCACTCGCCAGAGACACTGGAGATAGGGCAAGCTGCGACCTCTAAAACGACCAACGCAAGTGGCGATAAAGATATTGATTATCGAGCCGGTGGTCTCCAACAAGACGCTGGCCACTCAGCGGAAGTTAATGGTCACTGGGTTGGCGCAGAGGCGGTCCGAGGAGTTAATGTGAGGGGCGGCGGCAAACTTGAAACAAGCAACCCCTCCAGCAGTGAGACCAAAACTGAACAGAGCGCGCCCATGACGACCACCACGACGACAACAACAATGAGCTCTTCGTTGCTCGCAGGACAGGTGAAGTTGCATTATAAAGGAAACAGCAATGGAAGCGAGCGACTTGTGCAACGGCGTCAGCGGCAATCGCCGCATGATGACAACCGGAAGCAAGCGAGCACCAGCGCTAAGCTCGTGGTCATTCAGTCCAATGATAGTGGTACATATGGAGACGCGTTGGCAGATAGGAGACCATCTAGTGGTGGCATTCAGGCGCTGGAAGGCAGGGTCACGGGTAGAGAGACGACGACGACGACAGGTGGAGGTTTGGATGATGGTGGAAATTTGCAACCCATTTTAGTTGGAATGGTACTCCTCAAAGGCAAGGATTATGACAACGGCGACGGTGTTGCGATCGAAAACAAAATTGAAATAGATCCCCTGCCATCAGCATTGTTGTCACTGACACCTACTCCAATTCCCATTGAGTCGGTGCCAAAATCTCGAATCAGTGATGGTAGCGGCGGCGCTGTTGGTGCAGGTAAATCCCATGTAAGTATCTTAAAGCGCCAACGCGCGTCTTTGTCTCCCCGTCCATCTCCACTGAGACCAAATGGACTAAAGAGAGAGTCGGAGTTGGTGCCCCAACAACAACAACAGCGACAACCACAAATCCAAGAGTACAGGCAAAACCAACGACAGCACCCAAATCAAGGTCGACGACCGCAACTACGACAACGGGGAGAGAAGAGGAGTTTAAGAAGGCTGAGAAGAGAAACCAGAGGAGCCGACCACAATGGAGTCAAAATGGATGAGAAAATGTCAAAGTCAATAGAGCCTGACAAGTTGCAAGCTGAGAAGTGGGAATCCGAGCCCAAGTTGGACGACTCACAAGACTTTGACTCTTTGGCCTCGCAATTGAGCGCGTTGCTGGTAGGTGATAGGAGCAACAGCAACATTGGGAATAAGGAAAATAACGGCCCCACTTCCGGTAAAAGAGTAGCAGCCACAGTGGTGCCGGTGGTTTTGGCTTTGACGAGTTCGCCTAAACTCAGCGCTAGCGGCAGCGACTCCGTAGTTGGTTCTGAATCGGAATTAGAAAGGCTGAGTGAAGGAAGAGAAAGACCGTCGATGGGCCAAGAAACAAATGGAGTCTCAATGGCGATGACTGGCAGCGACGATGATCATGCACACGTTGATGCAAATGCACCACAAAGAACTAGCGCCACCACCAGAGTGGAGCTGGACAAATCCACCGGAAGTAAGGCAAGCGCGACAACAGGAACCACCGGTGGCTGCGCTCTATTCCATGACAAAACTTACGTTATCTACTCGGCACTTGGATCCTTCTACATTCCCATGTTTATAATGATCTTCTTCTACTCGCGCATTTATCTCGTTGCCTCGCGCGCCCAGAAGGCATTGCAACGAGGCTACATGACAACCAAGTGGCCAGTGGCGGGAAGCGGCGCTCATAACAAGAATGGCGGCGGCGGCTCGGTGGGCGTGTGTCAGCACGGTAACATTTCGGGATTATGCGAGGAGTTGAAGTGTGTTCAGTTGATGACAAAAGGTGGTCGTGGTGGTGGCAGTGGTGTCGGCGGTGGCGATGGGTCGCACCTTTCAAGTTTCGAGGGCGGAACCAATGGCGGGATGGACTCCTCGATGGGCGGCCACGGCTGTGGCTATCAGCAGAGGGGCGGGCCTGAGCGGGTCACCTTGCGAATCCACCGTCGGGAAAAAACGTCCAGCTCCTCGACGACAGCTGAGCTTGAGGCTGGCGGCGGCTGCGGGTCGTCGGTGGAGAGCACGCCTCTGAAGTCAGTGGCAAGCCGGAAGTCGCAATCGGTGAAGTTGCATGGTCCAGGTCGAGGTGCAACGAGACAGACGAACGCAGGTGCCAGTGATTGGTTGTCGCGTAACAATTCTGACAAGGGCAATCATAGATCGGCTTTACTCAGGTTATCCGCAATGGAACAGCGAGAGCAGTTGCAGCAACACCAATTGCAAAGACAGAAGAAGGTCGACTTGGAGGGATGTAGCCCTTTGGTGCCGGAGGCGCTGATTTGTGGCGTCGGCGACGAGCCCGTGGTCATGATCGACGCAAAACCCGAACCTAAACAGCAGCAGGTGGTGGAGTTTGTTGTTGGGACTGAAGTTTTGAAGCCCGAAATTGAGGGGACAGATGAGCTAACTAAAATTGTCAGTGGGCAAAAATCTCAAGAAACTGTGTCACCTGAGGGTGGCGCACAGTCAATCAACGAGCAGCAGGTGGTTGAGGGGGAGAGAAGGTGTAACCACCACAAGCATGAACACCACCACCATCATCATCACCATCACCATCAAAATGAACATCAACACCGTAGACACCATAAGCATCACAAGCATCACGGCAGTAAGGTAGAGCGACAAGATGGTAGAGGATATAAGAATGAAGTGAAGATGGGGAACGAGCTTAAGCATCATAAGCGTCACAAGCACCGACACCACCACCACCACCACCACCACCATCACCACAGCAAATGTTGTGATTCTAAGCAACAACAATTGCTTGGCGAATCGACGACTAAACCTACAGTTGTTTTGACAAGTGTTGATGGTGACCTCGAGACATTTGAGCGCCAGGAATCGGTTCAAATCACTGTTAGCGAGTACGATAGCGATCATGCAATATCGATACCGACAAATAACGACTCGACTTCCGGTAAGCAGCAACCTGAAAGCCAAGAGGTCACTGCGGCACCCATAAAACACAACAATAGACGACCAACCACCAGGAGCTCAACGTTGGCTCCCTCGATTCTAGAGACTAACTACGATGAGGACTACGACAAGAGCAGTAACCAAGACGACTATCCAATTTCTAAAATCGAAGATTCAACTCTACCTCAAAAGAGCGAGCGAAGCCAGAGTGTCGATGTCGCAACGCGAGTTGATTGTTTAGTTGGTGACAGTAACGGTGGCGGTGAGAGCGGACCGGAAGTTGAGGCCAAGCGGCGAGCAAAGTTGAGCGGCCTAACTGTTGACGGCGACCAGGCAATAGCAACGAAGCGCGTGGATAGGAGCCACAGCTATGGAGTTGCCGTTGTGCCCACCATAGCCGTAACCTTTAAACCGGAAACACTCGCCACCGAGTCAAATTTGGCCACGGAATTCTCGGCCTCCGGGTTGAAAACCTTCTCGACTCCCCTGCCGTCTGGCTCGAGTGCCAGTCAAACCAGAGTGGATCTCGTCTCCCTCGACCCCTCAGCGGGCAAGTCGTCGCCCAGCACCAAGTCGGAGCAAGACGGGAGACAAAAGTATTGCCATTCGAGTGCAAGTGGACCGAATGTTTTGAATGGAAGCCAGGCCAGCGGATTGAGTTTGATGGCAAACTTACCTCAGGCGGCAAATCAAATGAGAAAACAAAGTATGATGCTGCTCACTACAATCACCTCGCGCGGCAGTCAAACGTTGCGGCGCCTTTCGATGGCCGCCACGCATCCGGTTGAGTCATTGTTGTCGAGAAGTCGGAGCCGTGATAGCTCAAGTTTGTCCTCCTTTTCGGGCGACTTGAGTCATTTTGACGAAAACTCCTCCGATTCCAGCAGCAATTCTAGCGACTCCACCGCCGAATCTAAGGATGAGTTGAACAAAGATGCCCAAGGTCAAGGAAGGGAAAACGAGGCTTCAGCAGCAGCAACAACAACAATTGAAAGTGATAAATTGAGAAGGAAAAAGAGGAAGGCAAAGAAACGGAAGCGAGCGAAGAGGTTGAAGGAGAAAAGGAAACGCGAGGAGAAGGAACAGAAGCGGCGAATGCGACTTGCGAGTCCAGGAGGGCACAAGAAAACCTTTGATGATTATCTGATGGCAGTGGCAGGTATTGACGGTTCGTCAAGTGAGGAGGAAGAAGTGGACGACGACGACCTGATAACTGACATCTCAGATTCGGATATCGACGACGACCGCGACGACGAGAGTCTCGGGGATCCGCTTCATGGCAAATCGGGGAAAGATCCAAGCAAAGGTGGAGTGGTAAACTCCCTCCTACTGGCCGGTCGAATGGGCGAGAGTTTGCTCATTCCAAATATCAACATTGTGGCTGCCGAATTTCCCAGCGCAACCCACACCGGGCCTCTCGACCAAAATTTAGGCGGCATCGGTGGACCAAAGGAACAGGTGGTTGCTGTTGAGATGGAGCCGCTGATGTCGGCAAGTGGCGGCGGCGAAAGCCATCAAGCTAACGAGCAACAGCCACATGTCTCGCCAACAGGTAGCGGCGGGCTCCACAGACAGGGCGGCTACTACGAGAGAGCAACGAGTCGTAACTCGTCCTGCGCAAGCATCCCGCCAGCAGCAACAACGCCGCCGTCGCCTATTTTAGAAAGAGACGAAAATGTTTACAAAAAGCCAAGTGCCCACGAGCCAAACTTGCAAGAGAATCGTCAAAAAACTCTCGAGTCCTCGTCGAGTTCCAATCGTGGATTCGTCAGGAGTGCAATGAATGCTCCTCTGCTAGCTGCCCTCCGGGATTCGGGTAACAAGCAGCAAAAGTTGAGACAACTTCAGAGGGAGCAAACGATGCAACAGCAGCAACTACAACAAGCACACCAACAAGTGGTTAAACCAAAAAGGAGACTAGCCAAGAGGACCACGAGGTGGCATGCAAAGAGATTGCGCGCCGAAACAAAGGCAGCCAAAACGGTGGCCATCATTGTTGGCGGATTCATCTTTTGCTGGTTCCCCTTTTTCACCGCCTACCTCTCGAGAGCAATCATTTGCGACTCGCCAGATTGTGTGCCCCAATCACTGATGTCCCTCTTCATTTGGCTCGGTTATTTGAACTCAGCCATCAATCCCGTTATCTACGGCCTCTTCTCAACGGATTTCCGTTTTGCCTTCAAGAATATCCTCTGTCGTTGTCGGTTTAGAAACACTCGCGACGACACAGTGGTCGTCTCGGCGCTCGTCGAGGGTATAATCAAGTCCATATTGTGATAAGTCTTGTCACAGTTTACTTTTTATTATACACTTTTGTATACGTTAGGTAACTTTTAGATCTCATTTACCCCTCGACTTTCGCCTCCAACTTCGGACTTTCCTCGGAAGCTTTGCCACTTTGAGGCAAGAGGGTAAAGGTGAGAGGGATTAAGAAAGGAATAAAGAAAGAAACGCTTTAGCCTGTGGCATCTTTACTGTAGAAAAAGTTTAATTGTTACAAGGACATGAGTCATCTTCATCCAATTACATCGCTGCTTAAATGGCCTACGAGGAAAGATGATCTAAGTGAGTGAGTGGATGGAACGAAGTGAGATGAGCGAAACGGAAAGAGCGAGAGAAACTCGGGCTTTGCTTTGGTTTGGTTTTTCCAAGTGAAAGTTGTAGTTTCCAACTTTACGGCTACTCATTGAGCTACCACCAGCTAGCTCAATGGCTGGTCATGAGTGAGAGTGAATCTTATTCTCAGAGGCTATTCAGTAAGTTAGCTTGCAAGCTTACGAATGCAACAAGTGGTTTCTGGGTAAACCCGACCGGCGAGTGAGAGAGATAAAGAAGACAGCACACAAGACAAGACAGGTCAACTACTTGTTTTTGCTGCCCACTAACTCGCTGGCTCTCTCGCCAGGTGACCCTCTTTCCTCTTAGCTCTAAGCACAACTTAAGTCCATTAGCGCCACTTGTGCTCTGTGAGCAGTCCGCAGCTGAGACGCTTACCACCAGCTCAAACAGCAACGATTCCAATGAAAACAAGTGGCCAGCCCCCTACCACCTAGCTGGCTGGCCACCAAGAACAACAGCAAGCTGTTCATGGTAGCAACTTGCTCGGACCTGAAGCAGTGGAGAGTTTATCGGTCAACCTGAAGCGCGGGCTAGCCGCAAGTTGGCGCTCAGTTGTAAACCTCGAGGAAGAGAGGCAGGCGAGCATCCAACTTCAACCACCAAATGGTTGCCGATTCCTGGAAAGTCCCAGCTTCGCGCTTCGGTCTCGGCGACGACGACTATGGCAACAGCACTAGAAGACAGTCGTGAGACAGACTAACAGAGTCGCTGTGAATGAAGAAGGAGGAGAAGGAAAGCGAAAGCGAAAGCGAAAGTAAGTTTGTGAGACGGACAACAACAACAGCGAAAGCAACAACAAAGAGGCAGTCGGATTCTGAGGAGAACAATCGAGGGAAATGAAATAGTGGAACGACTAATTGCTGCTGTTGTTGTTGTTGTTACCTGAGTGAGTTTGTCTGGCTGATCGAGTAAAACGCGCGACTATAAGATCCTCGTTCGCTTGCTTGTATTCTCTCATTCGAGTTCTAGCATCGCAACGGAAAAGAAAATCAACTAGCCAACCAATTGGACCGATTGAAAGAAAACTAATCAAGTTAGAAAATATGAATTCATCAACAAAAATTAGCGGCATCGTGGTGCTCGCCGTAACTCTGTCCATATCGACAACCTGTTACGCAATATTGAATGACAGCTTGAATGTCACCACCTCAACTGAAGCAAACAGACAGGATAACAATACAAATGCAACCTTCTATTACGAGGCAAATGCCTTTCTGCTCAACAACAACCACAACTCCACCAATCAATTAATGGCCAAATCTCAACCACTAGTCGCCGCTGTTTCCGAGGATTTGCAGGAAGTCGCCGAGGGGCAACAGAAACAACACTCGACCAAAGAAACAACACCGCAGCCCCAGAAGAGAGTGAAGCCGGCGAGCATGGCGGCAACGAGTGGCCGCAGTGGACGGGCTATGGATCTCGATGCTCTAGTTGGCGATGTGGCTGCCTCGAAGGCAAACAAGGAGCTGAGTCTTTCAGGCGCCCGACAGTCGCGCCAATTTTTACCCGGTTTGCCCGACGTTGGACCAGGGAAAAAGCTCCACATTCAGGGATTCATTCCCATCATGGGCGTCAAGGACGCAACACCCGGCGACGAGGACGACGAGCAATCTAGTCAGCACCACCCTTCTGCCTCTAGCTTGGAATCTCAGTACGCTGCCTACTTGACCCAACAGCAGCAACAACAGCACCACCATCAACAACAAAAGCACAAACCTAGAGCCCAAACTCTGAGTTCCATAACCGGAAATGATTTACCCTATGCTCAATCGTCCATTGGACACGCAACCTACGGAGTTCACAGATATCTCAATGGCGACCCACAACCACAACAGCAACAACTACAACAACATCACCAACAATTCTACGATTCTAGTCACGTAGGCGAGCCAACCAAGGCGGCGAGTGTAGTTGAGACCATTAGGCGGCCCATCAAGAAGCTCGCCGAGTTGGCAGGTGCAAATCAATACTCATCACTAATCTCTAGACCCTCGCAGCAACACCACCAACAGCAGCAGCAACAAGTGGCCTCCGGAGGCCAGTGTCTTTGTGTTCCCTTTTACATGTGCAAAAATGGATTCATCAGCGAGTCCGGTTTGGGCAAGCAGCAGATTCAGCAAATGATTGCGCAACAGCAACTAAACCAAATGCAGCATCAGCAGCAGCAAAGACCACCCCAAATGTCGGCTTACGACCAGATTGAAATGAAGTCGAGTTTAATTAGTCCACAGGTACAGCAGCAGCAGCAGCAACAGCAACAGTTGGTTGCCAGCTCAACGCAGGCCCCGCAAACCAGCGCTCAGTACGCAGATTCCTATGTGCCTGTTGACGAGAGATCTCTAGACCGCGAATTGATCACAATGTCGAGTCTGATAAACTTTAACCAGGACTCGGCGGCTAACCAAACAATGCAAGCCAATGAAAACTCGCAAACTCCATCGGTGTCGAGCGAGTTGAGTGCAGAGCAGCAACAGCAGCAACTTGAACAACTAGCAGCTCTTCAGCAAAACTCCACCGACTCCAAGGGCGATTATAGCGACGAAATCCTGGGTCGCATGCTGGGATTGAAGGCGGCAAATCAGCGCCAATCCTCATCACCTGGCGGCGTTTGCGGCCTCCTGCGTACTTGTTGCCAAGTTCCAATCAACTTTCCATACAACTCACAGCAAGATCTAATGAATGACAAGATGCTAGCCCAATTGGCATTCCAACAACAACAACAACAACAACAACATCAACAATTCCAAGCTCCTCAAATTCAGCGTGTCTCCTCGCCTGCAAACTCCATGTCATCGCACCACCAACAACAGGTGCAGCCAATGCAACCACAATCGACTTCCCTCATGCAACAGGTGAGAATGCAACAACAGCAGACTCCTTATGGGTTTCCATCAAACTCTATCCCAACTAGACCACAGCAGCAGCAGCAGCAGCAGAATCTCTACTCCCAGCAGCAAGCCTATGGGATGAACCAGTTCAATCCACAGGACAATATGTTGGCCCATCGCACAAACCAAATACAGACTTCAGTTGCACAACAGCAACAACAGCAGCAGCAGAACAGGTACCAGATGAACCAGCAACAGGTGGCCCAGCCCTCAACTCAGTTAGCAGAGTACACGCGCTCCAGTTCCAATGGCCAGCAATTTCATTCGTTCCAACAGCAACAGCAACCACTGCAACAAAGACAACTACCTTCCCTGACGAGAAGCTTGCCATTAGGTCTGCAGCAGCAGCAGCAGCAGCAGCAGCAGCAACCTCAAACCACTGCTCTAGCGGGAACCAGGAAGATTCTCGAGGGTCGCTGCGGATTGAGACAGGCGATGGGAGTTACTGGAAGAGTGCAAAACTTGCAATACCACGAGAGCTCGGCAGAGTTCGGCGAGTATCCAGCTCAGGCGGCCATCTTGAAACGTTTACCTGGCGCCGATAGTCTCTTTGTTTGCGGCGGCACTTTGATTAGTCAGTATTGGATTGCCACCGCTGCTCATTGTATCAAAAAGCACTCGGCTCAGGGCGAGCTGAAGGTGCGATTGGGCGAATGGGACGTCCATAGGGACGACGAGTTTTATCCCTTCGTTGAGAAGGATGTTAGAGATATTGTTATTCATCCAGAGTTTGTGTCGGGTAATTTGGCCAACGATTTAGCTTTGCTTAGATTGGACACACCTGTTGATCCAACTCTACCTCACATAAATCCTGCTTGTCTACCTGCAATCGACGAAGTGTTTGACAGGCAATCGTGTTGGGTGACTGGATGGGGCAAGGACTCGTTTGGTCAGCGCGGCTCGTTCCAGTCGGTGCTCAAGGAAGTGGAGCTACCTGTCATTGGCCATGGAATGTGCGAGCAAGCTCTAAGACAAACCCGATTGGGTCCACACTACAGACTAAACCAGGGTTTCATTTGCGCCGGCGGCGAGGGCGGCAAGGATGCCTGCGAGGGCGACGGAGGCTCGGGATTGTACTGTGCTCAGGATGGAGTTGTGAAGGTTGCCGGTTTAGTTAGCTGGGGCATTGGGTGCGGCCAAGCAGGTGTTCCAGGTGTCTATGTAAACATGGCCCACTATCGTCCTTGGATCGAGTCAATCATTTCCATTGATGAGGATATCTACTCGCCATTTTCCAACATGCTCGGCGCCAATAACTCGCCCATCAGCGAGAGGAGCAACTCAAATTCCACAATCCTCGCCGATAGCTCATTAGATTCAGCAACAGCAACAACAACAACCACCACCTCCTCCACTACCCAGGCGCCATCATCAAATCGAGGCGACGGTAACGGAGGCAACGACGACATCACCAACTAGGCGAAAGGTAGGAATAATAATTTACATTTAGACCTTGCACTGATGGCAATATCAATATCAACATCGATGGCAATGGTAATGGCGATAGTAGTAACCGTAGCATTAGTAATAAATGATGGCTTTATCGAAGGGATAGAAATTTGAATGTCATCTCTATAGAAATCTGTTCCTATTCCCATTGCAAGTTGCGATTGTGGTTGTATTTGTTGTCCTAGTCACAACTCTACTTAATTAGTAGGCGCATTGGTAAACAAACAACTGTTGAACTCTTGCTCATGATCATTCACCATGATCATCATCACTGTGTTAATCATCATCATCACCAAGAGTATTAACTAGGATATCAACTTGTCTTGCAAGTTGCAATTTCTTACTATACTATTACAACCAATCACATTCATTAACTGGTGTACACTAAATCGTATATCAAATGAATTATTGTCTTTATTTTATCCGATGGCCCATAAGCCGTGCGCCTACTCATCGGTCGTCATCGGGTTAGTCAGCAACATTAGCAGCGGCGACGGCGGCTCCTCTTATCGCGTCAAAAATCGCTATTGTCTCTCACTCGCTCGGCCGACGACCACCAAGGGAAAGACGAAGACTTCGGCGCTGTGGGCTCTTGATGTACTAGTATGGTCTAACATTTTTCTTTTGACATTTTGTTAGCTTCAATCCAAAGATTGGAAATTATTATCATTATTATTATTCACATTAGAATACAATCGCAACGAAAAAGGCTGTAATTTATTTGGTTTTGGTTAGGGCGAAGATATATACACAAGACACGAGTTGTAAAAGGTATTACCCAATCATGGACTTGGATAATTTGAACCAAAACATGAACACGCGCGTTGTATTTCGCGAACCCCGAGGATTCATCAGGTGGTTGCAGTTATTCTTTGCAATTATTGCCTTCTCAACAGTGGTGGACTTCAAGACTCAAGAGACTGTCACTATTACCTGTCCAGTTCCCGCTCCCCCAGTGCCCCCGGCACCACCGGCACCCACTCCAGTTCCGCCAGTTCCACCTGCACCAACTCCGGCTCCTCCGGCTCCTCCAGCTCCCGCGGTTCCAACGACAGTTCAAGTGTCCCTCGTGGCCCAGTATCCATTCAACTTTGCCGGTCAGGTGATCAACAATACCTGCCCAGGAAGTGTGGCCACCTACACACCCGGCCCCTCGCTAAGTGGGTCGCCCCAATTCTTTGTAATGACCGGAGTGTTGTCGCTAATCTACGCCTCGGCCTCGCTAGTTGTCTACCTATTATTCTCAAGTACCTACGATTCGTTCCCTGTGGTGCCGGTGGGCGACCTGATTGTGACTGCAATCTTATGTCTCTTTTGGTTCATAGCTAGCACCTCGTTTAGCTCTAGTGTTACCCTACTGAGTAGCACCGTGGACTTCAATCACATGCAATCGCTATGCCAGCCTCCTTATGCTTGTATCGAGAGCGCTGCACCGTCTTGGAAGTCGCTACATGTTGGCCTAGTTGCAGGTTACACCTCATTCGTTTTGTGGGGTGCAAATATTTGGTTTGTATTTAAGGAGACACATTTCCACACGCCTAGCGAGCACTTCGGTCCCAGGTAGTCAGATTTATTTTGCAAATTAAGATGCATTTACTCCAATCTCCCAACACGCGTCACCGAGATAGTTAGAGAGGCAACAAGTTGCCATGATGAATTCAATCTTGAAGATAAACGAGAGGAGCCAGATCGCTTTTTATAATTTTGTATTTATTTAGTATAGTCTGATCTAATCTATTCTTAAATTTGCTTGTTTGATTATTGTCATTTTGTTCTTGATTATAATTTTCTACTACTACTACTAATTGTTACTCATTACTTGTGCCAGAAAGTCTTGGTTTTGGTCTAGTCTGGATTTATTTTTCAAATGATTGATGATGATTTTCAATAGGATCGTTATTTGTGATTTGGTTGTTGCTGTTGGGCTAGCGATAGGAAAATGGACTCCAAGCTTGCGTCTGACGTTATTTGGTAGTCTTCTAGTTCCAGGTCAACCTTTGCCTTCTCGAGGGCAACCAACATCTTGGACCAGGTTAACTCTTTGCTAGGTTGAATGTGATACTGTATTATTGTTTGATGTAAATCTCTTAATTGAATCTCACTCGAGGCAAAGCATCTTCTCATATAATCATTGACAAGTTCGCTTGATTTTCTCAGATCCTGCATTTGATTCAAATGATCCGCTTTCAATTTGAGTATCAATGAAAATCCCTGACTTAATTTAGTTCTCAAGTATTGAATTGAGCCCAGAACCTTGAATTGGCCGCCAACCATGATGGCAACTCTATCACAAAGGCACTCGCATTCGTTCATTGAATGCGAGGTCATCACAATGGAACTTTTAGTTTGCTGCTGGTACTCAATCAACGTCGACCATAACCTCCGTCTAGATCTGGGATCAACGCCACTTGTTGGCTCGTCGAGGAACACAACTTCCGGTGCGCCAATTAGCGCCATGCCGACGGAAAGTCTTCGCTTGTTTCCTCCGGAATAATTATTACTATCTATGTGGCCGATTCGAGTTAAGCCCAACTTTTGGAATGTATCCTCAACGGCCGCCTCAATTCTATGCTCAGGTATACCTCTAAGTCTTGCAAAGAGCGTTAGCATTTCCGCTCCCGTCATGCTGTCAATTAACGCGTCCTGTTGGGGACAGTATCCAATTTGCTTCAAGTAAGAGCGACGCTGGTCCTTCACATCGTAGGGTCCGATCCAGGAGTTGCCGGAAGTGGGGCGCAACTCACCTGTGAGCATCTTGAAGGTGGTCGACTTACCAGCCCCATTGACTCCAAGTAAACCGAAAAACTCGCTCTTGTCCACAATGAAACTCAAATTGTCCACCGCCTTCATTCCATTCGAATTGTAAACCTTTGTCAAATTACTAACAACAATTGAATAGTCCTCAGTGAGTTGATTGTCAATAATTGAATCAATTCTTTGCTGTTCCATCTGTAGATCTTTGTTCTCGTTGAACTGAGGCACTTGCCAACAATATTTGCGCGCCTTTGATAGTAGCCGTGAGATTGCCTTTACAGGTGAGTAGATGTCGACGTAGGACCAGAGCTTGTTTCTAATTGAGCGACTCTCTATGATAACCAGGATGGACCAAAAGAGTATCGCGTCAAACACAAGCATGGCCAGCTCAATGTTGACACCAAACCAGCCGGACCAAAAGAATGGCCACTGGTCGAAGCATTCATTTTCGCACACCTGCCTACAACACCGCTCTGGTCTTAGGACTCGCAATTCATCGTCAACAAGTGGTGAGTTGATATAGCGACAAAGTAGCTCCAAAACTTCCGGCGAGATATTAATACAAATTGATCTGGTCGTGTTGAGGGCAAATAGTTTTTGTAATCCTAGTAATAAACTAACTGATGGAATTAATCTTGAGGCCCAAAGGAAGGCTGTGAAACCCAATTTGAAGGCAACGGAGGCGGTTTGCTCGTACTTGAGCTCGTAGAGACTGACCAGAGTTAGTGTGGTCCAACCTGTTAGAATGGTCAGCACACATAGGGAACTGAAGGCGGAAGTTGGTTTCTTGGCCATGAATGAGAATATGTAGGCCAACGGGAGGGCGCCAAAGATGAACAGTGTGACTAGAGCGATCAGGGCGACTGTTGTGGGGTTGTAAGGGATTATTTGATTGATTAGTTGTTTTGTTCAATCTAATGGTTCATCAATCGAGAGGAGGAAGTTAATTAAATAAAAAACTCACCTGAGTGCTCAAAGTTGGCAAAGTAAATGCGCCGGTCGTTTATCACTCGGTCCCAAATGAAGTAGACTCCAAGAACCAAAATAGTGTAGGTGGCGTAGAGGATTAAGTCGAATAGGAAATGAGAGAGCCAGAAGGTTCTTGCTGTGACTCCAGTCATGAGTTGCAAGTGTTTGCTCTGAATTGTTTTTTTTTTCGTTAGATGATATCGAGATTTGATTAGTTACTCGTTCCAGCAGGAATAAATTAAATCAATATCTATAAGTCCAATGATATAAGCCTATTACTCACCTTTGTCACACGCTCGTGCAACGGAAATATCACAAAGTAGGAAGTTATAAAGGCCAATGAGAAGGGCAAAAAGACTATGTTGATTAAGCGGCCTAAATGGGGCAAGAAGGCAATCAAAGTGTTGATTTGGGCCATTGCATCATGACGTAAGCTAATGCGAGATCCTTTGAGTGGATGTCCATTGTCTTGGATGAGATCGGTAAATTGTTTCAATATTGAGTTGAGCATTATGTTCATCGAAATGGGAAACGAGTGCGACGCTTCGCCATTGTACCAGGCAATATACTTCTTGCCCGACTTCTCGCCACCAATCACGTAATGCTCGCGAAAGTCCGCAAATTGCCTGGTGAGCAAGTCAATCATTTGAGTGTTAATATCCGTATAGGTGAGCAACTCCTTCATTCCACTTCGTTGCGCTTCATTCAGCCAAAATTTGTCCAAAAACATGGCCGAATCGTTCTTGGCATTTGGTCCCTCAATTAGTTGGCTTCCAATTGATGTTGCTGATGGCGTTGCAGTATTCGGCTCCTGTCGCCTGGTTCTCCTACGTCTTCGAATGTCTGCTCTGCTGGGTGTAGCAGTAGTGCTGCTCCTGCTGCTCGAAGCTGCCGATGCAACAGGTGTCATCGGCGAGGTTGGCTCTTCCGGTTGGCCTATGGTTGCAGTCGATGTCTCGGGTGCTACCGAAGATGAGGTCGTCGTTGAGGAACCACTTGTTGATGTTTCAGGTGCAGCAGTGGTGGACGAGGAATCGACTGGAAACGCTGCGTCGCGCAACGACTCAAAGTCCTCGGCGATGGGCGGCTGTGTGAATTGCCACACTCCAATGGTGTCACTTCCGTATCCGGCCCCCTCGAGCGTCATCTCGCGCGACCACTCGGGTGTGAGCTCCTCTTTGAAGATCACCAAGTCAATCATTATCACAATTCCAGCCACAACCGCCAAACTAACCGAAAGGATCCACAACAATTGGAACCAATTCTTTCTCGCATGATGATACCTCTTGGCCAGTAGAGCGCGCACGTGTTGTCTTGCCAACTTCCGGCCCTCGAGTCTCTCCTTGCGGCACGAAATCATGGGACTGTTTAGTGATAGAGATTGGCCATCTGTTGTTGCTGTTGCTTTTGCTTTTGCTGTTTGGTATGACTTCCCGTTGACTGATTCATTTCCGTTCAACTTATTCCTGTTATTATCGCCACTTCCATGACTGCCCAACCCATTGGCCATCTCAAACTTGCTTTGCATTTCCTGTGCCTCAACATCCTTAAAGTGAATGCCGATTTTCATGAACACATCGTCCATCGTGGACACTGTGATTCCGAAGCCAAAGATTCCTACTCGCTCCTTGGCATTTTCGAGATCGTCGAAGAGAGCCGGAAGTACCTCGCTAGTTTCGGAGACATCGAACTTGTACATTAGCTCGTGGGGCGTAAGATTCTCCAACTTCGCGCACAATTTGTACTTCGAACCAATGAGCTCATCGAAGGCAACCTGGTTCCAGTTAGAGCTTTTGGAAATCCTCAGGTGGTAGCCGGCGTCGAAAACTTTCTTTAGGAACAGAGCGGAACCACAGCATTTAACTTGACCGCCCGACATGACAGCAATCCGATCGCCAAGTGCATCGGCCTCCTCCATGTGATGAGTGGTCATTAGAATTAATCTATCATGTCTAATCAGCTGCAAGAAATCCCACACTTTGCGCCTAGATTCCGGGTCCATACCTGAGGTTGGCTCGTCCAAGATCAAAACCTTTGACTTGGCAATCATTGCAATAGCAAGCGATAACTTTCTCTTGTAGCCACCCGATAGATTCTTCGACAACTTCCGGCTGTGCACATCCAATCCACTTTGCTTTAGTAGTTGCTGAATTTCATCATTCAACTCGCCCCTTGCACCCTTGACTATTCCGTAAAAGTATAGATGCTCTTCGACGGTCAGGCGCTCAAATAAAACATCGAATTGAGGACAGAAACCAACGCGCTTACGTGACTCCGATGGGTGAGTGTCAATGTTGTAGCCATCAATAAATACCTGGCCGCTTGACTTTTGATTGTGTCCACTAACAATGTCAATGAGTGTTGTCTTTCCTGCTCCATTGTGTCCAAGTAAAACTAAAATTTGCGAGTAAAACATGTCGAGCGAAACGTTGCGCACCGCATCAATTCTACGCAACTTGGCACTTGAAGTATAATAAGTTTTGCACAAATTCCTAATGCTAACTCCAACATTCAACATACCCGGCGCCGATTCAAAGTAAGTTGGATCATTGTTTGGATCTTCAATGAGCGACCTCGAGTTTAGTGTGCAAGGATTTAGTTGCTCGCAAGGTGGTTGCTGGTTGTAGTTCCTCAAATTCATGTTAATCAACTCAATTTTACCCTTCGAATCCTTATGAGCAACAGCCAGGTCGTCCAAACTTTCGGCCGTGGTTTTGGTGTAGCCGGGGTTGAGGTGGCCAAAATCGCGTGCCTTCTTCTGGTTCGCCTCGTACAAGGTAACATTTGGCGTTGATTGGTTCAAATTTCGCTGTTGTTGCTGATAACAATCGCCATCATCTATGTTGGAGTTGTCGCTCTTCGATGATCCAAAGAGCAATTGATTAACTAATTTAAATGGCACCACTATAATAGAGACGGTCAATTTAATCAATGTGCTAACTAAACCTATCAACGATTTGCAGCACCAACTCGACGATTTTTCGCCCTCGCCGCCGGCTTGCTCGCTCAAGCTCGCCAAACCACCTGATGATTTTGTGGCCGAGTTAATCAAGTAGATGAGCGACATATAAAGTGGGATTGATAGAAACATTGTTGCCATTATGTGTCCAATTGTAATTGTTTTATATAACGGTAATAGGTTTGTTAGATTTGGCCAAATTGCTCGATATTCTCCATATAATTGCTTCTTATCATAAAATTCACCATAAATATCGCATTCAGTTAACAGGCGATTCATTAATCTCAAACCAAAGTTTGGTATCAAACAAAAGAGTAAATGAATCTGCTCATCAACAGCTAAAAACCCATTGCTCTCAATGACTCCCGAGTTCATTTTAAATATCCTATCTAGAATCTCTGGCAAACCAAGCCAAAGTAGCGAGGTAAATATGATTGCCTTTGTGCTTGAATTAAATATTGTCGATAGTGTTATGACAAACATAATTGAGGATATACAATAAATTACAAGTATTATAAACATGAGACTAGAATCAATATTCTGAGCGGGCGCATCATGATGACCCGTAAATAGGAGGGTGATCATTAAACATTGGATTAGCATTATAATCATTGTATTTGTCGTGTGACTTCCATAATAAGTCCAATCTGAGATTCCAACGAGTCTAAGCATATCCCTAACCCGCGACTTCTTTTCATCAACTATTCTTTTAGCTAAAAATATAGCCGTAACTAAGAAGCCAACTGTGATGCAATAGTCCATAGTTAGCACAAAGGGCTTTTGTTTCTGAGATCCAGCAACGAAGGTGCCCAATGTAGTCTCCTTCAATCTCTTATGGGCCACATACTTTGGATAGGGAATCTTTTGGCCAATAATGTCGTCGTTGGTTGGTATCACGATGGTGGAGTTGGTGCCGTCGCTTCCGCTTCCTGCGCTGGCGCCACCACTTGTTGGCGTTGTTGTTGAATTGTTTACATATTGAGCCAACAGGTTGATGTAAGCGCGCGACATCATAATTTGTGTGGCCATAAAGAAGGTGGACGAGTAGTGATCGGAGTGAAGAAAGGGACCTAGCGAGTATTTTTTGGGAAAGGGCTCGGGTCCCAAGCGGAAGTCCTTTGCGCGGATGGACATGTGAAAGTTGACTGGGATTTTAATCTTGCTAATTCCATCCGATTTGCTCGTAACCTCATAAAATTTACTCTCCTCTTGGGCCGTATCCTTGTTATTGTTGTGGCCATTTCCATTGATTCCACTTGGAAGAGGATCAATGAAATTTGCGGCGGACCTTTGAGAGGAGCGATTGTAGAATTGGTGTTGCTGGCGCGAGTTTCGAAACAAACGCTGCTTTTGCCTCAAAATCAACTCGTCCGTTTGAATCACAACCCCGCCTATGGTTACGTTTGTATTCTCATCCGGAAGTAGCCGCTTCACCTGGTCGAGCGATACGGGAATCTCTCGTTTAATTAACTCAATCAACTCCGCCTCGCTATTGCACAATTCCACCGTTACCGCGCCATCGTCTATCTGTTCAATCAGGGCGCGAGTAAAACTCGAGTTGGGCGCCACCAGCAACTTGTGGCGCTGAGGCGAGAGCTCGCCATAGAGGCGCTCGTAGTCGTCCGCGTCGAAGGTACGCTCGTTCTCCAACTTTGGCTTACCTGGATGACTGTTGGACAGGATGGCCAAGGCGCAAACTAACACAGGAATGGTGATTTCAAGTAGAGTCCAAATATAGTGTCGCTTATGGACCACAAAATCCTTCCAAATTAGCGCATAGAATTGTCTCACCGTGAGGCCCGTTAATCGGTGGCGCCGGTGGGTGGCCATTTTCTCTTGAGATTTTTTGCTGTTGTTGCCAATAATGCTAAATTATATTCTACTCTATTGTGTCAAATTAGGTGTCCAATCTATCGACCGTTTGTTTTCAAAATTATTATTATTTATGAACTAATCTAATCTTATTGCAAGTTTCTCTGTCTCCTGTTTCTACTGAATCTTGTCAAAACTTTCAACTGACAAATTGCAAAGATTTGGCCTCGATTATCTAATTCAAGAGGAAGCTTGATGCTCTTGTTGCTTTTAGCTCTTATACAGCGAGAATCAAGATGACAATTATTATTGTAGACAGATGGAAATGTCAGGTTCGTGACACTTGTACTTAATGTTGCTCTCTGCTTGCTACTTAATAATGTGACTATAGTTCTAGTGTAAATCTTGCCTTTGTCTAGTTGTTGCTGTTGTTCTTTTGGTTGTTGCTTAATTTGATCATGTTGCTTAAGTTGTTGCCTTAGATAAAATTTAATTGCTCTCCTCAACTTCTTCTCCTCTAGCTTCATGTTGATTTCGGGCAAAGTTTGGATTAGTGGCGGTGGCCAGTTGCAAGTCTAGCATCGTGGTTGTTTCGACAACTTGTTGTTTCTCGAGACGTCTTGATTGTTGTGCTCGCATTTACCTTTCCATTAGACACAAACGTGCTAATGGAAAGCTGATGCTCTTTTCTCTGCTACTCGTGTTGCTGCTGCTGCTGCTGCTAATGTGACGAAATCTTCAATGCCTCGCTGCTTCTTCTCCGTCTTCTCGTCTATCCCCCCTTTTCTATCTTTTAGCACCAATCGCAACGCCAACAGAGATGGTGGCGACAACAGGTACGTCAAGTAAGCGACCAAAATGCGAGACACCCTTCCATTCGTATCGCTCTTCTCTTCCCTCTCCCTCTCTCCCTCTCTCTGTGCGTGTAAAGTCTCTTAACATAAACACTCGCAGGACCAATCGCACGATTCATCAACCAGAACTTCTTCCTCTCCTTCAACTAACTCGTTCGACTGTTTATCACTAACTTAGTGGCGTCTTCCTCGATCTTGCTGGTGGGCGACGGGATAGCAATAAGCTCGCCAGCTTATTCGTCAGTGGCGCTGAGTCAATGATTATCGATGCTGAAGTTGAAGAACTTGACAAAGATGAATACGACAACGAAGAAGCTGACTTTTGCGACGGTGGCGGCGGCGGCGAGATGTTAGAGTGCAACACACGCGTCGGTGAGCCCGAGTCTCGGTGAGCACGAACTGGCGCGACAGGTAACGCAACAGTAGAGAGCGGCTTTTCTTGTTTTAACAATTTTCTCGACCAAAACAACAAAATTTGCTATTTTGGCCCAAAACAGCGCCACCTGGTGAACACTGAAATTTAGTGCAGGACTAATTTACTCTCGAGCTAACTAGTTGCTGTTGCTGCTTCTGCTGCAAGGACGCCGACAGGTGCACATTATTAGATAGATAGACCAATCTAACACAACACGAGTTCTATATCATTCATATAAGTCTCTTCCTCTTTGGCCACTGTTCGCACTGCTCAACTCCACTCGCTTTCTGTTTGTCCTTGAGATTTGCTGGCGGCAAATCGAGTGGCCGAGCGGCCGAGCGGCCGAGTCGATGATCTTCTCTCGCCGTCTCACAAGGTAACCACCCCAACCTCTACGCGCAGATCTGGATCAAATTTCGCACAGAATATCCTTGTGCCATTTTAGGAATGTTAGGATGGGTCGGAAACCCTAACAATTTCGTGTTTTTCTGAGAATCGATATCAAAGTTGAAAAATCCTGTAGAAGTCTATGGCGTTTTTTTTAACACGCGTCTCTATGGGAATTCGCTTTATAACAGTTTATGCGTGCGCCTTACTTGGTTTTTCTTATGGAAAATTTCCATAGTTATTTGCGATTTCTCAAAAACGAAAAGTTGTTAGGGTCTGTGCTTTTGCACATCGACTAATAGTGGCACAGACATAACCTGTGCCAAATTTGGTTACATTCGGCGTGTATGTGGTTCCGATGGTTACCTTGTCAGTCTCAAGGTCCACTGCTCAGTCTAAAGCTCCACCTTAACACTTGTCCATTTAGGCAAACAGTCAGGTAGTCAAGAGGAAAAGTTTTCTTCTCTTAGGTAGTCTCGCTCGCTCACTCGCTCTCTCTCTCTCTCTC
>WNKI01000002.1:4156062-4235887 GCA_015350385.1 Aculops lycopersici
TTACAGAGTGCGCTAAAAGCAGCCGGACGCGCGAGTCACATGCGAATCCAAACAAAAACAAACGCGCGACATCCTCAGAAAGCGTAGAGCGTAAACTTGACATGGGTGGAAAGACATTTCAAAACTTTTTAATCATTACAAAATCAATTGTCCCCTTGTATATTATTCTATATCATTGATGGTTCCTATACAACTATCGAAATCATGTCCTCGACTTCCAAGTCCAAGACAAAAAGACCAAAGATCTCAGAGCTGCCCAAGCATAAGCCACCTCCAATGCGTCAACTCAAGGTGACGGCATTTTTTCAACGCGGACCTCAACAACCAACACAAAAGTTATCATCTGGATCCTCTTTAGCTATCGAGAATCATGGTAGTGGAGAGGAATCAAGCTCATCGATTAACATGAATTCTAGTATCATAACTCCAGAGATCACAATTTGTGAGAGTAACGACGAGCAAGAGAGTGATATCGAAGAGATATTCTGCTCTGAGGAGTTACTTGAGAAACGCAAGTCTCTGGCCCGACAGGAGGCAGCAGATCGAGTCAAGAGAAAGTATTGTGATGCGGACTTTGTAGAGTTTGAAACTTATAATTATAATGACGAAACTATTGTTGATAAGAGGAGTGCGAAGGAGAGACGAAGGTGTCCGTTCTACAAAAGGATCCCTTATACAAATATTTGCGTTGATGCATTCAATTTCGCCAAAGAGGACAATTTGCAACACTATTTCCTATCCCACTTCCATGCTGATCACTATATTGGGATGACCAAGGGTTTTGATAAACCAATCTACTGCACACCAATAACAGCGAGACTAGTGAGACACAAATTCAAGGTTGCACCCAAGTACCTGAAGGCTCACGAGTTGAATGAACCATTCTACATCGGAACCACCAGATGCACGTTTTTCGATGCAAACCACTGTCCAGGGGCAGCAATTATATTGTTTGAACTGCAAAACACCATGAGATATCTACACACGGGTGATTTTAGAGCTTGTCCCGAGATGGAGCAAATTTATGATCTCAAAAACGGACCCATCGATTGTTGTTTCCTTGATACGACATTCTGTGATGCCAGCAAAACCTTCCCGCCTCAAAAAGAGGTACTGGAAAACACGGTTAATGTTTGCAAGTATGCTCTTGAGAAGAATCCAAGAACCCTGATAGTTTGCGGCTCGTATTGTATTGGCAAGGAGAAGGTTTTCCTAGCTGTTGCTGAGGCTTTAAATCTAAAGGTCTGGTGCAATCAATACAAGAGAGGCTACTTCAATTGCATCAAAGATCCTCGCCTAGAAGCTGCCTTGGTGGAGAAACAAGAGGATGCAAAGATTCACGTTTTGCCATTGAAATCTCTATGGAAAAGAGGAATGCGAGAGTATTTAGAGAAACATTTTGATCACTTTGACGCAATTGTTGCCCTAAGACCTAGTGGCTGGGAGTACAAACGCAACAAGCATATGGTTCCCGAAGTCGAGGGGAATATAGCAATTTATCCAGTTCCATATAGCGAGCACTCCAGTTACACTGACTTGCAACGCTTCATATTATGGCTGAGACCTCGAAGGATCATTCCAACAGTTAACATGGGCGATCCAATTAAACGTGGCCAAATGAATCACATATTTAGACGCTGGCAACGAACTCCCTACGTGGCGCCGCCACCGGAAATCGAGGCACTTGTCAAGTCAGAGCAATTTATTGATGAGGACATTGGCAACGATCCAATCGTCGCACCGCCAGCAACTGGAAGCAAAGATGTTGGTGATATTACTAAAGAACCAGAGCAGATTGGAGCCTCGCAAGTCAAGGTCGATCCTGATGTAAAACCCAAGCTTGAGAGGGAAGGTGCAACATTTGACTTGAAACAAGAAACTATCAAGATGGACCCAGATATCAAAACCGTTCACATCAAAACTGAATATAAACCTGAATCAAACTCAATCAAATTGGAGGTGTCCAAAGAAGAGCTCACTATTGTGAATCAGTTGTTGGCCAAGGATGATATTAGTTGGATCACTTGATGTGCATCAATTGTACTACTAGCTTTTTAAAATATCAACAAAAGCGGCTTAGTTTGATCGTATGTGATATTGGTAGTTGAATACATGATGATAGCACTCTCTCATGGCTGATCTCGGAGAGATAAACTTTGGTTCCATTGAAGTGTCAGTAGGTTGATTCTAATTAGTGATCTTATCATTCTTTGTTGTTGTTATTGTTATGCTTAGTTTTGAGCCCATTATTTGCCCAATTGTCGATTCCAATACTATTTGGCGGATGAATCGAAATTGTCACGAACTCGACGGTCAGTCTGCACCAGTGGAAATTTTTCCTTTTTGACGAAAACTTGATAACAGTAGCGACAAATTTGGAGTTTTATCAGACTGGTGGGATTGACTAAATAAGACAAAGAGGCATCATTTAGTCGAAAGAAACAGGTATTCCTCTAAAAGTATACAACAAGGAAAATAGAGGTTAATTTGTCTTTCCGATTCATATAATTATTGCCTACTGGCGCATAAAATCAAGTTTAAGATGAGTATTGGAAATTCAGCTATATTCACCTTGCTCCTGGTGATTAGTGTCACCTGGAAACTAAGCGAATGCTCAAAATTAGATTGTTTCCCCACCCCTGGAGCCGACGAGGAAAAGTGCGAAGCGAGAGGATGCATATGGTCGCCTGTCAGCATTGAGGACACAAAGCAGCCAGCAGAAAGTTACGGCCAAATATTACCAAGTGAGCCGACAAAGTCGAGAGTTGATGTGCCTTGGTGTTATTTTCCCGACGATTACGTGGGCTACACGATTGAAAAATCGAGCAACTTGGATGATCCAGGATTAACTCAGGCCAAGCTAACCCGTCAGAAACCATCTGGTTTGCCTGATGATATTAACGAGCTTAAGATTCAGATCGAGGAGCATGTATCATCTCTAAGAGTTAAGATCTTCGACAGCAACCAACGAAGATTTGAGCCCGAACTTCCGGTACTGCGGTTGGATCAAGTTAAAAAACCCTATAACAATGTAACAGTAGCTAAAACTCTTGACCTGAGTCATAATATTGATGCCAACGGTCACTTGGTGGTCACAAGAAAGTCAACAGGTGCTGTCATCTTCGACACCGACTTAAGAAAATTGATATTCACCAATAAATTCATCCAATTAAACAGCAAGTTAAACTCGCAATTCCTCTATGGTCTCGGCGAACACTATGACACTTTCCTCAAGACAGCCAATCGTTTCAAGACTTACAGTTTTTGGAACACCGACCGACTAACTCTACCTGGCGGAACTCGCAGTTACGGAGGTTTTCCCTTCTATGTCAATTTCGACTCCGATTTAAAACAGGCCCACGGTGTTTATTTGAAAAATAGCAATGCCATGGACATCGTACTACAGTCGGACCAATCAATTACCTTTAGGCCGATAGGCGGAGTTTTGGACTTTATCATTTTCGAGGGCCCAGTTGCACTGGATGTGATTTCGCAGTATCAGCATGCAGTCGGTTTGCCCCAACTACCACCTAGGTGGTCGTTAGGTTTCCATCTATGCAGATACAATTACAACTCACTCGAGAAAACAAAGCTTGTTTGGCAGAGGACTCGAGATGCAAGGATTCCATTCGACGTTCAATGGAACGACATTGACTACATGGATAGACACAACGACTTCACCTATGACCAAGACAAATTTGCCGGCCTACCCGAGTTTGTGAAGGAGTTGCATGAGAAGAATATGCACTATGTTTTGATTTTAGATCCAGGTGTAAGTCAGGAGCCCAACTACAAGCCCTACGAGTTGGGCCAGCAAATGGATGTTTTTGTTAAGAATGCCACAAATCAAACTTTGGTCGCAAAGGTTTGGAACGATTCAGGTCGCACTGTTTTTCCTGATTTTAGTAATCCACGAGCAGTTGAGTATTGGCAGCAACTGTTTGTATTGTTTCAGAAGGAGGTTGAATTTGATGGCGCTTGGATTGACATGAACGATATATCAAACTTTGTCGACGGCTCATTGGACGGGTGTCCTAAGGATTCGGATCTAGAGGAGACCATCTATCAACCAGGAGGTTATGCATTGCAAACAAAAACTCTATGCCTTTCGGCCAAGCACCATGCTGGAGTTGAGTATGATACACATAATTTGTATAGTTTCTATGAGGCGATAGCAACCAATAAGGCTCTCAGAACGGCAAGACCCAATAAGCGGCCATTGATTATTTCGAGATCCACTGCACCTGGCCAAGGACACTATGGTGGCCATTGGAGTGGGGACGTGTTGTCCAATTGGGATTATCTTAAGTGGTCAATACCGTCGTTGATTGAGCATAGTATGTATGGCTTCTCATTGATGGGTTCAGATATTTGCGGCTTTGTGGGTGATACTACACCCCAACTGTGCGCCAGGTGGTCAACTCTGGGCGCCTTCTACACTTTCGCCCGCAACCACAACGACGAAAAATCCATCGATCAGGATCCAGTTGCTCTGGGACCGGAAGTGGTGGAAGCTAATCGAAATGCGCTAACAAAAAGGTACTCGCTTCTGCCATACCTCTACTCATTGATCCATCGAGCACATCGATATGGTGAGCCGGTGGTTCGTGCAGTTCCATTTGAGTTTTTTGAAAGTGGCGACAGTGAGATGCTCAAGGTGGAATATCAATTCATGTGGGGCAAAGCATTAATGGTGTCGCCAATTGTGGACCAGGATACCTACACAAAATCTACCTACCTGCCAAGGGGTCGCTGGTACGAGACTGATGTGCAAATTGAAACCAACCAGACCAATCCAAAGAGAGTGCCCAAATTGATAATATCGCAGGGCCAGTGGTACGAGACTAAGGATGTGTCATTAACAAACCTGCCCCTCTTCTATCGTGGAGGCCACATCATGCCCACTTATCCAAATGTCAAGGCAACCATTCCGCAAACAGCGGAGCAGCCAATTGGGCTGGAGGTGCCATTGTGTAACATGGGACGTGCACATGGAGAATTGTACTTGGACGATGGCGATAGTTTAGATGGCGAGCTAAATCATGCGATCATGAAGTACGATGAAAACAATCATAGGCTTACTATAAGCTTGGATCATGATAAGTACAAGCCAACAATGAAATTCGGCCGAGTTAATATCTACGGTTTCAATGCAACCATTAATAGAGTTGAAGTTAATGGAGAGACAATATCATATAACCGAATAGATCACTTGCTCACATTTGATCTGAATGGAACCATAGCCTCCAAGGACAAGGACATTGTAGTTGAGATGAAAGAAGTCTAAGCAAGAGATTAGCAAGTTGAGCAAAGCAGAATGAGGAGAGCAATCATAATCAAATGAGCAGTAAGGATGGCGATGTGATTCATCAACCTCATCATCAGAATATCAATACATGTTTATATAGATATATATATATCATATTAATAATAATCAACTAGTTTATCACAATTGGTATTTTTGTTGCATGTGTCTTCATCTTGTTGTTGTTGTTGTTCTCTAAGTCTTGCTGTTAGCTTAACGACCATGGCGAACTAGGCAACCTTTTCTAGATCTGTTTGCTAGATAAGATTTGCCTTCGCATATCTCTTTCTTATGCCTTATTAATCTGTGTTATTTCTTTTCCGGCTTGTTGGTGTATATATATAAAATCGTAGAGTCTTGCAACTGCCAATATATTATTGTATTCTCATTCTTGTTATACCTTTCTCACTCCCCCACCTGTGCTTCAATAAATGTATATGTATCATACATTCAACTGTGATCCTGATCCAACTGGGGGAATCATCAGTTTACTTGAATTCATGTAGCGAGTTGAGCACAAATTCGTAGCTACAATTTATGATTCCCCAGGAGACGAATTGCCTTAAAACATTAATTAAACAACCATGGAACAGTCTTGTAAATTTCCTATCCCTTTCAATATAAACAGCATTGAAAGCTTTCACTATAGATAGGAACTCCGATCCGGGCGCCCTGGTTTGCATTCTCGTCCTTACAACGCTTAGCGGGTAAAATAGTGTTGATATAAACATGCCCAATATTGCACCAGATAAAAAGTCATGCAACATACTGTCTTTATGTCTTGTTTGTATTTTGCATTGAGGATTTAATTGTGATGAAACTCTAGCTAGTTGAGAGGAATCTGGAGCTGAATAGATGGCATTCTTCGCATCAATTACATCGTCGTCTCTAAATCTTGGCATCAGTTTCTTGATCTCATCTCGAAGTCCAAAGAACAAGATATTCGAAGGACCATTGCGAACCAGAACGCACGTCAATCCTCTATAATATTCGGCAGAGCCAAACTGTCTCAGCTTGACCAAAGCATCAACTGTATTCTTGTATTGCTTATGATATTTCTGATCTTGTAACAACATCTGAACTCTTTCCAGGGGAGTGAGCACCGCCTCAGTTGAGCCAGTCAAGCAGGCGGCTAGGGCCAGATTGGCGATTGGTGGCCAATTAGTAAACTTCGTATCAGCCCATTTCTTGTAGTGACCAAATGATCCGAACATGATGGAAACAGATACCATCTTTTGTATCAAAGGGGGCAGTATGCCGCGATACAAGTATCGTAACCCTTCCTCTTTCATCTGATCCGCGGCTATCTGGGTCCGATGTCCACCGGCCATCTGCCTGAATATGAGCTTGTTGATTGGAAATAGGGCAGTAGTGTTGATGAAAGCCGCGGTCCAGCCTGCAATAAACTCATCGGTGGATCTAAACTTTGGAGGCCCTCCACCGTCACCTGATTGATGTTGTTTTTTGACATTTCTGTTGTTGTTGTTGTTGTTGCCGATGCTGCTACTGCTATTACTATTATTATTACTACCGCCTCCTCCATTCAAACTCGGCTGGTTGGCACCCTGATCCACACCAGAGCCACCAACTTGCTTCCTGGCTGCATTTAAGTTCCATGTGGCCAAACTAGCCGGTGATCTTGGATCCGCAGACATCCAATGGGTCGAAATTTGAAGGTCGTGCCTAATGGTCAATAAAAAATGAATAGATCATTTAGTTGAATTTTGCTTTAGCGTGTCCTATTTCTTACTTATATGATTATTACTGCTAGTATGCACTGACGTAGCATTGCGAATGATGAAGGTCAAAGTTGATAGTCTGAAAGTATAAGCGTCCATTTGGGAGATACCTTCTGATCATAATATTAACTATCATTACCATTATCATCATCATATGGCATTGGTGGCGAAGGAAAATAAAAGGGATGACTATGGGCACACTCTATTAGCAGGCGTTCGATTTTAACTGCAGGAAATTTCTGTTGTTGTCAGTGTCCACAGAGTAGCAAAGGCCGATTCGGGTGTCTGCTGTTTATTTGCCAACTTAACTCAAGCCCTGAAACTGCATTCGCTGCAGATTTAAATGCACATTGTGTTCGCAGGACTGAGGAGAGATTGAGATAGAGGCAATTGAATGGGGAAAAGTGCATGAGCTTGGAACGTGAGTGCAGTAGCAACGGGAGCAGCGGTGGCGGCGGACTGCTTCGCATCCGAAAGTTGCAAAGTCGGGTTTTACGGGCTGCACGAGTTGTGCGTTCGGTAGCCGAGATCCCGAAGACCGGTGTCCTGATTCACGTTGCTATCCGGGTTATTTTCACAATCTTTATGCAACTTTTTACCATATCGAGCTGATGAAGATGCGCTCACATGGATAACCACCCTGAATAGCGAATCATGAATGCAGCTTTATACCGAAACTTCTTTCAACTTTTACGCATCCATCCATTCACATTGCTTATTTGCAAGAGTATCTTTTTGCGTAACCACCACTAGAGGAAACTAGAACACCAAATGAAATGCTCTTAATGCAACCACAACCCCAAAAACTCTCGCCGGATGTTATCAACCACCTGAAGGATGAGGAGTTGGAGAACTTCAAGGAGCTAGCGCAATCGGCCTGCATTCGTGGCGGCGGCTGCAACATTGAGGTGGCCCTTGGCTTCCTATTTGAGTGCAATGGCGACCTGTTGGCCGCAATTGGAAAGTTGATCGCCTACCAGCCGAACGTTTGGACCCCAAATGAAGTGCAAGGCTTCGAGCGTTTGCTCACGCAGCATGGAAAGGATTTTCTAAAGATAAGTCAAGACCTGAAGTCTAAATCAGTAAAGGAATGTGTCGAATATTATTACCAATGGAAGCGGTCCAACATGAAATGGCGTAACTCAAACCACAACCACAACAACCACCACCACCACCATCACCAACTAGTGCAACTAAATCCCGGAGGCAATAGCAACACTAACACTAACACTAACACCAACAACAATAACAATAACCTGGATATCAACAATAACAACAGCAATCAACTTCAGATGACAACAACCAAATCCACCGGCTCGCCACTGGGATCCGTAACCTCAAGCTCGTCGCTAGCAACAAATTTATCACCTTCACTGCCAAGCGCAAGTCCAATGCCAGGTAATTTGGTGGCTCTAGGAGGCATCACGTTACAGGAGATCTTCCCCTGCAAAGTTTGCGGCCGAACCTTTGAGAAGATAAAATCAAGATCAGCGCATATGAAGAGACACAAAAACGGCAGGTGACTAAGTTCAATGCAATGAGCTACGCCACCTTAAGCAAGCAAGTGATTTATATGGACACAAAGTTATAATCAACAAAGTTGTATGTTATGTACTACTAAACAAAGTTAGTAATCATGCTTAGCAATAAACAGAGTTTATTATTATCATTATCATAATGTTGGCTCTAGCCAAACATCATTCATTGATGAATGTAGATATACATGAATGCATATATAGATATATTTATAAATTTGTTCACCGAATCAACTAATCATTTACTGTCTTTCCTCAGACGATTCTTTTCCGTGTTCTTGAATTTTTCGACCAATTTCCTAGTGTCTCCACATGGATCTGGTCGGTTGGTGTTCAGTTCACTCTCCTTCTTGCTCCTATGCTTACCCGAAGTTGGATGGGCCAACTTGTCGGCCATGGAATTGTACTCAATCTCTCGGTCCTTGTCCATGTTATTTGCTTGTGGATTTGTTTTTTAACTTGGTCTAATTTGGTCTCCTTCTTGTTTGCTGGCTGTATGTGTTTTATTTGTATCGACGGGTTATGTAATCGATCTTGTTGTTAGGAGTTGAGGAAATCCCAAATGGTTTAGATGTTTCTTGGTGCTTGACGCTCGGGCTTTTAAACTGAACTTGCAACTAGCCACTGCTTTTCTACTCGCTTCTTTGTCGACGTTGTGGTTGTTGCTAGTCGCGTAAACAACAAGATGAGGAAGAGGAATCTCTGTGCCTTTGCCGCAGTAACCTCTGCCTTTTTGCTCAGCTTTGCTTCCCTTAATTTCAGTTCGGCTCCATCTAAAACGAGAGCCTGTAAAGCGAAAGTCTGGCGACGAAAGACGACGGGCAACTCAGGGGTAAACAACAACAACAATACAGCAGCAGCAGCAGCAACAACAACAACAACAACATGGCCGCTCATTGCGGCTGTCTCTATTGCAATGCCGTAGTTTCGGAGCAGCGAAAGCAAATGTGCAACAACAACTGCACGTATGCCATTTTGCCCTCGATCCAGATATGCATTTTCCTTTTATTTCACTGACTTCCCCATTTGTGTCGATATATTGAAGGTTCTCGAAATAGCCGAATGCGATCCCCTAAAGTGGATACGTATCTCTCATTGCGTTCCGGGGAACCTCCAGCAGTCAACTTCGCGAGAAGAAAAGAGGAGCAACAGCAACCACATTCGTCGCGGGCCTCCGAGAATGAACCAGCAATTTCCAGATGTTTCCCGAAACGAAAACAAATCGACTGAGTTTAGTGATGGTTATAAGTTATATCCAATCCAATCAATGGCTTAATAATGCAACACCTGTAGCTACCCAAGCAACGACAGGTAATAGACTTTCGAGAATTGGACTAAAGTTGCCGACAACTATGAAGGATTAATTTGATTCTTGAGCTTAGAGGCCAGATTGCCTCATTATGATGTATAGCATGTTGCGGCCCCTAACGAGCTGGTGGCCACTGAGTTGTTTTCCTATTTGTTCAAACTCATTTCCAATAAGAGCAGCAGTTGCTGTGACAAAAACAATGAGGAATCTGAAAAAAATCTAACAGGTGGGCGGCTTCCATGAACATCATAATGGGAAATGCTCAGTGTTTTGATTATCAGCTATGAGCTCAGGTGAAACGGGGAGAAACTATCGGTATCTTTAAGTTTTCTTTAAGTTCGAATGATTAACACTGGATTCAACATTATATCCGATCTCTTGTCAATCTCATCCATTGATTGCTTTTCATGCTTAGAATTTAAAGCAACAGCAGTGGCATAAGAGCGAAATGACTTGGAATGGTTTCACTTGTTCAAGGAAGTAAACCAGCTTAATGTGTTTCACTATGATATGACGCAATTCATTGAATAAACAAAATCGACCATTGAAACGATCACAACATTTCATTGGATTCAAGTTTCGAGGAAAATATTTACATAACGAGAGTAATTTCTTTTGAAAAAAATCAACTTTTATCCAACCAAGTATCGGTAGCCATGTTCTCAAGGTTGAAGTGAGTTTACCTCCAGTTACGAAAAAAAAAGAAAATCTATCGGCCTTGCCGGCAGCAAGTTGCTGCTCGCATATGATCCGCTTATGCCCTAGTGATTCGCATATTCCTGCTATCACCTGCCGACCATTCAATGATTCCGGCTTAGTGTCCGACAGTTCCCTTTACACAAAGTCTACCCACCAACTGACTCACAGTCTAATAGTCTGCCTGAGAGTTAAAGTGGCGCCAAAGTTCCCACTCGAGCAATTTGCCAAGCCCCTTGCGTCATCAGGTGTCATGTGATTTAGGAAGAGCATTTCATCGCAAAGTGTATTTGTTTCACTGTATGGCTGACTATCAATACTACTAAGCTCCGAGTCCTCGTCGTCACTTTGTTGCATCACCAATTGCCTTCGTTCCAGTGCTCTAACTAAAGCTTCCGTTGGCGTCATCTCAGTTTCTTGACGATTGTTTTCCATAAGACTCTCTGTGTTTTTCGTGATAATCTTTGATGATTGATGCAGATTTTCGTCGATTGGATTCAGCTTTACGCCAATCTTAATTTGATCCTGCCAACTTGTGACTCTCTTTTCTTCTATCGATTTGATTAAAGCAATCTTGTCTTTGAACGATTTGATTCTAATTGCATTTGCTCTCTTGAATTTGTTGACCAAATCCTCCTTCGATTGAAACATGTTGTACCTTCTTATCTTAGCCAATTCTTGATTATCAGATATTTTGGATAGTTTAGATTAGAATCTAATCTAACCCAACAACATCAATGTCTTAGTATCACTACTCCCGTTGCGATCCAAGCGACGACAGGTAACAAACTACCGAGAGTGAGCGAGAAATTGCCAACAATTATAAAGCTTCGATTTGATTTAGTACACAAAAAGTCCGCCGTGGCCATGATGATTCTGATGTTCTTTGAGCTCACCATTTGCTTTCCATTATAGAGGATCCAGCTTAAAGTTTTGCAAATCGACCCGAATTCTGACTCAACAAAAGCGGCCGTTGTAAGCACGATAACAATGGGAACAAAGCCACTTATAAACAATCCAATCAGGAAGCAAACCTGATATACGCCACGATTATCCAGTAGGGCGAGCACAGAGAAAACCACAGAAAGTGCACGAAATGTTATCTCGAGGCTCAGGTAAGTTGAGAAGAACAATTTGATATCGGCGAGTTCATTTTGAATTAAGAGAAGCAACTCTAATATGTACTCAATTCGTTCATTCAGACCAATGATATACAATAGATCTAAAGTGAGAGGCTTATTGGCCTTTCGATTTCTTCGCGACCGAAAGCCAATAGCCGTCGTTCTAATCACGTCATTTCTAAGCGCAATTGCCGCAGATGGATACCTGAGAATACTGCCACCAATACCAATTATATGATCGCTTGGAAATTCTTCCATCGCTTCGGGATCCTGAATGATTGTTTTGATTCGATACATTTTATCAATAAACTTGCTGTACTCGTCAAAAGGACTTGCACTTGATTGATCCTGATGATCAGTTCCATTTAAGTGGCCTATTATTGAGCATAATTTGCACAACCTCTCCAAATGGATTCGCAGGTATCTAGCTCTCGAGTAGCAGATGACACAGACTGCAAAGAAGGAGTACAAGTCGATGATGCTAAGTACAACTAGCAAGAGAAGGAGATTTAGTTGAATCGATGCCACCAAAAAGGAGCCGATTTGATTGAACTTCTCGAGTCTCGATAAGACCAAGTTGAAATCCAAAACGTCGGCGAAGTTTTTCAACTTGATCAGATGGCAGCTGTAGAAAAAGTACAAACTACTAATATAACCTATGGTCATGACGTAGAATAATATGACCAGGGCCACAAGCCAGGCCATCTCAGTTTGGTCACATCGATGGAAGGGCTTTGAAATGAAGGGTTGTTTGCCAATATTTTTCCTTAGCTCATCCTTGGGTTCGTGGTGAGGATTAAATATGCCAACTTGATCTGGCGAGAAGACATAGTTTTTGTGATTGGGATCGAGTTTTAGACTCTCGTCGAGATCATCTCTAGGTGCGAATGACTTAATGCGTGAACTGTTACTCTCACCTATAGTTGAAATTGACATCTGAAGACTGATTTCGTCATCGTCGCCGGCCTCGTCCACGTGCAATCGTTTGATGGAAGAGGATCCACTTACGCTCCTCGACGATCTCGAGCCACGTCGCTTTTTCGTCGCCGAGTTGACACTTGTTAGATTCTTAGAATGGATTGTTTGTTTATGTGTATGGTGAGATAAATAATCAACTGCCGGCTTGAACATTTGTTTGTAGCAATCGTCGAAGTAAATCATATTGTGGAAGTACATTTTGGTCATGAGGTCTTGCTCGGCGCCACTTGTGGCTTTTCTCCGCGCCGACCGACTAATGTTCAATCGCGACGAGGACCTATGAGCGCAAACTCGACGCAACAAACTCTGTCCTCCGCTTAAATCATCAAGCGGATGCTTGTGGAACCAACCATCTCGCAGCAGCCGCTTCCAAACACCTGTTGGCGCGCTCAGGTAGTACAGGTAGGAGAGATCTAACTCAGCTATGCTGATGGTGTCGCTCAGGTAGCTGGCGCATTTCATCGACTTGCTCAAGTGGCGACGGAAATACTTGACTAAGTGCTTTGTTCTAGTGATGGTTGCAGGCAACAATAGACAGGTAACGATAAAATTAACTGTCCTACTACTGGCAAATTCAGAACCAAATATATCTCGACCAAGCGTGTGAATCACATTCTCAGTATAAGTTCTATTCAATTGCGCATTCTCGCCACCTCCGATACCTGCTTGTTCATCGTCAAAATCGTCGCTTGGAATCGCCACTATTGAGTAGAAGAGTGATTTTGAGGTCATCAGTATGGTTAGAATTGCATTAATAAAGAATAATATATAATCTCTATGTTTACGTGGCAGCGGCTGAATCTTTGTGCATCCATTTGTCTTGAACTGAACTAGGCGCCGGAAATCATCGATACTATGCAGCTCAATAGTGCAATTGACTTTAGTTGCGGCCCAAATGTAACTCCTAAATATGTTCCAAGTGCCAGTATGTTCTTTTTTGGTTGTTTCTGTTGCTTGATAGGTTTGATCCTTAAATTTTCTCTCCATTCTCGAGGTATCTTTTTTCTACTATTTGAGATTCAAATTAAAAATGATGATAAAACTAGCTAGATTCGTTTGATTGCATGGGAACTCCAAGAAAAGCCAACTTCAAACCTGGCGCCAACTTTCTTTCTTTGTCTTGGTTATGAGACTCATCTAAACATGAACTTTGGTGACGTAATCTTGACAGTAGAGACAATTAGTATGCGGAAATAGAGCAAATATTTACTGCATAATAAGCATCACGATAACCACCAGACTCTCGGTCTTTTGCCATACTACACACTCAAGTTAGAAATTAAGCATAGAACTAAGGTAATGGTAATGGAAATGGAGGAACAAACTGAATGATCATCATCTCAACATAATCTCACGCGATAGAATGGCTGAAATTATACTGAAGATTGTTAGAGAGACACGTAACCTCATCTGGCTGTCGATGGCGCGTAACCAAGTTGTCGACTTCGGAGTTTGAAATGTCAGAGGAACGATGATGAAATCAATATCAGTACACAACGACGATATGGGATATCCCTGTTTGCGTTCTTTACTTTTGCGTGTTTTCTTTAAAATTATTACCCTGTTTGAATGGATACGTTCAATATGTAGATGAAAATCAATGGTATGTATAATTTGAATTAGAGCATCAAATTATCCACATGATTGAATAAAGCAAACTAAGTTGCATGTTACCTCTAGAATCTGAACTTGGAATTGAAAAGGAATTAAAAAGTTGGAATTGTTGCAGCGGTTGCAATACCACAGTTGTTCTTTCTGTTTCTGGCCATCCGAATGTAACCCGATTCGCCGTACATCGGACCCCACGAGTTTTTCACGATCCAGTAGTCGCCCTTCTTTGGATCAGTTCCGTAGCCGACCACCAAAACTCCATGGTCCAACTGGTTGATCTTGTTGCGGCAGAAGCGATTGTAGTAGACTCCGTGGCGATAGAATTGGAACCACAAGCTTGAGGCATCGATGGCCACGGCGACAGGTCCAAATTTGGCCACCACCTCCTTCAACTTTTGCTCGTCGCCCTCGGGAAGGACGGCGGCACCGGCGTCCGAAATGACCACTCGTTTCTTGTTAAAGCGGCACTTCCCATCACGCCCCTCGTAGGGATACGAGGACTCGTCGTCGATTCCGCCCTCGCGCTTTACAAACTCCAGGGCATTCTTCATGATTCCACCATTGCAACCCATGTCGACGGATCGGTCGCAATCAACGAGATTTTGCTCACTTAGCTCGGTGACCTTGGTGACGTTCTTGTTTCTCACAGCCTCCTGGCCCTCAAGCACTCCGACCGCTGAAAAAGCCCAGCAAGATCCGCAACTCCCTTGGTTCTTAACGCGCGAGACTCTACCTGGAACCTTGCGCCAATCAACCTCATCAGGGACCTCAATGGAGTCGTCATTTAGAATGTCGTCCAAAAACTTTTGAGCCTCCGGGGTGTTCACGAGCTTGTCCTCCTCGCCCTCGCCAACGACAAACCCGTTCATGCTTGCAATGTCCAACTCGCCATGGTCGGCCAAATGATTCAAGCCCAAGCTAAAGCCATAGGAGTCGCTAAACTTTGAGTTAAAGTCCTCAATCTTGTGCTTGTTCATGGCGAAAATGGCCCTCCTTAAACTCTCCACCTCGCGACTCTCGTAAGTCTTGTTGTGCTCCATCTTAAACAAGCTCCAGTCTTGCGCGTTGTACTTCACCTGACTTGCCTGCGGATCCATTAGAGCCAAGTAGGCTCCAACTATAAGAGTGATGAGCTTCATGATGGATACTTTTCGGTTTCCTCTCTATGGGGATGATGCTAATGTTGTTGAATTTAGATGCTAGTATTCTCGATTGGGCTCTCAATTGAATGAGAACCTGAGGCTGAATGAGCTCAAGGGTTAGTAGGAGAGTGCAATAAATAACCAACTGATTCTTTTTTGTTGTAATTTCAATTGTCGGTGGTATGGATACTCTACGTGTAGTCCCAATGGAATAACAATAATAGCGGCAAGGCGAGCGGTAAAAATGATGGTGATCACAACATACTAGAGATATTCCTTTTAATTTTGTGTTTTTCTTTCGCCAACCAAATCTGGCGACACGAAGTTATCTTGCCACCGATCAGTAAATACTACCCTCTGTTGCTCATATCATGTGAGCATTGAATTGATTGACGAATCAAATCCCATTATAAAGCCAACAATACTGTGCTAATAGATTAGTTGTAGTGTTGCGCTTGTGACGATCCTCTTGCTGTTGGCGACTTCCTGGCTCGCCAATATCAAAAGTAGTCTGGCTAACCTTAGTGGTGTTGTTTTTGTTTTTACACGACATGCAAATTAAAACAAATGTTCCACAACAATTATGACGCCCGAGATCCTTGCCCGATGATTGTCCTTTTTAATCACACCTGGCTGGACTTAAGTCGGTGACAACTGCTTTACTCAACCAGAATCAAACGTCGAGCTACTGCTCGCACGTAGGGCTAGCCGATCGAGAGACTAGACCTTTTGAGTTTTAAATTAGAAAAAAGACCATTTCTCTTCCGCATGACAACCGACCAGCCGCCAGCCAGTCGACATTTGAAAAATTTGTTACTGTTGTTTCTTGTTTGTGTTGTTGCTCAATAGATAAATTGGTCTTTGGTGTCAACCGTTGTGGCTGCAGTAACGATATTGGCATCCTCTTCGTTCTCGTCGAATGTGGGACCAATAGTCGGTTGATTGGACGGATTCTCTATCTCGTCGTCGTATCTAACTGGAGCTGGAATTTGGTTTCGAAGCAGTTGTTGTTTCGACTCGAAACTTTCCAACGAGCGCTCGCTCCTACCTGGTCGCAACGAGTCCGTCGCGGAATCACTATCAATGTGATCATCGAACATGGCCGTTGGATTTTCGCCACCACTTCCCACCTGACCGGCCATCAATTGAGAATCGCCAAGCAAGGAAGAAATCGTCCTCTGATTTGGCCCACTGAATTCGCTGGCGACATTTTGTTGCCCATTAAGACGAGCCTCTTTAGTGGCCGGTGGAGCACCACCTGCTGTTGATGGATCCGCCGCAGCCTCATCGCTTGGATTTTGGTGGCCAAGTTCAGCAGGTGAACTCTGGTGAGCGTTTGCTCGCTCTGGATAACCTTGCAAATTTCTGGCAACTCGCATGATATGCTCTCGAGTTGTATAAAGTTTCAAACGATCCAACAAGTGGGCTATCCGATCGTCGTCAGCAGGTGGCGGCGGTGGCGACGACGACGACGGCCGCGGGGCAGCCTCTGAAGCCTGGCCAGCAGGTGAGATTCGAGCAGCGGCAGGTGAGCGATTGCTGTCGTCGTTGTCGTCGTCGTCTTGGTTGTCAATGTGATTGTTGTTGTTGTTGCTGTCAAATATATTCTCACCACCTAAAGTGATGGGCGGCTCGTCTTGTTGTTGTTGACGCCGCCGCCGCTGGCCACTTGCACTTGATGTCCCACCTGTTGCTCCACTACCGCCGCCGCCGCCGCCGCCATCACCGAGAGTGGATTTCAATTCAATGTCACTGTCGCGAGACGTCGCATTCGATTCCTCCACCAATTCGTTCGATAAACCTGACCGACTGCCATCACTTATGCTACTGCTACTGGACAACAATGGCAAGCGAGCATCTGAATCATGCTCATACTGATAATACAAATTCTTTCGTTGCTCACCTTGTTGTTGTTGTTGTTGTAGTTGCTGCTGCTGTTGTAGTTGCTGCTGCTGCTGCTGTTGTTGTTGTTGTTGCTGTTGCTGTTGCTGTTGCTGTTGTTGTTGCTGTTGCTCTTGGTCGTGATGGTTACGGTGGCGGCCAACTCTAGCCGAACCAATGATGTTAGTCATCTTTTGTATTGATTTGTCAAATCTTGCTTGCTCTTGATGATTGTGGGGCTCGTTATTATTGTCGTCGGTGTTGGTGTTGCTGCTGATGTCGTGATTGTATGCATTGTTCATGTACTGACCATAAGTTGGTGGCGAGTCGTGACGACTTTCCTCCTGTTGCATGTTTGGCTGATCACGATGGAAGTCTTGATGGTGGTCGTATCCCTCGACACCTCCAATGTAAACTGCGCTTTGATTTTCCCCTTCATTTTGCAAGACACGACCATTTCCCTCGCCTCTTCTTTGTGACAATAATTGCCGGTTATGGTTATTTCTACTGTTATACTGATTCTCACCTTTCTGCCTCGAAATCTGACCAAAAAGCGGCCCACCTGTTGCTTGCCGGTAGGTCAAGTCTCGCCGATTGTGTCTTGTGCTCATCGGCTGTTGTTCGCCCTGCCTCTTGATACTCATTCGGTGGCTCATTGGCTTCCTCAAACGAGTGGCCTGGTGCATCCTTCCATCTATTAGTTCTTCTTCTTCTTCTTCTCGGTCTCTTTCGCCACTTAAACTATTTAGAAACGGTGAATGCTCGTTCTGATCCTCCTCGTCACTCAATCTCGTTACCAAGGATGCAGACTCGGCGTTCTGAACCTGATTTGCATCCCGCTCATCATCCAACATTTCAGACTTGAGCATCAGTTTCATTCCCCGAGACTCTCGCTCCGCTGTAGGCATCCCGTTGCCGTCCCTCAGATCAGACTGGTCCATTATAATTGTGGGCACGCCACCTCTGGACACAATTGCTTCCCTGATTGATTTTCTCATTGTCCCCTCTGCCGCCAAACCCTTTGTATTTTTCTTATTGTTGTCTCTCTTACTTGGCAGTTTCTTGAGATTTTCGCCCACGTTTGACTTTTTTGTTGTTAGACTTCCACTATTGTTTGTTGATGAGATGAAACTAGTGCCATTGCTATGCGATTTTGATGACTTGACATTTGGAGTAAAGCCAATAGTTAATCGAGTAATAGTTTGATTTTGCTCGGCGCTTGTGGGTTGGATAGAGTTGAAGTTAATAATAACACGTTTATGAGGTTCATTAATTGACTGATGACCAGATTTACTCAGTTCATTATCCAATTGATTGTATTGATCATCGAAAGATATCATGCTATTCGCATTGCTCGATTCCTTATGCAATCTCTTGCTCGTGGGGTCCTTAAATTTGGCTGGAAAGTCTACTTCATTAGATTCCAAGTCAATAGGGGCACCTGTGGCGCTTGTTATGATTTGTAGGGCAAGTCTTTGCTCCTCGGCAAGGTAATCGTTATTTCGAATCTTTGAATCTTTATCTATTATGTTGAGACACGATGCAGTACCCACTAAAACCATGAAAGTGAGGGCATAATCAAGAGGAAGGTAAAATTGAACGCGCTCATCTCTTCGTTCGGCCATGTTTCCGGTAGGATTTTTCGTTCTTTAAAATCTAATTGATCTTGATGCTGCTAATTCAAATTGTTTAGATTGAAATCTCTCTCTTCCTCATGATGTCATGATATCAACATATCTATTAGTCTCGAAAATCATGGCTGCTGGTCTCAACTCGAATGGTCCAACTGAGAAGACAGTGTTTCCCCAACTCCACAACCAACTGGTTGATCGGGAAGCGGATTTCTGGATGACGTCAATTTCGACTACTGACAATGCATCATGATATAGCTCATTGTTTTGAGTACGAGACACAAAGGTTAGTCAACAAGCTTCATGAAATCGGTAGGAGGAAAATGTCGTCGGATGAGTAAGTTTTTCATGCATGTTCATCAAGTAAGATTCAGGTAATCGACTACCTCCAGTCGATGGGTTAGGTTATTCAAACATAAACTCTTAGAAAAAAAAGAAAAGACTTCCAATGCAAACGTCCCTACAACCAAAGGGTATCACTACCGCTAAGGTACTTTGCCATTGTTCAGGATTAAGTCATCTCCCTCGAGGGACTTACATCACCTGACCTCATTGACTTGGCATCTCCACTAAACTCTCATAAAAAATTTCCCTAACACCAAGTCCAGTCGTCCAAAGCTTTCAATTCTTGTATGGTTACAGAACAATTGCCTGGGCTAAATAAGAAAATCCGGTTGAATAATGATGAAATTGAATAGATTAGATTGCAACAAATATCCTGTATCCATTGAGCGCTTATTAATACAATAGATGTCATCGCGATCTCGTAAGCTCGCTATCACTTCCTAACAATCAATTCAAAGTCAAGCAGCCCATCAATGGTGCCAACTGAAATGATAAGGCCACACTGGTAACTCACTCGAAAAAATATTTAGTTCAAGATATCAAGGATAATTTAATAATTTAAAATATTACATTAAAGTCAGTATTAGGTCGCGCCCTCAACGATCGCTTTTGGTATCGCTTCTCTTCTATCGCGTGAGTTCATTAGTCGATGAATGCCAATGAGTTGCATAATTTTTTACTTTCAAACGAGATCAACTTCCTTCTTGATACATGAATGTATTTGTACATGAATATAATATTGAAAACAAGTTTTAGGAACTTTAAATTGGAATTTTTGTTTGGAAGAGTCTAGCCGGGCAAATTGTCATCTTAACAACTAGAAGAGCAACAAGCTTATCGTAGTAGGCACTTGAGTTTTGTTTAGTAGATAGTTAATCCTAATTTGTTTCCCTTTCCGAAAATTTTCGGCACATTTTCCACCAGCTTTGAAGTCGTTCAATATTTGGCCACAGTTCATATCGAGTCTCTTTATCTGCCAAATTACCCTACCGCCTGTATAACTGCTGCGGTTAGGGCAATTGGGGGCAAGAACATGATTAGTATGGCGACAAATATTGTTTTGATCAGAGTTAATACTGCAATCACTGTGGTGGTTATGCCTGCATTAAATAGCTTCGAAACAATACCTAGGAAACTAGGCCTATCTGATTGTGGCCTGTTTTGGTTTGATTGGTGGTGATGGTTTTGTTGATGTGAGCCGGCAATTACGTTGCTCAGAACATCGTGCAATTGATCCGGATCAGCTGAGGTGATAACGGTGGTGTTTGCCGAAACAATATTAATCCTTTTCGTGGTGGACAATCTTGTTGGCCTTCTTGTGGTGCTTAGTCTAACTATTCCATCTTGAGTGACTGTATTCTGTCCATACGGCGGCCTGCCAATCATTGTTGCGTCCGAAATAATCACCGAATTTGGCGGTCGTTCAATCTGTTCATCAGTTTCAACAATCACCTTGTCGGGAATCTTGTTGGTGCCAAGCAAGTTTGCCGAATCGGGAATGCTAATGTTTACATTCGACGGCATCGATATATGACTGTCGCCGCCCAACTCCTCCAGTGAGGGTGGCGGCGCTGGGAACTTGATATTTTCCGCCGCAAAGGAGGAACTTGGCACTGGTGTTGTTGGCTCCGAGCCATTGGGTCTAACAAGTCCCCAGATTGATCCATCCATTGGCGGCGGCCGCGAAAGCGGATAGGGACTTGGCTTTGCTGGATAGGGAGGGGTTATGGCGGCGACTATGTTGTAATAGGGAAACTCTGTGGTAGTTGTTTGCTTCCTTTGAGGTCGACCAGGTCGAATGGCAACGAAGAGTTTGTTGTTATGAACGGCAGTGGTATTTGGTGGCAGTCGTAAGGCATCGTTATCGACTACAGTTAGAGTTGGCGACAGAATGTTGTCGTCATATTTGTGCTTCTGTTTTGATATCAACCTAACCAATTGTTGCGGAACGACGACGGCACTGGATTCCTTGAGCGAGTTATCTTCAATTATTAGATTATCATTATTATTACTGCCACCTGAACCTGGTCTCTCGTCAACCTTAATACCGATTGGAGGCTCTGTGACGTAAATTGGTATGGGAGTCGTCGTTCTTCTCGGCAGGTGTCTGATAATTGTAACAGGTTTCCTGTCGCTAATCAGAGTCGTCTGAAGCTCGCCCTGGCTAAGAGGAAGATCAACGTGATGCTGCTGCTGCTGCTGTCGCCTGCCGCCCACCGGCGAGTCCTTGGTGCTATTGGAAGAGTCCACAATATCGTAGCTTATCTTGTAAACAGGCACCTCTTTGTGGACTAGCTCTTGATCGTCGGCCTCGCCGTCGGTAACCATCAAAGTGGGTGAAATGATGCGACCGTCACTCTTGTTGTTAGGCCCGATCTTGGCAGATAATATGGCAGAGGAAGTGGGTCGGTGTGTCCGGTGCTCTAACGAGCGCGGCGTTGTAAATATCGACCGGATGGTTGTTGTTAGAGCCGCGGTGGTTTCCGGTCGCCTTGTTGTAGTGGTGCTCGTTGCATATCTAGGAGGAAAGTTGTATTCTTTAGTTGAGTTTGTTTGAGAGTCAAGGGTGATAATTTTAACTGGTGAATGAGCAGAGGATAGTAGGCGATATAATTCTGTGGTGGTGGTTGTTGGCGGCACGGTTGTAGCGCGAATCTTAAACCTTTTGCCCACCAACTTCAAACTATCATTCCCATCAAAGGGCTTGTTTGGTTTGTTCGAGAGCCAGGGCGGCCTATGCTGTGTCCTTAGCAGTAGATTCTTTTGATTTGCTGGAATCTTTTTAACAATTTGAGGTCTGTACTTGATAGTAGCTGAGTTTGCTAGTTTTTCCTTGCTTCTAGAATAATGAGGCTCTAAAACATAGTAATTTTTCTCGAGCAAACTCGATAGATTCGACGTATTGCTATTGTATGGCCTCTTACGTTGGCTGACATTTGATAAAGAGGAGGAGGTAGCTTCACTAAAATCTAATTGCCCTCGCTTGTCAATTGAACTTTTCTTAATATTACTATTCTCATTTCCTATACCACTTTTCTTTTCATTTTGCTCCTCCTCCTCCTCGGAGGCTATAGAGATCTGATGGGACAACCTTTGCTCTCTTGGCAGCAATGTTACGTAGGGCGCTGAGGTTTGCAAGTTTGATTGAGTGATTTGAGTTCTATTTTGAGCTGCACCTTGAGTTTCGTAGGTTTTTGATTTCATATTCGGAATACCTGCAAAAGTTGTATTTGTGTCATTTGATGCCTCGCTAATTGAAATAATGGATGAGCTATGCATTGTTATGATACAAACAAGTGCAACGCGAATCAGCCTGACGGCTTTAAACTTGTTCAACATCTTGACTCTTCCTATCGATGTGCCTCTCATCATCACCTGTAGAACGGTGATGAATTCCTTCTAATGATACTATCAATATCAATTTAATCAAATCTTCATCTTTCTTTTTGCTCGCCTCGAAGCTGACATAATTCATCTACTCTCCTCTCTGTCTTTCGATCTTTCTATCTTCCTCTTAATCAGCTAACACTCCGACTACTTAGTGATAAACTCAATGATTTAACAATACGACTCATGAGATTCGAGAATTATTTATTGTTGTGCTGTTGATATAAGTGGAGCTGTGTCCGGTTTGCATCATGTTTGATATAGCGCTTGTCGGTCATACTCTCGATTGACAGGTTGCTGGCTGGCTGGCGTCAGTCCATCAAATAAACCATAGAAAAATGACTCTTAGTTGGCCGCACGGTCCCTCTGTCTCTGTTTAGTAAACTTTCCTCGCACCATCTGTCCAACCAACTATTGCTTTCGCCCTCTCCGTCTCGAAATCTGTCCACCTAACTGTATCAACCGAAAGCGATAGCCTTGTGTTCTTAGCAATACCTTTGAGGAGATGGAAGGGAACTTGGACAAGCCTCGATGCGCACCCGTCCGGCTGGACACTGGAGAAAATAACAAAACACCTCGAGACATGAACACTCACTCGAGCTTTCTGAAAACTCTTCCCTGCTAACTCAAATTGGAATCACACAAGTGGCTCAGTAACATGGTCGCTCTTACCTCCCAACTCCTCCTGTTGGTCACTCTCGACTAATAGGAGAGGCAGTGCTTTGCGCGCCATCCAATCCAATGTAAGCCAGGCGAAGATGGCCAACGACGATTCGATATCCTCGGCACTCTCCTTTCATCAAGTTGATGGGCAGCCTCATATTAGAAACCTAACAGGACGTCGGTCGGTGAGTGGAAAGTTTCAACGGAATTGTTGATCACTACAAGTTGGTGGCAGTGGCAGTCGCGATGACAGCCTCATGGCTTCGGTTGCGTTTGCCACTACGAGGGGAACAACAGGACAACCTGTTGCTGTTGCTGTTGCTGCTCTGCGTCAGCTTTGATTCCAATGCATCGCCGCGCGTTCTCTCTCGGCGGATTGTATTGGTCAAGTTTTGCGCACCGTGCGAATGAATTCCATTGTCAAGACCATTGGAGGGCAAAACTAGTGGAAGCAACAGCACCAAGTCCACGCTGTTGTCGTCGTCGTCGTCGTCGTTGTTGTTGGCCGCCTTAAAATTCAGTCAGTCGGTCTGTTGGTCAATTTGTTAGCACTGGTGCCTACTGCAGATAGTATTACTACTACCACTTTTAGCTAGCTAGCTACACAACTTTGAGTCCAAGAAGATGTCACCGTTTGCGTTCGAGTTGATGGATAGAGAGTCAAGTCTAGCAAATTGAACGCTTTTATTGGAGCTTTTTGGACCAAGCGGTTGGATTCTCACAGTCTCAGTTTCATTGCCAATATTAACTACCACTACCAATGCCACAGATTCCGTTGTGCGCCACAAGCTAGTTAAAATCAATCCCGGGGACAAGTTGCCCGCAAGCTTATTGTTGTTCTTGCTTTACACTCTCTGAGCAGAAGCTAGTGTTGGAGGTAGAACCGATTCCTTCTTACTTCCACTAAGCACCACTGCGCTCCTAACTGGTTGATTTCAATCAAGGAATCCTCATGAAACCCTCAGTCTCTCTCTCTCCCTTCCTCGTCTTACTTTCGACGACGACGAGTTGAAGTGGCTGTAAGTTTTCGCTGGCTAGCTTGCAATCAAGACACTATCCTCGTTAAACATCCGTCTAGTCTTGGTTATAGGCTAACATAAGCGGGTTTTCCAAAAATAAGCTCAGCTAACGAAACATCCCCAGCAAATTTGCTCATTCGATTGATTGGATGCTAGACCACTAAAAAGAAACTGTGCATCGATATAGTGGAGACTATGTGTGACTTTAGTCTCGAGCGATTGCCGGTAGATTTGCGGGCAGTTGAAAGAATCAACAAAAAGTTACTTGAGGTTGGAAAAAATCGTTTGGCCTATTGATCTAATTAAATTAATTCCACCGAATCCAACCAAGTATAACGAGTAGAAGGCGGTCACCAAGCATCGTTTTTTAGCTAGTTGCTCTTCTCGCTCGCCAAACTTGCTTGCTTTCAATTTATTCTAGTCGCCATATTGATCTTGAATCTCGAAATTGTGAACCTAATGGCCATTCAATCAATTCTTTGATGAACTAGACTGGATTTGTGACAGAGAATGGCACAAAAACTGAGACAAAAAACTCTTTGGATTCATTCAGACTCTCTAAAGTAATCGGTTTCGCTTGTCCATCGCAAGATAACTGTCATCCTGCCATCATAATAGTCTTGCAATCACATGTGGCTCAGACAACGAAGAGCAGGATAGAAATCTAATTCAAACTTCATTGATATTGCGGCGAACCGAAAGATCTTCATTAATGTACATGTTGCTTCTGGAGCGCCCATAGGAAGAAGGTCAATGTTGTTGCTGCTGTATAGACGTCCACGATGATAAAGGTGACCGTGAAGTTCGAATGCAGTCGCATTGAGCTGGACGCAGGAGTAAGAGCAGCAGCAGCACCACCTGTCTGAATTTTCACAACTAGCTTGTTACATCACTGACTGTCAAATTTCTGTAACTGTATTTCTGATATTCCGGCCAAAATTAAAAGCATTTGGTTGGTAAGCTAAAAGCAATTTTCAGGGTTTGTGGGGGTTAAATGAGAGTGATTGTTCAATTTGTTTGGAGTCGACACCTGTTGCTACTGGTGATGGTGGTGATGCTTAAGATTCAGCACCATCCAAAGGTGGTTTTATTGTCACTCTCTCAAAATCCTTTGCTCCTCTTTATCCATCCATGAGACCAATAGAGCAGAAGTTTAGGAAAAGATGGATAACAACTGCTGCATTCAATGACATACATTTGCAACGCATCACTGACCCAGACTGCCACTTGAAACCCCCCCCCACCTCTCTCAATGAATTGGTTTGCCACTGGAACTCACATGGGATCGTGGCGGGCGAGTTCATTGGCGCATCTCCCTTTTCTATAGAATGGTGTAGTTGCCACCACTGATACGAATTGAGTTATGCCACTTGTTGTTGCGGATAGTGCTATTGTCGGAGGAATAGAGAAAAAAGTATTCCATTTTTGAAAGTTCTCACATACAATTGGAAAGCATCACATTCGAGCCACTGGTATATGTCGTCGTAAAAATGACAACAAATGTTGGCAAAAGTTTGTTCGGAAAATCAAGGAGAAATTGAACTGAATTGAATTGAATCACAACATCAGAATTCATTGCCATCTCATCCATGAGTTCGAAAAGCCACCTCTCACTCATATATGCGATAACTGGGAAATTTGGATTTTGCCTGAACAATGACTGGTTGTTGCAGTGCGCCCATGTTAGTGGTTGGTGCATACAACTAAAGTGTAGGTACAGGTAGAGATGAGGGTGAGTTTGGTAAGAAGCTGGCCTCGTAACCCTTGAGCTCTCTTTTGCCCTGAATCCAAGACGACGGTCGACTTGGGCGCCAGTCGCTGCAAATTTGCACGCTTGCAAACTTTGTTTGTCTGTCTCTGTGCGGCTTTAGTGTCACGACTATCGCTGTGTCTGCAAATTGACACATTTGCAAGATTAGCATGTGTATACATGACGAAGACAACAATAACAACTACGACGACCACGACAATAATAGCGGCGACAAGTGGACGAATGGCCAGGTGATTATCTATCTGATCGTCCAAACGCTAAGCTCAGCACGGCGTCGTGAGCGTGCGGCGGTTGGGTCGGCGATGGCGACGACAGTAGAGGTGCAATGAGAAGTGACGAAAAGCTTAAGTAGGAGACTTTAGGAACTCGAGCTCCATCTAACCAGCGGCTTATTTCATTTTAGCTTCACGATGATTTAGTTTCAACTTCAATTTTGGCGAACAACTCTCTTTGACTGCTAATAAACAACACGATCACATGTGACCTCACACCAAAAGTTCCAAAGGAAACTTTCCATGTGCAAATTTGTCACAGTCTATCTCAGTGGCGATCCACTTTGACGTTGTTCTCCTCACTAGCTCGCCGTCGTTGCTGCTATTACTGCGTGTCTTTGGGTTAAACTGACTGAGCATCGAGAGGCGATCGATGGACTTCAATAATGTTGCATACGTGACTCCTGTGGCCTCGAGATGCTCCTTTCAATGAGGCCGACTGCTCGTGGGACAGGTTCACCATTACGCAATCCAGCTAATCTAAAGGTTAGCACCTTGATGTTACATCAGTCCAATCTTGTCTCGTTTTAACGCCAAGCTAGACGATTGACTGACTAACTAACTAACTAACTAACTGGCGTTAGTTTGGGGTGAAAACGATAGGGTTTCGTGTGTATAACTTGAGTCGCCAGTTCGGTATCGTTCTTGGTTGGATTTCGCGCTTAGTTAGAGAAAGCAAATGGGTGGGGCCATACGATTTATGGTATTGATAAGGTAACTCGCGAGACTTAAGAAATGGCGAGTCAGAGTTGGAGAGAGAGAGAGAAAGTTGGAACAACCTCGACAGAGTGTCGGCTGCCAGGCTAGTGGGGTCTATGTAGAGAGCAGTCGACTGAGGGAGAGAGAGAAAGCAGGAAGTTGATACTCTTGCCGGCGCCGCTGTTTCTATTGAAGATGGTGAACCAAACAGTTGAACTGATTTGCTACTGATGCGATGTCGTGTTGCCGCCGTCGAGTCGTCTCCATTTCTCCCGTCTGCTTGTTAGCCGAATGATTCCGAAACTTTTGGGCCTGGCCTCGCGTCCAGGGTCTAGCTAATCAGAGATACAGAAGTAGTAGCAACAGCAGCAACTAGACTCTGCTAGCGGCGGATAGACGAGAGTTGAGGGGGAAGCTTGCTACTGCGGATGATGCAAGCGATTTCGTGGCAATGGTAATGGATTAACAGCGCGACGAGACGCCGCTACCGAGAGGTAGAGAGAGAGAAACAAAAACAAGACGTCAACTTTAAGCATCACTCGGCTGACTAGCTTACCAACACGACGACGACAACAACAACAACAACGACGTCGACGACGGAGGCAGCGCTTACCAAACAAGAGGGCATGGTCGTCGTCGTCGTCGACGGCAGCATCAACTGTAACATTGCACTAGTTTCTATTGGTTACCCATCACCTCATCCTCTCTTTCTCTCTCATCTGTCTATGTTGCAGTCCCCATCTTCAGCTCTGTCGCAACCCTGGAAAATCAGTGAGACAAAAGCAATAGCAAAGGTAACACTTGTCCTCGCGTCCCTACCTCTATGTAACGATACTTCGACTAGCTTGCTCGCTGAGGTTTGTCCATCTTCCTCGTCGCGATCTAAGTCGCGGTTCTCGAGGGAGCGAACTACTTGCGAGTCTGTCTATGTGTCTCTCTGTGTCATATAGTTCCATCCCCAAAAGTTCGCTTGCTATTTACAAATTGCCCGAGAAAATCCCGAATAAACCCGATCGCCAATCTCTTGCTTCAACTCTAACTGGGACATCGCGGGCTGGCGGCCCACTTGAGAGCATTCGAGGGGCTGACCCACGAAGCGGGGGCGTCAACCGAGTCGGCTACAGTAGAGCAAGTGGAGTTGACGTTTTTAGTTAGCTCGGTCAGGTAAGATAGCTGGGAGCCACTCACAACGCTTGCTCGCTGGCCGGCTGCCAAATATTACCGCATAGCAGAGACTCTGCGACCCCCACGCTCATAAGCAGCAGCTACAGGTCCTTCTAGTCTGTGTGCTGCAGTTGACACGGACTCAACTGCCACTCCCTCGTTGGTAACACAGGGGGATTTTGAACAAACGCATTATTTGCCCACGCACTTAGAGTGCCGACCCTCGACTTGTCATCGGTCAAAAGTCCCAAATTCAATCCCGCTCCTCACATGCGAGAGGCATACGAGAGCCAGCTTGTGTCGCAACAGCTGATACAAAATCAAGGGGCTGCAACAAGAAATACGTTGGCTTCTCACGACGACGACGTCTACGACGACAGTGGGCGAGTTTGTTGTGTGTGTGTGTGTGTGTGTGTGTGTGTGTGTGTGTGTGTGTGTGTGTGTGTGTGTGTGTGTGTGTGATTCAATGTGTGCGACGAGTGTGTTGTCTTCTGCAAAACTGGACGGGATTTTGAGTTGTGAGTTTGAAGTTTCCATTGGACAAAGTGGTGGACTTTGACGCCGTCGCAGTCTTCATCGTCGTCGTCATTGGCACAGTTACTCACGAAATACTGGCTGCTCCTGCTGTCGCGGCTGCTGCAACAAAACCGGGAGCGTTACTTTTTTTGAAGTGTATTGTATGCACCCATTGGAGTTTGAACTTCGCGCTCGCGCGGCGGGCCAGCATGGGTAGTACTGTAGAATTTCATCACATCACTTACACTTTAGTTCTCAACAAATCAACATCATTCTGATATTCACAAGACTCCACCCATTTTTATCATTATTATCATTATCGTTATTACATAATCATTATCATTATTATTATCAGAGAAAGATCATCAATATTATTAGATAACACCTAAGATCAACACCTAAGAAACCATTAACACTTAACACCAAATCCTCACCAACATCATCATGTCGTGGCAGGAATACGTGGACAACCAAATCTGTGGCTACGTCTCAACCAAATTGGCTATCATTGCCAGCATAGCAGACGGATCTGTTTGGGCCCAAAAGAAAGATGCAGAGAAAATTGCAACTCCACAAGAACTAAAGGTGATAGCTGACACCATGAGAAACAACCCACAATCCTTTCAAGAGCATGGAGTTCACTTGGCAGGTGAAAAGTATTTTTGTCTATCGGCCGAGTCAAATTTGATTCGAGGTAGGAAAGGTAGCGCAGCATTATGCATTGTTGCAACAAAATCGTGTCTATTAGTTGTAGTTACCACCGATGGTTTTCCGCCTGGAGTTCTCAACCAAGTCGTTGAACGATTGGGAGACTACTTAACAGCAAACAATTTCTAAATAATCAATCAACAAAAAACAAACAAACAATATATCTCTCTATCTATCTATCTATCAAACACACAAACAAACGAATCAAGTGTATAATTAAAGAAAGAGGAGCAACACGTCGTGTAAACGCGTATGGAAATCTAATTATTGATCATTGATTTACTTCATATTGTATTTGGCATAAATATCTTCGAACATTGATTTACAATTAAACTTTGCCTTCAACTTGGCGCACAATAGGAAAACCCCCGACATCTTACGGTGCAATGAGTAGGTCTCCTCGGGTGGTGGTGATAGGCGTTGCTCTACCATCGTTGGTATCATACGTTGTATCCTCATCGTCATATCTTGGGCGCCAAAGTCGAACTCTTCGTCGGCTTCGAAGGCTTCACCTAAAATCATCACAGAATCAACATGGGCTTGTTTCATGGCTTTAGTTTCGTAGCCTGTCAAAAAGCCCAGCTTTTTTGAGTACTCATAAACTTGATCCGCATCGCGATCAGCCGCTGCACGAATGATCTTAATGTAATCATCTACAAACTCCTTACTGTAAGATCTAGCAGCGCCGAAATCTAATAGGATGATATTGTCTGCATCTGGATCGTACAGGAAGTTTGACCAGTTGGGATCTGTTTGCATAAATTGAAATTCGAAAACCTCTCTGAGTGTTAGTTTGAGTAATCGTTTCGCGACATCATTCTTTATAGCCGATGTCATATTTGGTACATCATCCAGCTTGTCGACCGCGACACCATTCTTCAACTCATTCACAATGATCCTCTGCGTACTCAATTCCTCAATGACAGTTGGTACGTCGTAACCCTTCTCGTTGCCTATGAGTTTCTTATATTTCTTTGCTTGACGAGCTTCGTTCTTATAGTCAACCTCCAAGGCGAGATCGTGTCTAGCTGATTGAATGAGATTCTCCACATATAGACCCTTGGGTAAAAAGTCCCAAACCCTGAGCAAGGACGTCAGTGCTTTGATATCACTATCAATGCTGGTGTCAACACCTGGATATTGGATCTTGACAGCCACCAATCGACCATCGTGCAATTTTGCCTCGTGAACTTGACCTATCGATGCTGCAGCGAATGGTTTCATTGAGAACTCTGCAAATTTCGACCGCCAGTCCTCTGAAAGCTCATGCACTAAGACCTTTTCCACCTGCCACTGAGGCATAAAGTCGGCAGATTGTCTCACTCGTTCAAATATTTCGGCTAATCTAGGGTCAATCAGAGCCGAGTCTTGGATTGATAACATCTGTCCTAGCTTCAGGACTGCACCACGAACCTTGCACAGCGTTTCAACAATTCTATTGGCATTAGCCTCGTTAAGAATAAGACTTGTTTTGGAGGCATTCTTGTCTGATAGGCCAATATTCCGTTTTGCAATCTCCGCTACCGTGCCGAGTCCAACGCTTGCCACAAGTCCTCCATATGAACCTAGTCTCTCTAGGACAGATGATGGAACTCTATTCTCTCTTGATCTCTCACTTAATTGAGGTCTTCTTGGTTGAGGGGCTTGAGGTTTAGCGGCTGTCGCGGCTTCGGGCGGTACTGTGCTTGTATAGTGCTGTTTGGTGGTTGCAAAGTTTCTTGTATGTACGCTGAGAGTCCTATACAGACCCGCTCTTAGGTGAAGCTGTGGTAATATTTGATTGGACATGGTAGGGTGTAAGGTTATAAATAAGATATTGCATCAGTTTGGTTTTGGTGTTCAAAATACAAAAGGCTCACCTTAGAGCCCATGATAGAATAGCACAGGATAGTTGCAAAGGGCATATTTACAATTCCACAACAAGATAAACAATGCGCGAGCTGTGAGCGAACATATCGACCACATGACTTTTTTCCACGAATTTGCAAATCTCGCCAAAAATTTTGGTGCAAAACCTCAATGAAATAAACTTGTGGTTATATTGCATGTAATAAGAAATAAATAGATATTATTCCGACATGGCTAATTCCAAATATGACTTTCATAAAGAGGAGGAGAAAGAGACGGATCTCAGATTCAATAGGGGAACTTATATAATTGTTAGAATCGACGGGCATAGATTCCATAACTTTTGCACCGTGCACAATTTTCACAAACCAAATGATAAAAGAGCTCTAGATTTGATGACAGAATCCGCAAAACATCTCATGAGACAATTCAAGGGACATATTCCCTTGGCCTATGGACATAGTGATGAATTTAGTTTTTTGATCCGTTCAACTTCGATTCTTATGAACAGAAGAATGTTCAAACTCACCTCAATGTTACCTGTAGTGTTCGCAACCTTCTACAATTCAAACTGGGATAGATTCTTTGCCGATGAGACACTTGGTGAGCCTACCACTCGTAAATATGATGCTTGGTTTGATGCTAGACCAAAAGAGTATGCCAATTATAATGCGGTGATCAATTACTTTAAGTGGAGACAAGTGGATTGTCATATAAACAACTTGTACAATACAACTTTACATGCGATGACCGGTCGCTACGTTCGCCATGAACTAACACCAGTTGCACCAGAATCTACGAAGAGTCTTCTTGAAACCGGAAAGAATTTGTTCACTAACGGTACTGATGACGGAAAATTGTTTGAATTGAAGAGGACACCAATTCGAGATTGGATCAGTGATGAAAGTTTGTTCCACTCATCTAAGGAAGCCACAGCAAAGTTGTCTGGGACAGTTAGCTCAGATAAGCACGATATCATGTTTCTCAAATATAAGATAAATTACAATAACGAGTTGGAGCAATTCAAGAAGGGCACAATAATTGTTGACACTCAGGTAAACTACACAGGTGACAATGCAGACGAGGACTCTATTAAACACTATTATACAGACATCACTACAGATCATAGCAAGTTTTGGGATAAAAATCGTCACATATTTGATGATTACGTATTGACTCCGCTAACTAAGTGATCCCTCCATCTGGATAAGCCCTAGGTGTCTCAATCTCAATAAACTTTTCCCGCGATCTCACGCTCACGTTGGTCCTAACGACGTTTAGCTAGGTTGCCCCTAGAATCCGGATGCACTCGATACTTGATTGAACAATGAAGCTCAAGTTGACAAGTTGCAATCGAAAGACAAAAAGCTTTTAATGAAAGTCCATCGAACATAGACTGGCGCTTTCATAATTGATTCCATGACTCACTCTGATAGCGGCGCCGCTGCAGTAAAATTGCGTTCCCCCTCTGATGCCTTGATAAACGAGTCTTGGTAGTGCGCAGTAGCTTGGAGCGCGGAGATGGGCTGTTAAAACGTGCATTTTTGCTCTCGTTTCGATAGCTTTGACAAGCCAAATTTCTGTGCATCATTCAAGTTTCTTTCGTTCAGCCCCTAGTGCGCAAGATCGAACGAGCGATCCACAAGGTTGTTAGTGCCTCTAGTTCAACGCTTTAAGCGCCTTGTGTTTCTGTGTGCGACATTGCGAGATATTTCGGAACTAAAGAAAACGTTCCTTTCTTTTCATGTGTTAAACGTGCGAGTCAATATCAGTAGCCGTTTGCAAGTTATTTAAATCTTGGCTATTTGTTTATAATCATTATTAGATCAATTGAAAACCCTTAAATTTATGCCTATATATTTGTAGTTGTTGATTCGTAATCCTCTGTTAAATAAAAGCTACAACAATGCGTATATGGCAATCCGAGCATCAATTTAATCACAATTGGGAAACCGTTGTGAGTGCTAGTTTGAAGAAGTATCCAAATCCAATTACTACAGCCGTCGTTGGTATAGATGTTCTAGATAGAAGAATAGCATGTGGAATACTTAAATCCAAGAGACTCATATTATCCGAGTGGAGTTTGCCGAATTGGGCTAGAAGACTAGCTTGCGGGCCGTCGTGTTATGCCACTGAGACGAGTGAGGTCGATCCCCTTAGGAAAACGTTAACAATGACCACTAGGAATCTTACAATGTGTAACAAATTGTCTTTTGAAGAGAAATTAACATACACTCCCCATCCAGATGATCCAAATGCCACCTTGTTGAGGCAGGAAGCTGTTATAAGTGTCTTTGGAATGCCTCTTAGCTCATACCTAGAAGATTTTCTAACGAGGCATATAAGTGTCAATGCCAACAAGGGTAGACAGGCAATAGAATGGGTGATATCTCAACAAGAAAGCTCATGTTGATAATAGAGATGCCATACTAAATTTGAAATTATATCAAATTGATCAAATCATAGCTGTTTTCTTATAATCAATTTTGACTTTAATTGGCAATAAAATCGCACTGTCCACTTATTGTCCTTGAATGTAAGATTCATATAAAAATGTATTTATTTTTATTTATTTCTTAAACTTTTAATTGTAATTTTAAGATCACAAAGCATTATAAGATCACAAATTTCTATCAATCACGCATCTTGCCAAGTCTCAGTCTCGCATCGATGCTCATTGATTGCAATTCCTGAATGAGGAGCTTGTATGCGTAGGGTATTTGTATAGATGCTATGTCCTGACTCGATCGACAACTCGAACACCAGTTAAGATAGCCAAAGAGACCACATTTGGTACAAACATCCGCTGTGTAGGCATCACTAGATAACATGAGTCTCTCAATCAAGAGCATACTAACTCCATGACCAATAAGACAGTCACGTTCCATCTCACCAAGACGCAGACCTCCCTCTCTGGCCCTACCTTCCGTTGGTTGTCTAGTTAGCACTGCTCTAGGTCCTCTTGGTCTACCATGGATCTTATCGAGCACCATGTGCTTGAGTTTTTGGTAGTAGATTGGACCAAAGTATATGTAGGCTTTCAACAACTCTCCAGTTATTCCGCTAGTCATGATCTCTTTTGATTTGAAGTTGAAACCAGCCTTTACCAAGATGTCTTCCATTTCTGATAGTTCAGTTCCACCAAATACAGTTGCATCATGGATCGTACCCTTGATGACTGCTGATTTACCCGCCATCAACTCTTTGAGCTTCCCAACTGTCATACGAGATGGAAATCCATGAGGGTTCATAATCAGATCTGGACAGACACCTGCTAGATTGAAAGGCATATCTTCCTGATCAGCAATCAGACCAATGACTCCCTTTTGTCCATGGCGAGAGCTGAACTTGTCTCCGACTTCTGGACGACGATGTTGGCGTAGATTCATTTTGATTAGAAAAGACTCTTCAATATTTGATGTGATGATGACACGCTCGACAACCACAGGCTCGATGCCTCGATAGCTCAAAGCATTCTCGCGGTAATTTGTCGATCCAATTACTGTGGCTCCTTTAGTATCATTAGAATAAAGAGGATTCTTTGTTGGCGAGTATCGGTTGACTAGAATTTGTCGATCCTGAACTCGCTCTCCTGGTGCGACTATTCCATCACCATCAAGACACATGATACGTGATGCCATGTTTGGGTTCTCAAGCTTCAATGGCGGCGGCTGGATTTCATCTCTACCAGCGGTAGCGGACTTTTTGAGCAGGCACTTTTGACTACGATAGACAAAGCATCGACCGAAGGCGCGATCAATACTGGCCTTGTTCATAACAATTGCATCCTCGATATCGAAGCCAGAATACGACATCACGGCGACAATTGAGTTGATACCTGCGGGTACTTCGTCAAAATGAATGAGTTCAATAGTCTTACTGCTCACAACTGGCCTCTGGGGATAGGCGAGACAATAGAGAAGAGTGTCGATCCTGACTCTCTGATTAAGACCAATTGTACCCATGGCTTGTTTACCCATAGCACACTGATACGTGTTCCTGGGCGATTGATTATTGTGAGGGAATGGTATAAGTCCGGCGCATACACCGAGTAAGGTGAATGGTTCAATCTCCAGGTGAGTTGTGCGTTCGTTAATATCAGCCTCATAAAGGGCAAAATGCGATATGCTAGCTTCGTTTACGTCCAAGTATTCCACTAATCCGAGGTCAATCAAATCCTGAAAGTTAATAAACCCTCTCTTGAGTCTTTCCAGATGAGCATCCGTCAAGAGTGGTCTCTGGTATTCTCCTATAATGATGTAAGGCCGACAGAGACGGCCACCGTCTGTCGATATGTATATAGCCATGTGCAGAGTACTGAAACTCACTGATATAAACTCGGAGACGATTTTCTTTCGTCGCAAATGCCGTATAGTATCGACAACACGACTTGGATTGCTTGTCAAGCCGATGATTAGACCGTCAAGGTAGACGAGATAGTTGGAGTTCATCTGGATTCCCGATGATACCAAGCCTATGTTTTCAACACCGGCAATATCCAAGCAAAAATCAATCAACTTTTGCTTGTCTTCAGCCCCAACGTTGGTTGTAATGTGCGTCATCAATGCCAAGTTCTTGATGAGACCACAAGCCTCTCCTTCCGGTGTGTCGCACGGGCACACTAATCCCCATTGACTGCATTGCAATGAGCGAGGACCTGAAGTTTTCCTAGTTTTCTCGAAGGCTGAGTTGATTCTTGTCATCATTCCCAAGGCGGAAATAAAGCTTAATCTACTCAGAACTTGACTGACACCAACTCTTTCCATCCTGAAACGCTTCACAGTCCAGTTACCAGTTGCTATGGCACTAGTGAGACCATTTGTGATGATATCTTGACGCATGTGCTTCACCACATCAAATTGTGCTGTCTTAATTTTGGGAATGTTTTTATCGGCTATAATCCTGAGCTCATTATTGAACCTTTTAAACAAGTCTTCAAAAAGTAAAGATATCAGAGATCCAGCTAGCTCCAATCTTTTGTTTCCATAGTAGTCGCGATCATCGATGTACTCTGGATTATCGATGGCCTTGATTAGCCTACGAATCATTTGACAAATATAAATGGCCTTGGGTCTATAATCACCATTTACTGTAGGAATGTGAGCTACAACAGTCGTATTCAACAGGTCACGAACATTATCCATTTGAGATTTCCTCCTATGGTCATACTGGTTAGATAATTTTGCGGGTACGAAGTTAAGAGACATCTTCAGTTTTCCAACCAAATATCGCAAGGCTTGTTCCGTAGTCCAGACGCCTGCCGCATGAGCAACTTCGATCGAGGGTAGTAGTATGTTTTCGTCGAGAGACTTGGCCGAATCGCTGCAGATGAGATCGACGATCTCTACATCGCTTGTGAGACCTAATGCCCTAAGGAGCAAGAAAATAGGAACTTCGTCCGTAAAAGCATTGTGCTTCATTGAGATCTGACCTTTTTTGTTTATCACAATGTTAGTTCGAGATTTACGTTCCAAAGAGGCCGAGGTGACTTGGCAAATCGGGCCCTCCTCGATGAGCATACGATTTTTTGCCAACTGTTCGTGAATGAGAATAACTTTTTCATTTCCATTCACTATGAAATATCCACCCGAGTCATGGGGACACTCTTGTTTCTTAATCAAATCTGCATAGCCCTTGCCGTATAAAACACAATTCTTGCTCTTTAGCATGATTGGCATGCGTCCGATAGTAAGATTATGTTTGACTATCCTTTGGTTGCCTCTGGCATATTCTATGTCTACCAGAATTGGCGCCGAGTATGTGATGTCTCTCAGTCGACACTCGTGGGGTGTTGTCTTGCGAGAGTTGTCGTAACTTTCCTCAATATCTGGGTGCCCTACACGAATGTCTATATACTGGACAAACCAACTTGGATCTGCCTCGCAGTAGATATACTCGTTGGCTTTTACAATTTCTTTCAACTCAACCTCTATAAGATGATTGAAGGAATCTAAATGCTGGCGAACTAAACCTCTGATCATCAGGTAGGCTGGAAGAAGTTGCCATTTGTCTTTTAGTGTAAGTGGTTTGCTATCGATTTCGGTATCCATATTTGTTATATTATTTTTTATCCATGTGGAGCGATTCTGTACAAGGTGCTCCTAATATAGTGAGTCTCAACTAAAATTATACATGATTGCAGGTATATATCGAGTGAGAGTTATTTATACGAGCTGATTGATGCAATATCGATGAAATATCTTAACATTGATGGCTGTCGTTGGTTATTATATAGGAATTGATGTTATAATTCTGGTGCAACAATTTGACCTCGTGTTTCTAAGCTGCAACTTGCAACCACGAGTTGAAGTGTCCGCCTAGCGGATAGAAAGGGAACTAATCGAGGGGGTCGCATTAGAAAGAAACACGCGAAGCACTCACACCGAGAAAATTAAACAAGGGACTCTCTCGGATCGCGGAATTAAAATATCACTACATTGATTTTCCTGTTATAATTAAACATTATAACAACCATAAATATGGCAAGCCAAACCTCCAATCAGTCTATTTGGATTGGAGGGAAGATATGTGAATGCACTATACTCCGCAGCTTCGAAGCAAAACAAACTGGAGGCCGTTGAAGGTGACCTTAAGAAAATATCGAGTCTATATAAAACTGACCCAAAGTTCAAGGACTACATGATCAATCCACTTGTCAATCCAGCTCAGAAGACGGCTGTCTTTGAGAAAGAATTAGAGTCCAAGCTTGAGTATAAAGCCGATGTTATGCAACTTATTTATGCTTTATTCATATTGTCGTTTGATTCTCTGAGAGCCTCATTCTCTTCCACCTTTCTTGTGAAGTTTCTAAAGAGAAAGAAGGCCTCTTGTAGATCATCCGCGACGCTATCGAAGAAAGATGCCATCCCGATTAACTTTCGGCATTTCTTAGACCGCAATTGCTGTCTGATGTTTGATGCATCAAGTCGTCCCGCCTCGAGTAGATACATGAGAGTAATCTGTTCACCCGGATTTGACTGATTCCAAGAGTGGAAAACACAATTATGATGTTAGTGCTCATGTAATTTGAAATTCCTCAGGATATTGTTCATTACTCTAGGTACCTACCTCAATCTCATCTAAAATATTATTCTCAGGAGTGGGGTTAGCTGTCTTTAAGTTGAAAGAAGATTGCCGTTGCTCCCGATCGTTTTCTGGTGTATAGTCGTTGTTTTCAATATTGCCTGGCACTGGTTTGTGACCATTTTCCTCGTTGCTATGATTTGCACCGCTATCAACGAGCTTTAAACTCTCAACTTGATCTATAAATTCATTGCCAACCTCGTTTAAGTTTTCTTGTTGCGATTCCCCTCTGCCATACTCCTTATTTTCTTGCGAATGCTTTTGATGATCTCCAGATGATTGGTTGGTTTGTAATTGTGGTTGTTGTTCTTTGTTGTTTGAGCACTTTTTCAATCTTTCTCGTTCAATGACTAAATTGTGTCTTAGTAAGACCTCGAGATGGTGTTTGAGCGATTGGAAGTGTTCTGCTCTTACCCGTTTAACGTTTGCGAACTCATCGAATGGATTCTTATGCGCTGTTTCAACACCTAATGGATTAAGGAGATAGAGGGATGGCGCAATTTGGTTAGCTCAAAAATCTGTATGCAAAAGTTTTCTCTCTTGGTTGACCTGGTACTCACCCAGAATAACCTTCCAGGCCTCGATGCAGGGTCTATCCAAGTCGGATCTATCACATAGGTTGCTGAGTTTTTCGTCATCGAATGAGCTTGAGAGCATCAGTTGATCTAGAATATCTTTGGCCTCTTTGCCATTAAAACCCAGCTTTCCATAGTAAGCAGAGCGAAAATTCCTTGAGGATCCATCCCCTTCGGCCATACCTGATGTTAAACCTTCAAGTGGACAAGGGATCAGGGTTTAAATGGTGGTTATGGTTGTTGTGGCAAATTATGGTGGCGTCCAGTTCATCGGTGTCGGTAGATCGCTAAGAGGATGGCGAGATTTTATTATGGTAGATAAGCGTCAATCAGTCATTTGGATTAGATGTTCTCGCAACTCAACTTTCAAATCTTTGATAGACTTCCAATGAGTGTGTGGAGGGGGCGGGGTTGTTTGCATATGATGATGTTGATAATGATGATTATGTGTGAACAAGTGAAAACAATAAAGGATGATGATTGAGGGATTGGATAATAGTATGATACATAATATATAGATGATGAATAATAGTGGATATAGATGATAATACGTTTATTTTTACGACATGAATTCTACGCGTTTTGTGTTGTCCTTCGATTTTCGAACTTTTTTCGCTTTGCTCGCACGTTCGCTCTTTGCTCTCTGCCTGCCTACCTCTGGCTCGCTTCGCTTTACCCTGATACGCTTTGCTCTCTCTCTCTCGCTCTCTCCCTCCGCTTCTCTTGTCTTGTTTTCTCCTTCTGCGGCGCAGTAGCGACCGATAGGCGAGACCAGAGAGATTGCGGGAAAAGCGCAAACGTAAGCAATCCCCATCTTCTTGTCGATTGCCGTTGTTCAGGTTAACCAAGGTGCCTAGTGCGCGGAGAACGTGGGAATTGGGTTGTTTGGTTGGCCGGTCGGTTAGTGAGTTGGCGGCGTTGGTGTTACATCGTGTTTCGTTGCGTTGTGTCGCGCTCCCTCCACTTTACCCTAAACAAGCAGCGTTTGCTTGCCGACCACCCGTTTACCCGGTTGCTTGGCGAGCAAAATCGAAAGTTAGCGCCGGTGGCGCCATATGGACTCGCTCGTCCCCCGACTTTCTCCTCTCGCACGCTCGCCACCCTCGAGCGCTCGTCGCCGTCGTCCGCTCTCACGCGGGCAATTCGTTTAGTGAGCGGGGGAAAAACCGGAACCGGAACTAGAGTTGCGAGCACGTAGCTAGCACCTTGAAAAAGGGAAAGGCAGCAACGACGAGTGGTCGCACTACGTAACAACAGCAACTGGTCACTTGAGGGCGCCGCTCGGACTCTTGGAAACGATAGCGACGACGACGACGACGACGACGACAGAGGAGCAACAGGCTGCCTCCTTCTCCCGGCCGCCGGGTTCGTCGGGCAGGAAATTCGAGGCCAGATTTAGAAGGCGGGCGGTTCCCCTGGATTTTTGTCGCTCTAAGGAGGAGGCTGGTTTTGGTTAGTTTGCTGGTTGTTCGAATATTTGGAGAAAGTAGCGGCGCAAGATTGAAGCGATTGTCGGCGAATCGACGCAACGCAAGCTGCTTGTTGCGCGTAGTGGTCGCGTCGGTGCCCAACAAGCCGACCGAACAAACGAATGAGTCCCGGTTGACATTGTCCCGGTTGTGTAATAACGGGCGCTGGGGGGTTGGCTGCCAATGCGTTTCTACTTTAAGGTAAGGTGAGGTGAGGAGAAGAAGCGTCGTTATTTATAACGACGTCAACTAGAGGGGAGCTCAGCTCACGCAACGCAACGCGCGCAGTTACTTTCGCTCCCGCTACTTGTTGATTCCCTGGCTGATCCAATACTGCGCGCTCTCTCACTTTCTCTATACGCACGTCATTGTGGTCCCTTTGATTACGCGAACAGTCTTGCAAGCAACCAACTTAGTCGGGCCGTCGTCATCAAGAGGAAGCCAACCATCAAAACTCGCCAATAATCCAATGGAAGTTAATTAAAGAAAAAAAGAACCCACAAGACAAGCTAAGATAAGAACTCCGCCACAACTTTACAGATGCTGCTCGACCTGTTACGTCTAGCGAGTCTCGGCCAGAACATGGAGTTACTGGCCTCCCTCCAGCGACAGCAACAACAAAACAACCAACAACAACAACAACACTTACTGTACATACAAAATAGAGCTCAACAAGTGGATTTATCTGTTGAATCATCGTCCTCAACACAACTTCCGGTTTGCGCCAATCAACTTCACTACCAGCAAAAAGTCAAGAGCAAAAGAGGCGGCAAGAGACAGCAACAACAAGTTTCCGCTGCTGCCACCTCAAACCAAAGTGTTTCAAATCAAGCCAACCTGAACCAATGCAAACCGTTGGACTTGTCCACGCGAAGTGCCCCTTGTGATTTACACTCTCAAATCATACCTCAGCTGCAAAGTCACCTACTCGATGGCCACCAAATCCTATCTTCGTCGTACTCGTCCTCGTCGTCAACGACAACCTTTAAGCTGGTTAGCGATTTCAGCGACAACAAGTGTTCACAGCAACATCGATACCGACACCAACAGCAACCTCCGAGTTCCAAGCAACTTCTCATTACGAGCTCCACTTCGCCCACCTCCTCGTCTTCCCTAATGAACCTTAGTTCAAGTAAGAACATTTTTGATGCCAACCAACAGGTAATAAGCTGCAAGCATTCAACTGATATAGTAACATCTACAAATCTTAGTAACAATCAAATTTCGCCTGTAGCTCCAACAACCACAACCCCCTCCACTACCAAGATAAAATTTACTGCTACTTCCACAAGACAGAGACGCAGGCAAGCGAATAGCACCAGTGGTTGCTTGGAGAAAGATAATAATAACAATAATAATGATAACGGCAAGACTAACAAGACACCGAGATCTCATTTGTGTCTCATATGCAATCAATCCTTTTCGCGCTCCGATATGCTAACTAGACACTCGCGCCTCCACACAGGACTTAAACCCTATCAGTGTTCAAAATGTCTACAGGTATTTAGCCGGAGCGACCACCTGTCGACTCACGAGAGAACTCACACTGGCGAGAAGCCCTATCAGTGCAAACACTGCGACTACAGTGCCTGTCGGCGCGATATGATCACGCGACATATGCGAACACATAGTGAGCAGAGGACTATGAACGGGAGTCCACGGAAACGCAAGCTTAGGGGAAGTGGAGCCGCGAAGAGAGTAGTTAAAATGTCGAGTCGATCGATTGCCAAAAGGTTTGGATCGAAGCAATACAACGAAACCGATCCCACAGGTCGTCGCCACCACCAAAATCTAGATATTGCAACAAATCTTGAGTCCCACAACGCAAGTCCCAGTTTCGATTTGGATTTACGATAGGAATGTGAGCTACAACAGTCGTATTCAACAGGTCACGAACATTATCCATTTGAGATTTCCTCCTATGGTCATACTGGTTAGATAATTTTGCGGGTACGAAGTTAAGAGACATCTTTAGTTTTCCAACCAAATATCGCAAGGCTTGTTCCATAGTAGGCTGGAAGAAGTTGCCATTTGTCTTTTAGTGTAAGTGGTTTGCTATCGATTTCGGTATCCATTATTGTTATATTATTTTTTATCCATGTGGAGCGATTCTGTACAAGGTGCTCCTAATATAGTGAGTCTCAACTAAAATTATACATGATTGCAGGTATATATCGAGTGAGAGTTATTTATACGAGCTGATTGATGCAATATCGATGAAATATCTTAACATTGATGGCTGTCGTTGGTTATTATATAGGAATTGATGTTATAATTCTGGTGCAACAATTTGACCTCGTGTTTCTAAGCTGCAACTTGCAACCACGAGTTGAAGTGTCCGCCTAGCGGATAGAAAGGGAACTAATCGAGGGGGTCGCATTAGAAAGAAACACGCGAAGCACTCACACCGAGAAAATTAAACAAGGGACTCTCTCGGATCGCGGAATTAAAATATCACTACATTGATTTTCCTGTTATAATTAATCAATATTACAACTCTAAATATGGCAAGCCAAATTGCTAAATTAGTCAAACCTCCAATCAGTCTATTTGGATTGGAGGGAAGATATGTGAATGCACTATACTCCGCAGCTTCGAAGCAAAACAAACTGGAGGCCGTTGAAGGTGACCTTAAGAAAATATCGAGTCTATATAAAACTGACCCAAAGTTCAAGGACTACATGATCAATCCACTTGTCAATCCAGCTCAGAAGTCGGCTGTCTTTGAGAAAGAATTGAAGCCCAAGCTTAAGTTGCAAGATTTGAGCGTCAATCTCCTGTCGGCAATGTCAGAGAACAGACGTCTCAAGTCATTGCCTGACGTCCAGCGGGCCTTTGCTCAAGTAATGGCTGCTGTTAGAGGAGAGGTTCAATGCACCATAACAACAGCTAAGGAGTTACCCGAGGCCAAGAGGAAGGAAGTTGAGTCTTCACTGAAGGCCTTTACATCAAAGAAACTTTTGATCACCTACACAACTGACTCCTCACTAGTTGGCGGTCTTATTGTCGATTTCAATGGAGAGCACTATATTGATATGAGCGTAAAATCTAAGATCCGGCAATACAGTGAATGTCTAAAGCAGATGTAGACTGTTGTTACTATTGATTAAAGCAAAAACTTTTACATATTAGGAGAGGAACGTACATTTCAACGCTTCATCGAAAACATTGCTCCGCGACAGTGTAAGCAATTCATTAGGTATAAAGCCGATGTTATGCAACTTATTTATGCTTTATTCATATTGTCGTTTGATTCTCTGAGAGCCTCATTCTCTTCCACCTTTCTTGTGAAGTTTCTAAAGAGAAAGAAGGCCTCTTGTAGATCATCCGCGACGCTATCGAAGAAAGATGCCATCCCGATTAACTTTCGGCATTTCTTAGACCGCAATTGCTGTCTGATGTTTGATGCATCAAGTCGTCCCGCCTCGAGTAGATACATGAGAGTAATCTGTTCACCCGGATTTGACTGATTCCAAGAGTGGAAAACACAATTATGATGTTAGTGCTCATGTAATTTGAAATTCCTCAGGATATTGTTCATTACTCTAGGTACCTACCTCAATCTCATCTAAAATATTATTCTCAGGAGTGGGGTTAGCTGTCTTTAAGTTGAAAGAAGATTGCCGTTGCTCCCGATCGTTTTCTGGTGTATAGTCGTTGTTTTCAATATTGCCTGGCACTGGTTTGTGACCATTTTCCTCGTTGCTATGATTTGCACCGCTATCAACGAGCTTTAAACTCTCAACTTGATCTATAAATTCATTGCCAACCTCGTTTAAGTTTTCTTGTTGCGATTCCCCTCTGCCATACTCCTTATTTTCTTGCGAATGCTTTTGATGATCTCCAGATGATTGGTTGGTTTGTAATTGTGGTTGTTGTTCTTTGTTGTTTGAGCACTTTTTCAATCTTTCTCGTTCAATGACTAAATTGTGTCTTAGTAAGACCTCGAGATGGTGTTTGAGCGATTGGAAGTGTTCTGCTCTTACCCGTTTAACGTTTGCGAACTCATCGAATGGATTCTTATGCGCTGTTTCAACACCTAATGGATTAAGGAGATAGAGGGATGGCGCAATTTGGTTAGCTCAAAAATCTGTATGCAAAAGTTTTCTCTCTTGGTTGACCTGGTACTCACCCAGAATAACCTTCCAGGCCTCGATGCAGGGTCTATCCAAGTCGGATCTATCACATAGGTTGCTGAGTTTTTCGTCATCGAATGAGCTTGAGAGCATCAGTTGATCTAGAATATCTTTGGCCTCTTTGCCATTAAAACCCAGCTTTCCATAGTAAGCAGAGCGAAAATTCCTTGAGGATCCATCCCCTTCGGCCATACCTGATGTTAAACCTTCAAGTGGACAAGGGATCAGGGTTTAAATGGTGGTTATGGTTGTTGTGGCAAATTATGGTGGCGTCCAGTTCATCGGTGTCGGTAGATCGCTAAGAGGATGGCGAGATTTTATTATGGTAGATAAGCGTCAATCAGTCATTTGGATTAGATGTTCTCGCAACTCAACTTTCAAATCTTTGATAGACTTCCAATGAGTGTGTGGAGGGGGCGGGGTTGTTTGCATATGATGATGTTGATAATGATGATTATGTGTGAACAAGTGAAAACAATAAAGGATGATGATTGAGGGATTGGATAATAGTATGATACATAATATATAGATGATGAATAATAGTGGATATAGATGATAATACGTTTATTTTTACGACATGAATTCTACGCGTTTTGTGTTGTCCTTCGATTTTCGAACTTTTTTCGCTTTGCTCGCACGTTCGCTCTTTGCTCTCTGCCTGCCTACCTCTGGCTCGCTTCGCTTTACCCTGATACGCTTTGCTCTCTCTCTCTCGCTCTCTCCCTCCGCTTCTCTTGTCTTGTTTTCTCCTTCTGCGGCGCAGTAGCGACCGATAGGCGAGACCAGAGAGATTGCGGGAAAAGCGCAAACGTAAGCAATCGTGCGGAGTTTTGATACGATTTAATGGCTAGCGCGAAACCAAGACCCAAAATCGGTATTGGATCCCAATTGTCACCTATAAGAGCGACGATTGTATTCTCTTTATTTTCGATTATACCATGCAGAAATCTGCGCTCATAAAAACAAAGTCCTGCCTCAGCCCTACTATTCGTGCCGCTAAAAGACTCGTTTGCCCTCTTCCCACTGACATTTTTGAACCAAGTTCACCTAGACAAAATTTGCAAGGTGGTTGGCAATAAAAATTGAGTTATAATTTTGAAAATTCTCATCTCGAGAGGACAAATTAATCATGATCTGCAAAAGTATCAAATTAGATTTTGGCCTCTTGTGGGGTAGAGTTTATTCTGACAAATATTCTCAACCTCAAATGTCATTGGCAAGGTGGCGGTGGTGGAAACTCGTCTGCACTGGCCAATTGATGTTCTATTGAAGAGTTCATCAATTGTGATCCAACTGAACTGAATTGTTTCATTGCAAGCGAGTTTGTGTCGCTATTCCCACCAGGTATTGGTGGCGGTGGTGCCTCCCTAATAGGAAACATGGACCTCAACGTTGCTTGGCCATTGATAGATTGGATATGACCACCGGATGTGAGCATCTTGTTTGTTGTCGCGGTCAGAGTTCCGAGCTTAGGTGTGCGTAGAAAGCTAGTTGAGCCAACTTGCGAGAAGCTAGGCTGTATATTATTTGATTCCGTTGTTATTGTGTAAAGATCTCCATATATCATGCTATTTGGGTCCTTGAGGGAATTTGTCCTCATCGGAGGCTGAGGTGGCGGATTTCTCCTGACGGTTGAGTTACTATCACTTAAACGTAAAGTTTGATTATTAATATTATTATTTGGACTTGTTTGATAGATCGAGTTGCGTTGAGTATTGTAGATATTTTCGCCATTATTTGCATAGGTTTGTTTAGTATCAATTACTTGGTTTGGACCGGAAATCTCGAGCCTAGCCATTGCGCTGTTCACATTTTTCAAGGCAGGCGTCACGGTTGCAACAGGTACACCTTTATGAATATTACCGACTACAGCAGATCGGGTTTGAAAGAAGCCGGATCTCAGCGCGGGTCTACCGAGAGTGTTCTGATTCAAGGACATGCGATGATTTGGGTGGACATCGTAGATGGAGTTGTCATTGAATCTTTCCTCCTGCGACTTGTCAAATCTCTTGACTCTTTCAATTCCAAGCAATAGTCTCTTCTGATGGCCGAGTTTTGTTATTCCAATCTCTTCTAGATCCTCCCAAGTTAGCTCTAAAACTTTGTCAATGTTGTCATAACCCTCATTGCACAGTCTCGACTGGTATTCCGATAGCTTCAGCAGCTCTAACCATTTCTCAAGACTATGAGGCCTGGAATCTGGTATATCATCGTCCAAATTTAGTTTTTTGATTTCTAATTGTAATTTTTTCCTAAGAGTTGGCGATTTTACTCCAATTGCCGTGAGATCTTGTGGTGTCATTCTAGTCAACAAAGGCATATCGTAGCCGTTGTCTAGAAAATTCTTGATATATTCTTCACATTTTATGCTGATCAACCAACTTCGCAAAACCTCACCATCAACAACACCATGCAAGAGCATTCCCTTGACATTGATAGGCATTAGGGTATTGGATGAATTTGAATCTACGCTACCTATGGGCGAATGTTGCAATTGTTGACTATTGATTCTTCTATTTTGGTTTTGGTTCTGATTTTGAAAAGACTGCACTGTTCTAAGGTTACTATTGTTTTGTATTGAGCTTCCGTTATTTGCTGTTGTTGAATTAATTATGCCACTGCTGCTATTATTGTTGTCTAGGTGATGATTATGATGATTAAGTGGATGCATTGTTGGCAAATGAACTCCATTAGTCAATAATTCATTGCTCAAGTTCATTGTTTGTCCATTGCTAATCGTGAATGGAACTCTCTGAGCATCGGGATTAGTCACAACTTGTAGAGGATTGTCGATTTGATGACTGGTATTCCCCTGAAACACTCCATAGATACTTTGTTTGTTGCTAACGTTGTTTTGATTGTTGTTGTTGCTGTTGTTATACAACGAAGTGTTCATCGGTACTCCTCTGGGATGATTGGGACCCGAGTAGTTATTTAAATACTGAACACCGTTGTCATTCTGATGCCGAATCTGATACATCTGCTGCCGGTCATGCTGAGGCAACTGGTGCGTTGAGTTGGTTGATTGCATTGAATGCTGTTGCTGTTGTTGTAAGCCTGACATAATGCTGGCTGCCGGATTTGGAGCCGGTGGTTGCGGTGGCGGCGAGGGGAAATATTGATTAGTCTGAATACCCGACTCGCTGCTAGTAGCAGTCATGTTGTCGCTACTAGCTGTTGATTGGCTCGACGATAGTGGTGGTTTGTTTAGACTCTCGTCTGATGACACAATAAAGGACGTAGTAGTGGTGAATGAATTTTGGGACATCTCGTGCATTCGAGCGCTTAGATTATTAGTTGTAATTAGCTTACCAACTCTCTAATCTGTTCACATAAATAAGTCATGTATATATATATGTTCACTATACTTCACTTCACTAGCTTCCGAGTTGATTGTTGCCACAAATAAACTTTTAGTTTTCGTTTTATAGCGGTATTTGTATTGGTGAGGGTTAATTTGAAATGAGCCATTAAGGAAAGTTGAGCATCGAAGGCGGCAAATGGTCTATGATGTAATATGCTTGGTGCTTTTTGTTTTTTGTTTCTCTCTTAGTTTTTTTGGTCGGAATTGATGATGGCTTGACAATATTAGCATCAAATAAGATTGGATTCAATGTGAGCACATATAATAAGCTTAGCTCCAATCAACAACTTGATATGATTATCATATCATGAGAGAGCACACAATCTTCATGCTACAAGTGCTGAGATACCAATAATGATGATGATCTTCATCATCATCGTCGTTAATAGTATTTAGTCAACATCACAATGGTACGCTACCAATATAAAACACAACACAAGTCCTCTCTAGTTGTAACTCAGTTGTATAGTCAGGGCCAGTGTGCGATGATAGCGAGACTAATAATGGAATCGATGTCTCGGTTTCCCCTTACTTGTGTGTTTGGTCTGTGGGTGCCATTCGGACAATAATATCTAGTTGTCTCTCATTTCTTTCGTCTGTAACTGTGGTACTCAAGAGGGAGTCAATTCATAGGTCCCTCGAGCTCTTGATCGATGGGCGAACAATGAAAGCGAACAATAGCTAGCTCTTGGCTCCTAGTCTCGTCGGATAGTATCAATCTGCAGCTAGCGGTCCAAATCAGATGTCTTCTACGACGTCTTCCTTTTTGTCACAGCACAAGATCATGAGCAACAGCAAGCTTGAGAGATTTCACTTATTGCTGATAATTTGCAAAAGATCACTATTCAAAACCGCAGATTTACTTAAAACTGTTACTTAAAACTGTCGATAAAATCGATGGTACATGTAGAAGTTTCGTCAGTTAGTGGTTGTTACTGACGCTGTTGTTGTGGTTGTTGTGGTTGTTGTCTAGGTGGTTGCCAATCAATTTACTGCAGATGCCGACAGTTTGACTTTGAACATCAAATTTTAGATGGATGGTGCTATTGTTACTGTTGCTTTTGTTGTTGTTCCCCTAAATGTTGTCACTAATACTGAGTTTACTTTTTAGCTATCACCAAGCGAAAAGCTAACAGAGCATCACTTGCTAATGTAATCCTACGCCCGTTAAACTTTCAAGGGTGGATCTTGTTTTTATTGTTGATTCTGCAATTTGACATTAAAGTTCTAGCTTCTGAACACTTTTAATTTCCCTCATAGCCGTAACTTGCAACACTTGCACTAAATTTAATCAAAAATTCCTTTATCTTGTTCTTATTTTCAGATTCCTTATCATCTTCTATGAGGACGTACAATGAAGTTCTTGCATTAAACGAACTGCCGCCGACCTGTCGCTGGTTACTTTACCTTAGCCCCCTTGTTAATATTTAGGGGGACAAAAAAGCAACAGCCTTAGGCAGTTGTAGATTCTAGGTAAGGGGACGCTCCAGCGGCAACTTGTCGATTTCTTGCGCAAGTTGTTGGCTGGTAATTTACTGCTCCAGTTGTTGCTTTCTTGTGCTTGTCGCAGGTAAGAAAAAAAGTTTTCTTCTTTAACTTGCTTGCATTGGTAGTAAGCCTCAGGGAGATTTTGCCGTGTTGTTTGCTACTGCATTGCAAATGGATTACAAATGCACGTATATATGCAAAATACACAGAGGAACAAGAAAATGGGCAAACTTTGTTCGCTGGAAACTGGACACTCGCCGATGGGACATCAAGAGGGAAATGCCATTTGGGTGCGCAAATTCGACCGCTCAGAAAGTTGCTCGAGCGAACGCTGCGTGCGCCGTTGCCGCCGCCGACGCGTCCAGCTGTTTCAGTCTAGTGGTCAGCTTAAGCTCGAGTCTCGGCTGTTGCTGCTGCTGCTGCTGCTGCTGCTGCTGCTGTTGCTGTCACAGCCGCCACCATTGCTGCAGGATTTTCCTTGGAAATAGTGGTAGTGCTCACAAGTTTGCTCTTGTTCGCCGACTGGCGCAAGTTCTCTCTTCGCGCATCACACAGCCGCAGAGTCGTAATTTTTCTTGCGGTGGTCGCCGGCCAGCCGGCGATCAGTCGAAATACTGCACTGTACTTGCTCTGTACATTGGTCAAGCTCTAGTCCAAACCCAACAACATTAACCTAACAAATGCCAACATCAACACTAACCAAATGGCCAGCAATGGATGTGGAAGCAACCAGTGAATAAGCAGAGACTTTTAGGCGGACAAGCGGACAGATAGACTGGGCACTGCAGCTGGTCCACGATGACGCTAAACGATGGCCACGAACGGGCGGCAGTCCCACTTCAGTGGTGTGCCTGTACCAGTTGCAAATTTAAAATTGCCATCAGATGCTTGTTGCTCATAATGGCACTGAAACCCAGGATAGCATCTGCACTAAACTTGGCCAAAAAGTGAGAGCAAAATTTAGTGCTCGCGCGCGCCAACTTGGCAACATCAAATCGGTTTCATGGTTGTGGTGTTCGCGAGTCGCGAAGTGAGGGATAGATACAGATAAAGAGAGAAAGAGAGAGAAGCGATGAGTTAGACACAACTACAAATCTCAACGATCGCGATTATCACGATGAAATCTCAACTTCGTCGACATCCTCGTGCGAGATGGTGATGGTCAAACAAGCGAGATGCCAGCCTTCGATTGTTGCTGACTGAGGATCTGCTGTCGAAAAGAGCTACTGCCGCTCATCATCACATCTAATCTATCCATTCGCTTCGGGTTTCGTTCTTCACGCTTGTTGCTCAACAGGAAGTGTGGCAAGTCGAGTTAGTTGCCGGGATTCGTTTCAATTCGCAACTTGGGCGCTGTCCGTTTCGTTTGTCGTCGGGCCAACTAACAAGTCTCAGCTCAGGACACGACAGTTACCAGATGGCTCACGATCACGCCCATGAAAGTCATATGCCAGCTAGTTTCTCCTTGAAAGAAGCAGCATTATCGAGTGACTAGAATCAAAAGTTTAGCCTTGAAAAGGATCGCCAAAAATTTGACAAACAGTTGCCACTAATCCTTTGGGCGGTAGTATGGGCAAATGTTTACGTAAGATTCGAATGCAAGAGAGCAGTGTTGTGGAAACTGGAGCCAATTGAACTGGAAACCAGCGATTCCATTGTTCAAAACCGTCAATCACGATTTCCACCCAATATGGCGTCATGCGCCAATCGTACTGGGAAGACCGGAGCTTCCAACTTCAATCAACATTCCGCAAATAAGTGAAATATCATTTAAAATCATCTCTCTCCGGCTGGCTCCAACGACCACGACGAGAATAGAAGAAGCCAGCGGCAACTCCCTAACGGATGATTCGATTACTTCTCTCTCTCTCTCTCCTTTGGCCCTCGAGTGCAATGGAATTTCACGCTTATCCCCCATTGGCATGAGCAATGTAGCAAAGTAACTGGAAGTCTGACTCACACAGGTGAGTGTCTTAGTTCCAGCGAAGCGGATCATCACCAAGAGATGGAAAGAAGAGAGAGAGAGAGAGAGAGAGGGAGAGGAGTTTCTTGGATATAGAGGCGAAGTTCCAACTTGCACACAAACGGATCGCTGCGTAAATAAATCGGATTAAACAGCCAACAATCTGCGTTCGTCATTATCAGGTAAACTATGCAAATTTACTAGTTGGCCAATCTGGACTTTCTGATCAAGTGGTTGTGGTTTGTAGATAGTAAGAGAGCAGCAATAGATCAATTGTTGAAATTCTCATGAGGCTATCGACTGTGATCTAAAGCTAAATGTATGACTGTTTCTGATAGAAGAAGAGAGTCGACCAAATCCTAGAATCTATCCACTGCAAGCTGACGAGTCCGTTCCAGCTGCAGTTAGGATAGCAGTTAAATGGCCTCTCATTAATTTGGTATTTAGTGTGCATTTCTGACCAGCACAACAAGTGAGCAGTGTAACTTTCTCATTCGCCTCTTTCAAACCTGACTGCTTGCGCACACCTCGCACTGTACAGAATCCGGCAATCACGTTGGCAATCAATTTAATTGGTCGATGAATTATGAGGCCGGCAACAATCTTATCATCGTTGTCTCATTAGGATTGCAAACAAGACAAATCGACAAGTTGGAGTGAAGTGAGTAGGTTATTGTAAGGCCTCACTGCCTTTGAGACGATTTAAAGGGGCCACATAAGTTGTATACTAGTTATCATTTGTTATTTTCAATTACATGTAGGCAACTCAACCATCGCCCGACTCAATGGGCCTCTTGTTGTTTTATCGGGAGGCTGACCGACCGACAACTTAAATTTGCCATCAGTTCTTCCAATATAGTCGAAATTTCTTTTGAATCATTTTAGATTGACTCGGGCACTAAAGACCAGAGATTCAGTGCACCTGTTGCAATTATCTGCCATGCAGGTGAAAATTGAAAACTCTTCAATGGGGAAAAAAGTGGAAAAGTTCGCTATCAAAATGACGTCTCTTTTCTTTTGCACTGGACTGTAGATGTTGTTTACGTAGTTTTTGTTATTGTGCCTGCCGTCCGTTCACTCGGCTTTTATTCTTTGAAGACAGCGGCCATTGCCACCGTGGATGGACTTTTACCACAATCTCCCTTTCTAAGCGCTCAAATTGAGTCCAGGAAATATAACGTTATCTTCCCTCTTGCTCGGCTCGACTCAAAACACACTCGCTACTTATTCTTTCACTAGTTTGCTTGATTTGAGCCCAATTTTAGGGTAGATCAATCATCGATACATCTACTTTTACAAGCTCACCATCCTTATCTACTCAACTGCACAATTACATCACGACTACAGTTATTAGTCATCGTATTGGTTTGATTTCTACGGGAACACAAAGAGACTCAATATACATCTTTTTACAACAACCCAGTTATCACCAACGAGAGAAGCATCAAACTCGCCTTTGAGTCTGTATAAACATTCCATTTCTACATATTGGAGAACCTTAAACAGTAGCAAAAATGTTGTCTATAGCTAGCCACAGATTAATTAGTCCCCTTACTTTAAGAGGTGTAGCTAACTCGGTCCACCAAAAGGCCTACTTGAGCTTCAATTTGACAGAGCAACAGACTGACATAAGGGATCTAACGAGAAAGTTTACAAAGGAGGAGATCATTCCCAAGGCTGCACATTATGATAAAACTATGGAATATCCATGGGAGATTGTCAAGAAGGCAAAGGAGATTGGTATCTTGAACACATCTATCGCCACCGAGTATGGCGGACCCGGTTTAACTCTTACCGAATCGTGCATCGTGGCCGAGGAGCTTGGGTATGGTTGTGCTGGAATTGCAACAGCCTTAGAGTCCAACGGCCTGGCTCAGGCACCTGTGATAGTCTTTGGTAACGAGGAGCAGAAGAAAAAGTATTTAGGTCGACTGATGCACGAGAACGACTCTAATGGAAACCCCTTAATGAGCGCCTACTGCGTTACTGAGCCAAGCACAGGTTCTGATGTGGCCGCCATTAAGACCAGAGCTGAGAAAAACGCCGACGGAAACTACATCATCAATGGAAGCAAGATGTGGATCACTAATGGTGGAGTCGCTAACTGGTACTTTGTATTGGCCAAGACAAACTCAGACCCAAAGGCTAAGGCCAGCGAGGCGCTCAGTTGCTTCATTGTTGAGGCTGACTCGCCAGGTATCTCGGTAGGGAGGAAGGAGATCAACATGGGCCAGAGGGCATCAGACACCCGAGGAATCACATTTGACAATGTCATTGTGCCAAAGGAGAACATGTTGGTCGGCGAGGGCGCTGGATTTAAGATTGCCATGACTGTCTTCGACAAAACTCGTCCACCAGTGGGAGCCATCGGTATCGGTCTAGCTCAGCGAGCCCTAGACGAGGCAACACGATATGCTCTGGAGAGAAAGACTTTTGGAACTGAGATCATTAACCATCAAGCTGTTCAGTTTATGATTGCCGAGATGGTGGTAGGTATTGAGACTGCTCGCTTAGTAACACTTAAGGCTGCTTCAATGTTCGACCTTAAGCAAAGGAACTCCTTATGGGCTTCAGTAGCCAAGTACTGGGCTGCTGAGGTAGCCAACAAGGCCGCAACAACAGCCGTCCAAATCTTCGGGGGCGCTGGTTACAACACCGAGTATCCAGTCGAGAAGCTCATGAGAGACGCCAAGATCATTCAGATCTACGAGGGTACAGCCCAGATTCAGAATCTAATTATCGCACGTAACCACATAACTAACTTCAAGGCCAGCGGCAATTAAACAAGTCAGCCGCACACAAAGCGATGAGAGATTGATTTTTATAATTTGGTGAGATTCGCTTCGAGTAATCTTCGTGCAGTCGTGCCGTGAGGGAACTCGTTTGGAAATAAAAACAGCTATCAAATATCCCTGAAACAAGTGTTTACATGTTTGTTTTTTGTATACACGTGTACAAATTTGGACCGAAAATTGCTAAGTGGTTATATGATAGCTCATCGAGGACGATTCAATGCAAATTTATTCATTGAATGCGAGGACTCATCATCGAAATTAGTGTGGCTCGAAAGCAACGAGACCGGTTCCAAAATATTATTTAATCAGTCCTCGTCTTGTTGCTGACGCTGAGGCGACGAGGGTGGGGTTGGGTTAAGGCTATGACGATCGTCGTCATCGACACCCTCCGCACTATCCTCTAGGTCTTTCGGGGCGCTTATGATGTGAGGCATGGGAACATCTCGAGGAATTACTAGATTTTTAACCAACTCATCGCTGAGGTTAGCTTGCAGATATTGGATATCGGCTGCAGTGATACGAGGCAGCTTGGTATCGAAGGGATCAGGCGCAACATTAGCAAATGAAGGTGGATAGGAGCGAGTGAGTCCGGGAAATAGATTTGATAGAAAGTGTGAGCCCAACTTTGAATCAAACTCCTTTCTTGCCTCCATTTCACTATCATATAGCTCCTGTGATATTTTCGCTATGCTACTTGTCCAATGTAGATACCGTCTCGAGAAGCGACGTCGACGTAAAGCTTCAACCACCGAAGCCAAATATAGATCGGGTGACTTGTGTACCTGGTCAACAATTTCAAAGTGCCTATTTAGTCTGAGTAAGTTTTCTTTGTATATCATAAGCTTGCCATCCAAATCACTTATCTGTTGCTCGATATACATGATCCACTTGAGACGAGCATGCAAATTGACTGATAGCTCACACTTTGCCTTCAAACATCTTGTACGGTAATCATTCATCTTCTTATGGTTGACGAGCATCATTTGCAGTTGCTGCACATGACTTGCGGATAAATCTGGTAAAAGCGACAGGTCTTTTATCTTTGAGAACCTCTCTTTGTTATTCTGGAAGCTGGCTGCCAGTTGGATTTGCTCATCGACAACCTTTTTAGCATCAACCATTAACTTTTCTAGACCAAATAAACGTTCCTCTAATCCTTTGATCTCCTTCATACTCGAATTGCTAGCCGATTTGAGCAACTCTTGGACCTCAGTACGAATGTGGTCGGCATTTGCGTCGGTGAATCTCTCCAATCCTCGACAGCAGAGCTCAATCAATCTCTCCAAACTATTCTGACTATCGTGATAGTCAATCCATTGCCTCAATGTGATGGGAGCCTCTTCAGAGATTGTAAGTGACGCCGGTTGCTGTTGTTTTGCTGATTTTGTGCTATGTAATGATGATTTACTCTTGGATAATGCGGTTTCTGTCTCACTCTTCCCGAGACCCTTGCCCGGCAACACGGATGTATCTTCTGTAGCACCTTTGGGAGGACCCGCTTCACCAGAAACACCTGAGGTGGTAGATTGCTGTTGAGTATCTTTGACGACGTCATTATGCAGACTAGTGTTTAGCGCCGACGAGTTGGACGAGGAGGATTTTGTTTGAGCTGAAGATGAGGTCATAGAGGTGGAATATTTTGAGCTTCCACTATCACCATGGGCTCGGCTTGGATGGGTTGATGACGGTTGAGTTGTAGTAATTGGCTGAGATGGTGGATGAATAAATTTGTTATTTTCAATCAATGTTGGCAAAATAGGTATAGCATCTAATCGCTTGATATCGTCTTCAAACTGCTTTAATAGAGCCTTATGGTTATCCTCCCGTTTAGTGAACTCACTAATGGCAGCCAATAACATCTCTGCTTTATTCTTGAAAGCCCTAGTCAAGTCCTCTAGATTTGCCGTTACTGCGGCCCAGCCTTGTTGCTGAAGATGCTGGTCGTGTACTAATTTCTCACAGGTTTCCTTCTTACCGATTGCTTGATTCTGCAAATCTGTAGCTAATTCAGTTCGTGCGACTAGAGTGTCTAAGCTTGGTTGCATCGACATGCAACTCTCAATCATTTCCATTGTATCCCTATCGTCGTCATAATCTGCACCATAATTGATTGTTGGCGGTTGAGCGGATTCAATGTTGATCTTGGCAAATAAAAATATTGGACTTGTATCTGTTCCAGCTGAACTGTAAGAGCAAACGCGTTGCAAATTACTCAAGCTCTCGCCACCACTAATAAGTAACACCTGCTTATCTTCTGGTATCTCAGTCTTGGCTGCGATAGCCTTCTTTAGATTGCCTACCTTGTCCATGGCCCATCGCATCTCAAAGGTCATCATGTCGCCAGTGTCAACTTGGAACACGTACAACATTCTTGTAATATTATTGTGATAGTTGATTGTTGATAGAGGAATCAATAAGGGTAAACTCTATGTGCTGTTTGTAGTTGCTTAGTTTTGTTGCTGCTTAAATTATCTTGTATATGTGATATAGTATAGTGTTGTAGTAAAAATATTTGTCACAACTCCCCTAGGGTTGCTTGATGTTGTGCTTGCAACAAGAGCGGTTCACTAATGTTGGCCAATCTATTGCTCAATAATAATGAACAGAATAATCAAACCAATCGTCAAATTTGAAGTTTCGATTGTAAAATACGATTGAATTTTAGTGCTCGTAAATAAAGGGGGCCTCACATTTTCCTTTCTAAACACTCACTTTCGTTGAAAAATGTTTCGTAGTCGTTGCCTGCCTTTTCAATTCGTCATCTCGGTTGTTGTTGTTGTTGTTGCTACTACTGCTGCTGCTGCTATTGCTGCTGTTGTTGTTGGTTGTGCGTCGTGTGCTTTACACACAGAGAAGAGATTTCACCATCAACCGTAGTTGAGAAATTAGTTTGCCTTTATTTGTCTAGTCTAGACTAGAATTTAAGCACCTCGCATTTTGAGACACTCCCACACCACCAAAAGTTTGCACATGAATATGTTTGTAAACAAAGATTTTCTCTCCTCGCGTAACTGCGTACTGGTAAGGGAAAAACTGCTAGACACACACTCGTCAAACAGGTGGTTGGCCACTCGCTTGACGCGTAGTCCACTCTCAATATTCAACTCCAGACACATCGTTTCATCTCTTTACACTGTACTGTTAGTTGACATATGCTCATGGGTCATGTGAGACCATTGTGTTAATAGAAATCTATTGAATTAACGCTTTGTTTTATTTCTTAAATCTCAGGCAGAGTTCACGTGCTCGGTAGCGTCTGTTCCGAAATTAGGCATCATGAGCCACCAATTGGTGTATTTCCCTGAGCAAACTTCTAATAGAATAATTGTTTGGATCTTTATCTAGATACATATTTCCATAGATAACTGCTTTCAAAAGTTCACCTCGCGCTCGCTTTAGAATGGCCATATTATACATTATTTCCGGCTGGCTTAGAATAACATTGAACTCATCATCATCTCGGTTCGGCTGCGTATCTCCATTTGGAGGTCTAAAATAAGATTCGGCCTCATCATAGAGCGACTTGCATCTTTTATGATCAGTTGCATTCTTAAGCTCCACCTCAGATCCATATGAGATTGTTTGGGTGGATCCCCAAAATTCTTGGCGATTTTCGAAGTGTAAGTCAAAATTGCCATTGATCATGGGGCCGAATTTCAGAACACCTAAGTTGTTCATAGCCTCCTCATTCTGTGAGTTATTCTTAAGAGCTAAATGCAGACACGCCATGGCAAGATTCTTGAAGCCAAAGCTCAACGGCACGAAGCTCATGTTGTACCAGATGTCGCTAGTCACCTCCTTGTTAGGCGAACTAAGGAAGGCTTCAAAGAATAAAGGTAAAACTTTGTGATGGTCTCCGTTGTAAAAGTAGCAGGTGGCCAGGTTATTGAGTAGTTGGGCAGTTGAACCTCCGCTTGCTCCTAGATCCGAGTCTTGAGTCGTGGTTCTATTGTAAGTCAGCTGTTGTATCCTCTCGAAACACTTAAGAGATTGCTCTAATTTGTCGCTGTAGAAGGCAAAGTAGCCAACGTTGGATAGAGCCTCTATGTTTGTTGGATAGTATGAGAGGGAACTTCTTAGACTTAAGTTAGCGGCGTATAAGTCGCCCATGAGCGACTGAACACGAGCCATCCAATTATAAAGCAAGGGGCTCTTGCTTTTGCTTAAGCCTATCCGACAAGTTTTGAGTACATTTGCAGGTTGATTGGTTATCAGGTAAACTTTGATCAGCCAGGTGTAGCAATCAAGAAAATTTGGATCCACTGATGATGCTGATTGGAAATACTCTTCTGCCTGCTTGTGCATATGCAAATTATAGTAACAAATACCGAATGATATCAGCCAATAAACTCCTAGAGCTTGTGAGTCTCTTCTCCTGTTATTTTCATCACTCTCATCATCATCCAAGCTAACCAGATTTGATGAATTGCTTTTTCCCATAACTTTAGTTTTCACTGCAAACTTGAGTTTTGATCTCATCCTGCAGGAACTCTGGACTAGATTTAGGTATTCCAAGCACTGACGATAATCTGGACACTTGTTGGTGGCAACCTGGGCATTGTATAGGTACTCGTAAATTGACTTAGCCAGGTACTTGTTAGTTGAGTATTTCAATAATGGCCGAGTAGATCTACTGAAGGCCGTTTGAGAGGCAGTTAGACTGGTGGTTAGTGGTCGATACGAGCTTACTGATCTCCCTTGGCTACCTTGTCTCGAGCCTGCACTTGGCGCTCGTCCAGTCAAGATACCAATTTTAACCCTAGAATCCAAGGCAGTTCTGCCCCTTGTCGTGGTAGTTGTGCTCTCGGAGCCTCGAGTTGCCACAGTGCGAGTTCTCACTGTTCCTCCGGCTCGACTGCTCACAACTCGAGCGCCACTATATACCCTGACAACTTGGTCGTCGCTATTTCCTTCGATATCATCCTCATGCAAGAGCAAAGACTCATTCGAATAATACTCGTCGGCTAAGCATCGAATCTTTAGAAATCTTACAAGTTGCTTAAGTTTAAGAGATTCATCTTTGTCATTCCTGTCGCTGACTGTGTCTAAATCCCTCGTCAAGTTATCACAGATGGATAGGCATGATCTCAGATTGTTGGTTTGCCAGCATCTCAGTGCTTCAATATAATTTAACTGCAGGACCTTTATTTTACTCTGAAGTTCCATTGTTTTTATTATTATTACTATTATTATTTAGGTATCTAGAATAGTATTGATTCATTTTTGTTGACACCATGTGATTGAAGTTGTGAACATTGAAACACGATTTGGCCTTGGGGGACGTAACCCATGGCAACACTCAGCTTTAGGTTAGTAGTATCCATTAATCCAATGGGAGTGAACAGGTAAGATGCGGGGTTCTAACCACTTGAAGATTCATTTTAACTACGACTGATGGACCTCACTAACCGACCTCTCCAAACTCATGGTGGGTGGTCTTAACTCTTTGCTAATCTATCGAGCAAGTCCATGGACTCAAGAGATCAAACAGTTAGTTGTCTCATCTGACTCCTGGTTTATCAAATGGGAACTAGAGAACATGATAGTTTTAACGGCGTCTAGCTTTGTTTTTCCACATATGTTGCATAACGCAGTCTCTGCCCACAAGAGTTTGGTCGGGTTCAACGCCTAGTAGGGTCCGTTTATTAGCCTGTTGGCAGGTTATAAATACGATCAAAAGCGACGAGACTCGCCTGGCTCATAAAGATATGATTGCATTTGTGCGAATGGGAGATGGTTTGTTTTGCACTAAATTACTGGTCTGAAAACAAATTGTTGGCACCATAAAAACTAATGAACCGCGATGTGCTTTAGCATCAATAGCTAGCAATAGATGGTGAGGGAGAGAAGGAGGGAAAATGGATAGTTTCTCTCATTTTTGTAGAATAGAAGTGATAAGAGTTTTACTTTGCATCGCCGGATACCTGAAAGTCTGCAAACAAACTTATAACTAATCATTGCAATTACATTGCAATTAACAACCTTATTTCTCGACGAAATAAGGTTCTAGTCGCGCGACTAGAACCTTGTCGTTTATTTGCTGTTTTCTGCTACTATCGCTACCACCACCACTACTACTATCTGCTCATCTTACTGACACTAGGCGGTCGCTCTCACTAATCTAGATTCGCATCAACATGCTCCGAAGCCACTGCTATTTCGATGAATCAGTGCGACTAAATTGTCGGGCAACCACCACCCTTGCCAATGTTGCTGCTGCCGGGCGTTGGCGAGCTGCTCAGCCACAAGCGCATCTCGTGGCGCATTAACAGATGGGGGTTGTTGGATCCAACGTGCGGCTACAACAACGACTCTAGTTAAACTCGGTGGTGGCCCAACAGCGAGAGTTCTAGCTCGGGCCACCAGTTGATTCAAAGCTTGTTGCTCTTGATTAATGAAAAGAAACTGAATCAATCAAAGGAAAGCGAGTGAGTTGCAACAGCATCTGGTTGTCTGCTAAAACAATTGACCTAAATCCACTTGGTCCGATGCTAGTGGCAATATATTTTGAAAGCTAGTTATTTTTTCTGCCCGCGCTTGCATTAAATCACCTATGTTTGCTTGGTGAAAACTTTGAACTTCTATTCTCGCATTCCAAGTTCGACTAACGACAGTACAAATCAGATCAAATTTATTATCAAGATCAACGTAATGCCTTCGATAAAACCACTCCAACCTCGTACCCGACCATTAGATAGTTTACAATGTCACCTATGGTCACATCGTGGCGTCGAGATGAACGAAACAATTAGATACGGTGACCAGAATCTAGGGTCCACGAGTAGAGGCAGCAATCGCAACAACATGGATACTAGAGGCCGCGCTAATAGAAGTAGACAACATAGACAGCAATGGATGCTGTTGATCGCCGTCATCTGTTGCTATGCCGCAAGTGTGACCCTGGCCGCTGATCCTGAGGTGGTCACCACGATTGCATCACAATCACAACCGCAACCACCGGCCACCACTCAATCGTCAATAGTGCCCACAACGATACCGATACCAACCAGCAACCAGCAGCAACCTCAACAACCACAATCTCAGAATATACCTCTACAGCCACAGCCAACAAATTTACAACCACAAGCGCAAATGCTGCCAACTTCTCATACCTACAACAATGTCACCTACGAGATTATTGATTCAAATAAGGAAGTTATCGATTACGAGGATGTGTTCTTGGATCATTTAGGTTTTCCTCAAACAGAGAAGACTCTAACTTTAGAACAATTGATAGGCCAACATCACGACAACGAAGCGTTGCATCAGTATTTGTTTAAGTTGCATCAGGATTATCCGGAAATAACTCGCTTGTATCACATTGGCGAGAGTGTTGAGGGTAGAAAGTTGTGGGTATTGGAGGTCACCGAGGAACCAGGCAAACATATTTTGATGAAACCGGAATTCAAGTATGCGGCCAATATGCATGGTAACGAGGTGGTTGGCCGGGAGATGTTGTTACATTTGGCCCGTTTACTGGTTGAAAACTATAGAGCCGCTCAAGAGGAACCCAAAGAGTTGGCCAAGAAGCCGACGCCAGCCAAGTTTGTTAAGAAGCTGCTAAAGGCAACTAGGATTCATATAATGCCTACGATGAATCCAGATGGTTATGCTCGCTCTGAAGTTGGGTGCAAACATGAGAATCCGAGCCGAAAAGGCAGATTGAATGCAAATAATGTTGATTTGAATAGAAACTTTCCAGATAGTGTGCTGAAAAATACACCCGATGCTCAAACCCAACCTGAGGTTAGAGCAATCATGAAATGGAGCGGCGAGATACCGTTTGTTTTGTCGGCCAACTTGCATGGGGGGGATTTGGTTGCTGTTTATCCCTTTGATGGTGCCACAAATATGAGTGTCAACGAGTATAGACCAACACCCGACGACGATGTATTCATTCATTTGGCCAAATCTTATGCCAATAGCCATGCTACAATGGCCAACGGAAAGAAATGCTATGATATTTGCACTGACTACCACCCGGAAGTGTTTCCCGAGGGCATAAGCAACGGAGCCGCTTGGTATTCGCTTTACGGAGGCATGCAAGATTGGATTTACGAACACTCGAGTTGCATGGAGATTACCCTGGAGTTGGGATGCAACCAATATCCAGCCGCCAACATGCTACCCCAATATTGGGCTTACAACAAGAGAGCACTACTCAATTATATCAGAGAAGTCCATAGAGGTATAAAGGGAGTTATAACTGATGCTAGCTCGGGTAACTTGTTGCCAGATGTCAATATTCACGTACTAAATCGAGCACACAATGTAACAAGTAGTATGTATGGAGATTATTTCCGCATTCTTTTGACAGGATATTATGAGATTCTTTATGAGCGCCAGGGTTATGAGACGGAGAAGGTGTTTGTTAGCGTACAAAATACCATGCCACAGATTGTGAATATCAAAATGCGCCCTAATGGATCAAAGCTACCTAGCGGACAGACAAACTCAAGTGGACCTTATCCAACGAACGGTCAAACACCTGAAACAATCAACGATGGCTCCACGGTTGCATCAGAGTCAAGTGAACATTCACTCATGGTAGCAACATTGGTCATGACTATTATTATAGTTTTAATATTAATCCTCATGGCTGGTGCTTATGTTATCCAAAAGAAGCGTCTAGTTAGATCGCAGTCCATCTCAATGGAGATGCAGCCAACCTCTGGCGGTCGTTCGGCTAGCACCGGCATTAGCTTGCCGCCGATATCATCGTCAGCTGCCGGTTCAAGTGGCTCTAGCCAAGGAAAGATGCACTTGTCCGCCTAACATCTTAGTCATGAATAGATCATCCTAAACCCTTGTAAATATAGAGGGTGATTACCGCATAACCAAAATTTGTATGGAACATCAAGACTCTACTCTATAAACTTGGCCGCATATTGAGCCGAGTGCTACCTGTATACAATGACTTTCTTTTTGGGGTCCTATCAGAGTCAAAAAGGCCTAATAAAATTCTACTTCTAGAGAAACATACCATGCAATTTGCGTGAGAGGTTCACATAGAGAGGTGAGCATCTGGTCTGGTTAATTGCAATGGCCCATGGGTAACCTAGGCAACGGCACCTACCCTACTCTCGCGATTGGCACGGGCATTGACGTGCACAACAGGATGATATCGGTCTGCAATGAATGTCAATATGGTAGAAAAGTCAGCCATAGGTAAACACAAGATCATTATTTAATGGGTGTATATGGATTTGTGTTTTAATTGTTTGACGAAGATTATATGAGTTTTCTTAAAACAAATTCTATTTACTCTAGGGTCCAGTTGATAAACTCGTTTGGTTTTATTTAGCGTGCCTGTCTCTGTCTCTCTCTCTGTCTCTTTTGGTTCCACGTCAATTAGCTTATGCCTCTTGCTGGGGCTCCTCCTCCTCGAACTCGCCCTCGTCGTCGGCACCGGCCTCTTGGTATTGTTGGTATTCACTTACAAGGTCGTTCATGTTGGACTCAGCCTCAGTGAACTCCATCTCGTCCATACCCTCGCCTGTGTACCAATGTAAGAAAGCTTTACGACGGAACATAGCAGTAAATTGTTCCGAGATTCTCTTGAACAGCTCTTGAATGGCTGTTGAATTACCAACAAAAGTTGCGGACATCTTCAATCCACGTGGTGGAATGTCACAAACCGCAGTCTTGACGTTGTTTGGAATCCATTCAACGAAGTACGAGCTGTTCTTGTTTTGCACAGTCATCATTTGCTCGTCCACCTCGCGCATCGACATTCTGCCACGGAAAACGGCGGCAACTGTTAGGTATCTACCGTTTCTTGGGTCGCAAGCAGCCATCATATTCTTGGCATCGAACATTTGCTGTGTTAGCTCTGGAACAGTTAGAGCGCGATACTGTTGTGAACCTCTTGATGTTAATGGAGCAAAGCCTGGCATAAAGAAGTGTAATCTTGGAAAGGGCACCATATTGACGGCTAGTTTACGTAGATCGGCATTCAATTGACCTGGGAAACGTAGACAAGTGGTGACACCTGACATGGTTGCTGAAACTAGATGGTTCAAGTCGCCGTAGGTTGGGTTTGTCAGCTTCAATGTACGGAAGCAAATGTCGTATAAAGCTTCGTTGTCGATGCAGAAGGTTTCGTCAGTGTTCTCAACTAGCTGATGAACCGACAGAGTTGCATTGTATGGCTCAACCACCGTGTCAGAGACCTTAGGCGATGGAACAACCGAGAAGGTCATCATGATACGATCTGGGTATTCCTCGCGAATTTTGCTTATAAGTAGAGTTCCCATACCAGATCCCGTACCACCACCCAACGAGTGGGTCAGTTGGAAGCCCTGAAGGCAGTCGCAACCTTCGGCCTCCTTTCGGACAACGTCCAAGACGGCGTCCACCAACTCGGCTCCTTCTGTGTAGTGGCCCTTGGCCCAGTTGTTACCTGCTCCCGATTGGCCAAAGACAAAGTTGTCAGGTCTAAATAGTTGACCAAATGGGCCACTTCTGACTGAGTCCATCGTACCTGGCTCCAAGTCGACCAAAACGGCACGAGGCACATACTTGCTACCTGAGGCCTCATTGTAATAGACATTTATTCTCTCCAATTGGAGCTCATTGTCTCCATGGTAGGTTCCTGTTGGGTCAATTCCATGCTCATCAGAGATGACCTCCCAGAATTTGGCACCAATTTGGTTACCGCACTGGCCAGCTTGGATGTGAACGATTTCTCTCATTTTTCAAGTTTTCTTGAGATATTGTGTGTGTGTGTATTTGTTAATTTGAGGCGATGATGGTTATGAGGATGATGTAAATGTTTTGTTAAAAGTAAATGTAGTTGTTGATAATAATTAGTTGTCTTCCCAAATTGTTGTTAATACTTTTAGGCTTGATATAATTATTAATATAATAGTTGTTATTGATTGTAAATCCGTCGTCGTCGTAATGTCCTGTCGATTTCTCTCTCCTTTAGGGAATATATAATTTGGATGATGTAAATGAACGAACGCACGGAATAACAGCAGCAGCAGTATCAACGATCTCTTTTCCACTGGTCGACGGCAGCAGGCCGCCTATTGCCAAGTGTGTGTGCCGCCGCTGCTACGACGACGTCGGCAGCGGCGATGGAGACGACGACGCCGAGGACAGCGAGGCTGCAGCCTTTCGGCCGGGTGTTTGTGTGGAAAAGAATGAGTGTGTGGTTGTGTACATTTCCCCGAAGTCAGTAGTGGTGTCGCCTGTATTGGCCACAGCCGCCGCCGACCACTCGCGATTTCCTCGCCCTCCCCTCCCTCGTTGGCTGGCCACAACAAGGAGAGCAACGCCCAACCGGTTGGCGCTCATTCTTTTCGCAACCAGTGGCCCTGCGTGAATGAATAGGATTGAGGGGAAAAGAATTTGTTGGCGCGGTCGCCGGGGAGCAGATCTACAGAAACACCAACGGTGGCCGGAGAAGAGCCAGTGGGCAGTGGCGCGAATGTGACGCTTGCTAGCTAATGCATGTACAGCCAATTGGGCTTCTGCGCTTCGGTTCCGATGGAGGTACACAAAAACCCAGCCTCACAGTCGGCGGCCGTTGAAGCGTCTGTTCGTCTGTTCGTTTGCCTTTCAAACTGACGCTTGTAGCGTGCAACGCAACCTGATCCATGGCAACCGTCTGTCTGTGTGTGCGTTGCCACCGCTCGCCGTTGCCGCTACAGTCGCAGAGAGTGGGCGCAGATTGAATTTTGTACAAAAGCACCGGTCCAATTCTCGGCGTGTGCGTTGCAGCCTTCAATTCTGCCGCCGTCGTCGCCGTTCTCCTCGTTTCCACTGCTTTCTGCAGTGGCCAATGGAAGCAGCGCGCCGGTCTGCAATGGGGTGTGGCGTGGATGCAGCCAATGCACAATCCGCACACACAGACTTCTGGTGCCGTCCTCGTTGAGCCATTGGCAAAAGGAGCACAGGTAAAGTGTGGGCAGCAGACTAATGCTCTCTGGGTTAGCCATTGCAATTACCTTAGCCCTCCAGCATCAACAACCACCAGGTAACCTGGCTTAATCTGCCAAATAGATGGATAGACAGTCTACCCGGCAGCAACAGCAGTGGTGCTAGCAGTATAACCATGCCACTCACAGCTCCAATTTCCTTCCATTCGCAAGTTAGAGTGCTAGTCACCTGAGGATGCGGCGGCAAACTTATGTTCGTTTTCTTTTGCCTTTGCTCTCGCTATATCACCGACAAGTTATTAACAAGCTTGTGAGCCAGCTAACCAAGAGGCAAGTGAGCGAAAGAAGTGGTGATCTCTCATTCGCTTTTCTCTCTCTCTCTCTCTCTCTCTCTGCTGTCGTCCACCACACTTCACCTGACTGTCAGATGGAGCTAACAGGTGAGCTGTTGAGATTAGCATTTGCTTCCGAGTGAAGTCAAGAGAGTAGAGGAGAGAGCAACAATGTGACTAGCCTGAGAGCATGTCGAGTGGAAAACTACGTCTCTTGGAGGTTGCAGAAGCCCGAGAACTGCTGCAACAACAATAGACACATTGGATTGCTCAGTTGCGTCATTCTATTTTGCGACAAGCGTCGACGAAATTTAATTGATTTTACACTGTCACCGAAAACGTTTACAAAAAAAAACATACACACTATATTTTCATTTTATTTCATTCGCGATGTCAAGTTCGTAATCAAAATCTTGAAACATCATTTGATCATAGGATGACAGCTCGCGCGCCTCCTGAGGTGGACTTAGTTGTGGACGCTCCCGAGTAAACTCATCGTCGAAGTTTGATACATCCTCTGCAGTCTTAATGGTTGGCTTGAAAGGCGGCTTGATTTTTCTAGCCAACAATTTATCCCAATCAATTAATCTGAAGAAAGCCTGTTTCTTGACATCCTCGGCATCGCGCTCCGAGGTACCTAGTCGCTTGTTGGGATTCTTGTGCAAAAGTCGTCTCATTATCGCAACAGCTTCTATTGATAGAAATCTAGGATAGTTTACGTCACAATTGACTATAGAATCAAAAATATCCTCCTCGGACTCACCTGAGAATGGTGATTCACCAACAAGCATTTCAAATATTAATACACCCAGACCCCACCAATCTACGGAGCGAGTGTAAAGAGTCTGTGTGAGCACTTCCGGTGCCAAAAACTCCGGTGTTCCACAAAAGGTTCCTGTCGTGTCGCCGAAGCCAATATTTTCCTTGCACAAGCCAAAATCTGCAATCTTCACAAATCCATCCGAATCGAGCAACAGGTTGTCTAACTTGAGATCCCTGTAGATGATCTTGTTTTCGTGCAAATACTGTAGTCCTAGAACAACGCAAGCAGCGTAAAATACCGACCTAGGTTCACTGAAAACCTCGTTGTGGATGTGGAGCATCAAATCGCCGCCACATGCATATTCCATAACAAAACAAACATGACTTGATGTTTGGAAACATGAATATAGGTTCACCAGGAAGGGATGGTTTACAGCACTTGCAATCTGGAATATCCTCTTCTCGGCCATGAGGCCCTCGACCTCTTCTCGTGCAATGATATCATTCTTTTTTAGGGCCTTGATTGCAAAATACTCGTTTGATTTCACGTGTCTTGCCAGTATAACTTTACCAAAATGACCCCGACCCAATACTTTAACGAATTGAAAATCACTCATGCTGATCTTGTGAAATTTGGACGACTTTTCCTCTGCCCCATTCATGTTGGCAAGATTATTTAGTGCCGCCTGTTCTTTCTGGGGAATGTCATTCTCTTGTAAAGGCTGTAAGCGCGAATGTTCATGATGCTGGAAACTAGGTTTTTGATTTATAATCAAGTCTTGTGGATGCAATTCTTGCTGATATAGAGGTTGTTGTTGCTGTTGTTGCTGATATTGAGGTTGAGATTCAGGTGGCAAGTTGGAAGTTTGTATCTCTTCAACTGTATCTAGATGTTTTAACTGTTGTTGCTGTGGTTGTTTTGGGTGCAATGGTGGCTTATCCGCGTCCCTTAACTCCTTACCACTCAGTTCCTTTTCCAACTCTTGCGATGTAAATACACTATTCGAAGAATGATTGAATTTTTTATGGTGATCATGGTTATTATTCGTTGTTTGATGTTGCAGTTGCTGGTGTTTCACATTCTGTATATCACTTATGGATTTAGTTAACACTGGCTGATTGTTGGGTGTCGGCGAGGCAGTTCGCTTCATGAGTCGGCCCCAGGCCGTTACGTTGAGGTTCATTTGATATGGACGGAGGAAGTTTTTCCTCTTGAATAGAGTTTGACGTTGGAGTTTCGGCTTGACGGAAATGGAAGGATTGACAAGCTTAAATTCCCCGAATAATATACCTTGTGGTTCAAGCTGTAAAGCTATACCTTTCCTGTTGTCATCAATCAGCTCCTCGAGCTTTAGAAACTTGATTGCACACAAAGATCTCCAATCTCGCCAGAATACTTGAATCTCTAACTCTCGATTTCTCTCTAGAGCAAGAGAAAATCTTTGGTCCCAAGACTTTTGACAACATGATTTCCAGGAAGTCTGTGCAACAGTTACATTGTCCAATTTGAGTACAGCCATTATATCGGTGCTCATTTCATCACGGACACTATAGGATCGTGTCGAGGATCTTCCAAGACCACGATTAAATACTATGCTCTTGATATCACTCGGACTTGATATTTCTTTAGTCTTTGGAATTCTACCTGGTACATCCTCAAGTAAACCTTGGCAACCGATCAGTCTAACCTCAAACTTGCCTGTGATTGCGGCTAACTTCGATGCCTGGGTTGGTTTTTGCATAGATTGCCTGGATTGATTGTTGGTAGTGGTGGTTTCGTTCGATGCCAACTTCAATGGTCTTTGTAATGGTGGTTGTTGAGTGGCTCCCGTGGCTGAGAAAGAATTCTTAATTTCATCATCATGTTGCTGAGATCCTCTAGTGGCAGCTGTACCGCCACCACCTCCACCACAACTTCCATTACCTCCGACAACCATCCGACCCGAGGAGTTGATAGTTGGGGAATGTACATTTGAGTTGAGGGCCAAACTATTGTCCAGCTCACATTTGATTAAAGCTGACTTTTCTAGGTCTGCAGGGTTAGAATCTAGCTGTTGGCGACAATCTTCAAGTGCCTTGCGGAGGATATCAATCTTCTGGCTAGATTCAACTAAATTTGACTGTGCCTCTTGGAGCACCTTCTTGCTTGATATGGGCAACTTGACAACATTTCTAGCTCCCTCTAAAACTGCACACTCAACATGGAGTCTGTAGCGTAACTCGTTTATTCTTGCCTCCATGTTTCATCTAGTTCTCTGATACAGGTTTTATGTTTATATTTGAATTGTCACTTGATATGGCAACTTGAGTGTCAAGTTTCAGGGATAGTGAATATGAAAATAGAATATATATCTCCGAATTTCTTATTAAAGGAAATTGATTGGCGATACGAATCCTTGTAGACTGTTTTTGTTGATTTGATATGGTTTGTTATTATGATTTTGGTTAGACAATATAGAGACGATAATAAGAGATATGTTGTGGATTTTTGAATAAAAACTCAATCAGTATTTGTTATTTAGGTTAGGTTACTAATAATTTCATCCCAAAGGTGATAGACTTTAGGTTAGATATCAGAATAGAGTTAACTTGAGCTACTGTTTGCAAGTTTCCACCAGTTGATTCTGAATATGCCAACAAAAGTAGAGGTCTGAAGACAATCTGTGCGATAATATGAAGCACACCTAGTCTCTACATGTTGCTATAGTTGATCTAATTAAAATTTAAGGTGTTTCTATTGTTTTGATTTGTTTAGAGCTAGAACTTTTCAAGACTCAAATGTAGCAGCAAAAGGCCTCGTTGTGATGGTTATTGTTTAAATCTCAGCCAACGATATTTTACAGCAATTTGGCCATTGCGCTCACACTCATCGCACATAAACAGCAACAGGGAGAGCGCCATACAGTCTGGCTGTAGAAATGTTATGGTTTTTGTGTAGCCGCTTCTGTCTGTCTGGCTGACTTCTCACTGGTTGACTGCTTGTGTGCGTCTTCAGCGAATGCAACAGGACCAGACTGCAGCTTTTGCAATGTTTCTCTATACTTTTTGGTCAGAGTCATCCCCTTCAGCTGCTGCTGCAACTTGCGGCCTGCTCCAGAGTCACTGCATTGGAATATGACTTGCGTGCGGTGGCGGCCAGCCGCCGGCTAATGGATACTAGCATTGTAGATGTGCGTGAGTGTGAGCGACGGTGAAGACGACGACCACCGCAACCCGACCACTAGCTTGCCGTTAACCCGCGCCAGTGCACTGATTGTACTCGCCGGTCCGACTTTAATTGGTTTAAGCGAATGGGTGTGTCGCGCGACGGATCTCTGACTGTATCTGTAGGAGCTACGAGGTCCAACGCTGACCAGCAGGCTCGTTGGGAAAACTCTCTTCCATACAAACCTTGAGTTACCTGCTCACGATTTTTAGGGGAACTCAACTGAGGTTGATGGCTCTTTTGTCTTTTCAATTAATGCTCCTACTAACTAACTTGGAATAACTCTCTATTGATTATTCATTATTTCCCTCTCAATTGTTTCGTCTTCAACACGACAAACAAAGCTCACTTGCAGAAGCGCTAACATTTATTTAGCGAGATGTAGGTTAACCAAATGACGGTGATTTTGATGTTGAGCTCATTTCTCGGCCTTCCGCCAGCCGGCGACTCATTGGCCACTTCGGGAGGCGCAAAAAATGAGCCAAGAGAAACCTTGTCGGCTAACCTTGTGGGTCTGTAACAAACTAGCCGTCACAGCCAACTCCCATCCTTCCGCCTAAGGTGCAACTGATTGTCTGAAGCTTCCCCACCAAGCTAGCTTGCCAAAATAGTCTATCTCCCCCCTTCCATCTTCGCCCATACCAAACTTGGCGTTTACGTCTTGGAGAGCTAAAAAAGTAATTTGCTCGCTTGGCTAAGCACTTAACACGCGCAACTTGGCCGCACTACTTCCGCTTCTCTCTGGCTTACAAAATCTCGCTCACTTTCCAACCACGACTAGCGGTAGTCAGTGGTAGTAGTGATGGTGGTTGCATTGATAATAAAAATATCTCATCTCCTACTCCACTTTCCAATCAATCCACCATCTAGCTAGCCCATTGAGCGGTACCAAAACTTCGAGACTTTGCCGCCGCCTTTGAGTTAACCTGCCAACCAGAACCAAATCCAGTTCAATCTTCTTCTCTGGTCTCTTCTGGTTCTTGTTGGCGTTCGAATTGGTTGAATCCAAAGCCTCCAAGTGAAGCAGCGATAAGCGACAAGATTGCCAAGTTGCTTAGATTTCTGCAGGATTTCGAACTTGGGCGCTAGCTGATCGGTTGGCTGGTTAGACGAATGCGGTTAGCTAGATACCTGGCTGGTGGACAGGCACCAAGCATATTATGAATTACGGGCGCACGCAATTGCGCCTGGGTTGTTGAAATGGTAGTCACAGCTACCCGTAAGTGAAGCGGCCCGCTTGCCGGTAGATTGAAGGAGAACCATGCTCCTGGTGACTCGCTGGGAGCCGGAAAACCCAGAAGCGGCGAGTTAGCTGGTTAGGCGAACGTGTTAATGCAGCACACGCAACTACCAACTCATAACTTGCAACTTGCAATATAACCTGTGAGTGGGAAAGGGAAGCGGACTTGCAGGCATTTCTCGCGAGCCCATCGATCTTGCAAGTCAGCGGTGGAAGCAAATGACGATGACGACGGCGAAGTAGCGGCAACCGGAAGTTGAATTACCTTTGTCGTCGCGACGACTTGCAGGTTGCGTTAGACAATCACCAACTTTTACACACACACATATATGAAGTAACTCAATTATGACTTAGATAATTTGCCCTGCACGACAAGATAATTCGGGCACGACTAAAAGACTAGAGCGACGATTATAAGCTTTCTGTTTAGTGTTCGACACTGTGATGGTTTTGACTTGGGTAAAACTCTGGTCATTCTGCTTCTGCAATAGCAACCGAGTTGGTCAAAGTTGACACTAACAGCCACAGCAGCAGAAAAAAAGTAAAACTCTATCTGATTCTCGGGGGGCGTAACCTGGAGTTGAACGATAAATTCGGCAAGATAGTTTCTCGATAGCCCACAAGAGAAGTCAATGGATAGACTTGAGTTGCATTGAACTAATGGCTTGCCAAGTTAACCGCAGGAACACTATCGGGAGAGTCAATCGTGATTTTGACTTTATTTGTCGTGCGTCCAATGGCTAGGAGAGAGGGGAGAGAAACCAAGTAAACCATTGGACCAACATTTTTACTCAGACCCAAACTAACCCTCAAATCCGTAGAGATCAAATCGCATTTTTTTTCGTTGGGGTTGCCGCAAAAGCAATCCAAGCAAAAGGAAGTCAGGTAAGCGAGTAACCCTCTCTAGTTCTAGTTTAGTGTACTTGTGTGGTCAGACCGTTGGGAGCCTTCTCTATCTCCCGTTTTCTCGCTTGCTTGCGCCAACCGGAAGTCGGAATGAGCCTAACAAACAGGGAGACACCTTGAGGCTGGTGTGTTAGTACTTCCGCTCTAGCTGGTTGCTCAAAGCTTGCAACTGCCACATCGTAGCAAGCCGTCAACGCCCACAACGAGAGTACAATAGTTTTTTGGCCTCGAGTTGCAGGTTGTTTCGAGAGACTAGCAATGCAATAGTAATGGCGGCACCTCCACTGGTAGCAGCAGCAGCAGCGAGAGCAACAACAAAAATACTGGCCCCAATTTACTCTGCTCGCATCGCTCTTTTTTGGCTTGCTTGCAGCGCTAGCAGAAAAAATCGAGCCAGATTGTGGTCATGATAGTGGCGTCAAGTAACCAAAACAAACCTCAGCTATGAAAGTCAAAGTTGTGTGGTAAGACTCTACCTTTTGGCGTTCGTACACAATAAACTAAGCGCCAGACAATGAGGCAGCGGCAGCAACCACCTGTGTTCCACCACCGGCATTCGAGTCACCGGGACGCGCGAAATCGGGGAGCCAGCGCAGCGGTGAACCGCAATCTGGTGCGCCACTGACTTGGAGCGCGACGAAGCTAAGCTAGCTGCAGGTATCTTGCTTTCCAGTTACCCAGGCGACTTTTTATTGAACCTCGCTATACTTAGTGAATCAGCAGTAAGCTCGTGGTGGTGGTGGTTGTTGTTGTTGCGCTGGTGACGCACTAACATGGCTCCAGTTTGCCTTTTTCCAACTTCCATCCAGGTAGACGTAGGCTAGCCTATGGCTCGCGCGCAAGAACGCATGAGTTAAAGCCGACAGCCACCTCGGTTATTCGCCTACTAACTGCTCGCGCTAGGCGCCGTCGCTAGGAACTTGGCGCCAGGAGAGTGGAGCTGAGTTTCGTTTAGCTAGCTTGCCAATTTTGCTAAGGTGGTTGCGCGCGCGCGTATTTCTGTTGCTCGCTTTGCAGACTGACTAACTGGGACGCTTGTGTCGCGCTGAAAAACTCGGCTTGCTCCTTTGCAAACCTCACAGAGGATGCCTTTTTCACTCTAGTTTAGCGAGATTCGGTCTCTTTATTTTCATTATTCACTCGGTCTTCATGGCAAGTAAAACCTTCAAAACTTAACAACCTCGACAACGAGAACTACAGTCGCCACAAAGGGAGACTCAAAAAGACATAGACTACCTAGCCTGCTAGCGGATAAACTCTAGGCGAATGCGCAAAGCGAGCAGAATTTCAAGCAAGTAACAAGCATCTGGAGCGATGTCTGTTTGTATCTCAGTACTACCAAAATCATGCAAGAGATAGAAAAAAGGGTCACGACGAAATATAGCATCAACAGAAGTAAAGGTAAGTCGAATATCAGGTAAGTCTCGTTTCGAAACCAAAGGCGAGACGTACATACAAAACACACATTTACATTAGTGAGCTGTCAACCTTGTGAGGCAAACAGCTGATCTGATTTCATTTTGTTTCATTTCATTTCGCCTGTTGACAACCTCGCCTGTTATTTTGCCCCTCTCCTATTATTGTCGTCTCGTCTAAATCTGTGTCGTTGGTGCTAGATGACAATGTTTGTAGGCACAAGAGATTGAAGTAATTTGGCTTGCCATTTGATTGAATTCATTTGCCTCATGGCGATACATCCGCTTTCTAGCTAGCCAACGAGCGAGCAAGGAGGAAATGACATTGTGACTTCCAGTTGAAGGAATGCTTGATGTCGCCGGAAGGAAACTGCTAAACTGGACGGCGTCAAGTGGCAGATGGCATTCAGCTCTGGGAAATGGAAAGCGAGAGTGCGAGTCGAACATCAGAATTTACTCAAATGTGTTTTTTTCCTCTTGACTCTCTGCACCTACAATCACCGCCACCTCCAAAACTTACCACTAGATACTTTCTCGAGATTCAAGAGTTAGAAGGAAACTTCACATTCCGCGTGTGTGGAATGCGTGCGCGACTCACACGCGAAAAAGCAAGTGTCCAGTTCTGCCCGTTTTCCGGCCAACTTTTCACAATTGACATCAATGGCACCAAGGGCATAGATGTATAGAAAGTGCAGTATAGATCCTTTTGCAAGAAAGAAAAAAAGAAAAAGAAAATTTTGAACTGATTTGCCAACTGTCGCCTCGATCGCTGCATTCAACGTGCTGATTATATTGTAAGACGCCAACTTGAATGCAAACTCGATGCTTTGCGTGCAGCTCTCACTCTCCCACTCGCCTTTAGAATGGATTTGAAATGGAATAAAACGAGATGTCAAATGCACACAAATAGCGCCGCTTGTGGGCTACTAGGCACTGCATGCACACAACACTGAGAAGGGGCAGCAAACATACAAATACACACTCGCACAAAGCCAATCGACAGGCGGCCATAAATAAGTCGCTAGGTCCTCTGGGCCGCACATAGCGCTGCAGCCAAATTGCCGCTCGCAAGCTGGCCGTCCATTTAAGTTGGTCGCCGTTAGTGCTACTGCCTCTTCTAGCGCCACAAGCTAGCGGGCTGACTTGGGGCAAAAATGCGCCAGTGAAACTGTATGACCTCGAGCGTCGTGATAAATTGGCAGCCGGCTAGGCGACTTGCGAGTCGTAACCTTTGTGCCGATCGCCGTTGCTATTGCCGCTTTCGTCGTCGTCGTCGCCGCCGCCGAGTTAGTCGAATGTCAATGTCGATGTCGATTGCGAGCTTTCGATTGGACGAGTCTTTGGCGCTCGCTTTCTTGTCAGCTGGCTTGTCGGCCGGCTAACTGGTATTTGGGCTTGGACGTGGCACACAAGTGGCTGGTGTTTGGAGTTTTCGATGAGTTTTCAAGGGAAGACTGTTGTAAGTGGAAATGTTCAAAGGGGAATTTGAAATGGTAAAAGTCGAAGACGGGCGATAAATTTGGACATTCCGTAGAGTTGCATGTAAAGCTATTTCACTTTATGTAGTTGTTGACATCGTTATCGTTGTTCCTCCAACATTTCAACTCATCGATTCCAACTCATTAGAGGCCTCAAGAGACGCAGACCTTGTAAAGTTTTCACACAATTTTGTCAGTGGATTTTGAGCGCTTAAGACGGGACGAGCAAGGGTAGCAAATTGATGACCGGAAGTTGTGAGCTAAGTTTCGTATTTTCATTGCAATTTGGACGAGAGGATAAAAATTAATGATGGAAACGGAATTGAGCGTCAACTGGTCGCCAACAGCAGCCACTCCTACGCACTTGAGCCAGTTGTACCTCTGCTCGCGCAATACTGGCGTCGCTACAACCTGAACCAAAGTGAGCAGCTAGTTTTGTTGAGTCGCCGTACAGAGGTTCGCGTACAAATTAGCTGGAGGCTGGCCGAGAGTGAGCAGCCAATTGGGGGACATTTAAATGGGCGGACGTGTTGGCCAAGAGCTCATTGTAGTCGCCACCACAAGCGATATGGCAGGATGAGGTTTCCTCTTTGGATCTCATTGACCAGGGCACTCGCTAAGCTACTGCAGCTACTACCACTACCATATCAACTGCCGATAGACTACCCCTCACGTCCGCCAGCTGGTCAACTAGTAAGCTTGCGCTAGCGGAAGTCGCTCAAGGTTACCTGCCGACCGCCGCTTGATATCCGGTTGCCTCTCTGATCGTTCGTCCTCTCGGCACCAGTTCCGCTTGGCTTGCTCTGCTTTCGATGGATAGTCGAACGAGGCGGCGGTGGCGGCTGCGCGTTGGCCCGAGGCGCACGAGTGGCTCGGACATCGGGGCCGGCAGTTGTGCCCGAGAATCGCGCGAGTGGCCAGTCGGTGGGGATCATGGCAGCATTCGTCTCGTCTCATCTCGTCGAGGGCAACTGCAACTGACATTGCAACTGGAAGTGACTTCGAGCCACTAGCTCCACTCGGCCGGTTGTTTTGAGTTTCGACTCGTTTGCTTGAACTTGCAAGCTCGCTTCAACGTTGCCGAGGCTCAGCGTGAAGTCCTCGCTTTGCTTTCTTTTAGCCGGTTACTTTTCATTGAATGTTGTTGTATTTGTCTCTGTTGTTGATGCTGCTAGTCTGGCAGTCGCAGTGCTAGGTCGCCGCTTCTATCACCATCCAACGAGCGCCGGCAATTGGCCCGGCGTAAGGGGGAATTTTCGTCCCTTTCAAGCCAACGGGAGTTTGTTAGGCCGCTGGGCTTAGGTGCCAACAGCAATTGGAAACGTAGACGCGCCAGTTGGTTTCGCAAGTTGAATCGAAACGAAACGAGCCCAGATGAGATCCTACTGAACCTTCCACGAAGACCAGTGTCTTGCAACTGGATGCGCCAGATGCGGTCGCAATTGCAGTTGCAGTAACATGCACATGGGCAAATACTGAGCCACCGTCGGCTCCTAATCTAATGAGCGTGAAACATTTTCGAATAAATGCAAGCACGGTGAAAGCTAGCAAGCCGAGTCGCTTGCCAACTTTTGGCTATAAAGCTAGCTCCAAGCAGAAGCAACCACCGAGTTGTGAATGTAGTGGCGCGTAAATCTCGTCGCCGTAGCAACTTTTTTGCTCGCTCGTTCGCTCATTCGAAATCGTTTGCTAGTCGCGTCGCTCGCCGTGGTCGCCTCGGGAGCTCGTTGGGCGGCATGGACTTGATTCTGCCATTACGCTGGTTCTGCTAACGCCGAGCGCCGACTCTTGCTCCAGTTTCCCTCCCAAGCTTGTCGGTGCTTTCCATCTACAAGCTTACCAAATTTTCGTATGCAAATGTGTCCGAAAAGTCGGCAAACCAACCCTTTGCCGGGTTGGTTTGCTCCGTTTCGTCTGGTTCAGTTTGGTTTGGTTGTAACTTGTAACCAAACAAGCGGCCGCCCGCGACCGCAGCGAGAAAAATGGCGCCGAAAAGAGAGAATGAGATGAGAGATTTTCCCTCTTTCTTTCTAGTGATTTGGTCTAATATATCTACTCAACATGTTCTCCTCAAAACTGACTCGTGTTTGGCCATCAACTCTGCGGTTGATTGCCTGTAAACATGTACTCGCCAATTCGGGTGGACGACGCCGCTCGTCTCTTCCGCTTTGTGATTGATGGCAAAGTTTGTAGGAAAAGGATGTGGGAACTCCCCTCCCCCTAAGGTCTCTCTTCCTCTCTTTCGTACACTCGATTATACCGCCCAATCCAACTACTCGGACAAGATAATTCGAGTCAAGTCAGGTCCTAGAGCTAAACTTCTACGTCTTAATTCTCATCCTCCTTCGCAAGAACGACTACTACTATCGCTTACTCGATGATTAGATAAGAAAGACATTAGCTTTGGCTCGAATGGTTCCGCTCAAACCAGACAACTGAGTGCGCTGATTCCGGAGAAAAAGATAAGCACTCTCGAGGGGCTAAATTACGCAGTTCCACTGGAACTGCCAGTTTTTTGTGGCCATAAATCGAAGGTTGATCTCGCGGACATTGAGTTTGCAACTTCCTTTGCGGAGCAGCTGCAAGGAAAAGCATCGCTCACTATGTTGCGTTGACGCTACTCACTTTTGATTCGGGAAAAGTGTGCAAAAATTTAGAAGGCAAGGTTTGCGTTACTTTATACCCTCATAGTCGGGAATAGAGCATCAATTGAGCGCATGAAGCCGATATAAGGTGGCGAGCACTAAAAGGCAATTGTCTTTTAGTGGCCTTGCGTCTCTCGCATGCTGACTGTTGTTTTTTTTATTTGTTTGTTGCCATATGGTTTATGGATAGACAAATAGAAAAAGGGGTACGAGAGAGGCAAATTTTCCATTTGGATTGGGAAATTTAGTTTAGTCGAAGTTTCGGTTTGTGTTGGTTAATTCGCGTAGCCAAGCAACGAGTTAGATAGAACTCTCCCTCTCTCTTCTCCGACGTCAACCCGATTTTTTACGTGCAGATTTGAGGCCGGTGCTTTTGTGCGTGATCCCGGTCTCCGGCCTCTTCTTTCCCGCGTGGCGCCCGCTCGTGTGCGACCAATCGCATTTGCAATAGCGCTTATGTGAGCGCACTAATAAGCTCAATCTATCTAATGCCCCATGTATGTGTGTGTGTGTGTGTGTGTGTGTGTGTGTGTGTGCTGATGTTGCTTGTGTGTGTTCGTTCGTGTGTGTGTATGTGTGAGTGTGTGTGATCTCCATTCGAGTCGCTAGGTGCACACCTGGCGCTAGACAGTCTCGCCGGATCATCGGCAGCTAGCTAGCATGGCGCTGCAACGATTATGTTACCCAGACATCTACGCTCAATTGCAGTGATTATCCACCGGCTAAATGATCTGTCTAGATTTCCCCTCGCTTTCAGTCCCAGATCCAGCTGCCAAATCAGAGAGCAAAGATAGAGAGCGAGAGGGAGAGAAATCCAATCTGGTTGATGCTTGCGCTCCGCGCGCTTAAAATCATTGCGGTCAGTGGTTTCAGCCGTATATTTGTTTTTGCTTGCTGTGTTCGTTCATTCATTATGTTATCTGGGCTAATGATAATGATCAAGCGAGAGTATCAAGCTTTTCTAGGTCGTCGCTTAGATGATAACGGCGAGTAATTTGTTGCACCACCTTTGCTTGTGGTTTTCTCGCCGATGCTCGTGTAACCAAGTCGCCGCATCAACCAGATGATCAAATCAAAACTCCATGTCTCTTGTTTATTATTATTATCCCAATCATACCCACCATCATGATTGAGGCAACACTTTCTTGCGTGCCACTTCTTTCAATGTTATATACATATATGCAAAAAAAGAGGTGGTAAAGGTAACGATATCATTGGAGCAACTATTTCTTACCCGCTTTCTAGTTTACCTTTCTGCACACACAAGAGGGCGAGGGTTTCTACCCACACACAAAGGAAAAGTAATGCTGCAGAAAGGAAGAGGGCAAATGTCATGCGAAGCCCCCATTTCCGGGGGGTAGGCGCGCAGTCAAGCGTAAGATTAACCAGCTTGGTAGTCTAGTTTGTATATTGATTGTCGCCGCTACTTTCTTCTCAGTGTATTTGCTGCCTCTCGTTCAAATGGCATTTGTAACTTGCGTCGCACTAGCCACTTTGCAGCTCAATTGCTTTGCCTGAGTTGTAGTTGAGTAACTCGAGCAACACGAGTGTGAGTTACACATTGAATCGGATGGAAGAGGAAAGAGAGAGAGAGAGAGAGAGAGAGAGAGAGAGAGAGAGAGAGAGAGAGAGAGAGAGAGAGAGAGAGAGAGAGAGAGAGAGTAGAGAGAGAGAGAGAGAGAGAGAGAGAGAGTAGTAGAGTACGAGTAGAGTAGAGAGAGTACGAGACGAGAAGTAGACGTAG
>WNKI01000002.1:4239652-4271278 GCA_015350385.1 Aculops lycopersici
GAGAGAGAGAGAGAGAGTGAGAGCGGATTGGGTAGTAGACAACTCGCCACTGGCACTCAAATCTGCGCAAATGTCCTCGTTGGTGTCAACTGAACCGGATATGGCGACGGCGGAAGCAGAGGCAGCTTCGCGAGCTGTCGCCGCTAGGCGCCCGGTGGGCGGCGCGCAGATTTGCGCGCAGACCCCCGGCGAGCTCGACGTCGGGAGCAATAGAATCACCACTGGCGTTGGCCAAGTGGCTGGCTGTGCAAGTAAAGTGGCTGCCACGCAGCGCCGAGCAGTCGCTGCAAGCAAACCGCCGGAATTTGCCACACCGACAAGAGAGCCGAGCGGCATTTCGACGATTGCTGGTAACAAACGGGTGCCCGCGCCAAACGCCAGTCGCACGGCGCCGCCGCCACCGGAACTGGAGCGCGAGAAGCAGCGTCTTCCTAAGCTCGGCGTTAGTTTAAGTGGTAAAAACAACGACGACGACAACAGCGAGCCCACGAGCCCATCGAAATCAAGCATTCAAGCAGTTGGGAGGAGCGAGCGCGAGTTTTACCTAGACCAAGATTGCGACCAAGACAACGACAACGACGACGACGGCGATCACACTGAAGACGGAAACAGAGAGCCAAAGGAAGAGGCCGCCGCTGCCGGCCGCCGCGACGATTATCGCACCGTCGGGCGGTTGCCGGCTGCGGGGCAAACGGGAGCAAGCGGAGGAGTAGCGGCACCAATCGCTTGCCAGTCGCAGCACATCGATTTGCCGGCGCCAACAGCGAGACGAACAGTTCAAGAAACTGGCTCGCCAATTGCCAGTAGCACAATCATCAATACCAGGAGCCAGGGCGTTAAAACCAAGCCGACAACTATGGGCCAGCGACATCCGGCGCGACCGGCGCCCTCGTCGTCCCAGGGCCCGAGTTGTGGCGGCGCAACTGTGGCGGCGCCCGCGACTAGCGCCGCATCAAGCCCATTGAGTAGCGGTACGAGTTCGAGTGGCCATCAGAGCGACGCACAGAAAGCGGCTAGCGGCGGCGCTAGGCGCCGGAAACAACAGCAGACGAGCAGATTGACATCAGCACATAACCAGTCGTCTCCATCTTGCTCCTCGTCAATGACGGCGACCTCGACGTCTCTTGCAATTGCAAATAGACAGCAGCAAACTGGCAACATCATTGGCGCTAATAGTTGTTACAACAAAAACAACAACACGAACGACGATAATAGCAATGGCAACAACATTAAAGACCAGCAAAATCAAGTAGCAACAGCAGCAGCAGCAACGCTAGCGATGCAATCGACCACCCAAAGTGCAAGTCCAAATTCAAGGCCGACAAATAGCAGCGGCGGCAAGCATCAAAATCAGCCAACCAACTCGACCATGAGCACTCCAACCGCCACTCAAATGGCAAGTCCACTGCAAGTCGCCAGCAATATTAGGTTGGCTCCTGGTTCTAATGCCACTACTAACACTAATGATGGATCCAATAACAACACAACAAATCTGAGTAGTAGCAGCAGCGAGGCCATCCAAATGACGACGCAAATGTCCACAACGAATCAGCAGCAGCAAATGATCACGACGATCGGCGGCCAGTTGCCATCGAGGCCTCAAAGTGCAATGGCCGGCAGTCTAGCTTTTAGTAGCTCCTCTACCGTCTCGAGTAGTAATTATGGTGGCGGCTTCCAGTCCATAGAGCGACGCCAGCAACTTGGACTCGGTCAATCGCAAACACAACTGCAACAGCGACCACAGCAAATGGCAAGCTCCACGCAAAACTTACAAACTACACCAAGAGCCAAGACGACGAGGGTGAGAATCAACTCAACGAGTGAGCAAATCCAGGATCCCAACTGGCTCATTAGAATGAGCAAAGAGATGGAACAAGCGAGATATAAGAAGAGTCACTTGAAGAAATTGCATAGAAAATTGAAGTCAACACTCACAAGCGCAACCACGAGCATTATAACAGGTGGCAGTGAAAGCTCAAGCAGTAATTCGGCCAACAACCACCTGTCAGGCAATTCAGATTCACTAGGTAACTCGTATCCAATTTCATCGCCTGTGACGCCAGTTAAAATTCCAGTTTCTATTTTAAAACAACCATCATCGTCAGCAGCAACAACAACAAACTCATGGTCGTCGTCGTCATCATCATTTGCACCCGCAATTGGAACTCGCGCCACTCGATCGTCCAACGTCCAGAACCAATCCTCCTTGGCTCAGAATATTTCTCCAAATTCAAGCGCTACGCAAACATTAGCAACAACCACCACTACAAACACAACATTAACCACAACCTCAACGCAACAACCACAACAGAGACAGAAAAAGAGTAATAAAAATAGGGATACTACAGTTACTAATACCAATAAACAGCAACCACCTGTTCAGATCTCCATAAGCACAAGCCAAAATCCATCCAGCCAAACTGGAAGCGCCAGCAATCAAATTAATCAACCGCAAGCAAAACAATCTGACGATAGAGAAGTTGAATCGGGTGCAAATCTTACCTCAAATTCGCGGCCAAGCTCGAGGTCATCGACGTCATCTAGCCATCTACAGCAAAAATCTGGTCGCTCGCCAACCAATCCGCAGCAATCGAAGTCGACTGATACCTCAATTATGCACCAACAGCAAGCGCAACTATCGAGTGAGACCAAATCACGTCCAGTGCCTATTTGTGCCGATGGCCAGGTGAAAGTATCAGGCTGGAAACGCAACAATTTGTTGGCAAAAACTTTGGGTCACCTGGATGAGATTCGGGGTAACCAGAGGCCAATTTTTCTGCCAACCAAAATAACTTTACCTACGGTGGACAGAGAGAACCATCAAAAGTCACATGTAATCTCATCACCATCATCGTCGCCATCGGCAGCGGCGGCGGCTGCAGCTGAAAGAAAACAGCGAAGAGATAACACCAAGTTTGCCGAGCTTGTTAGAGAGGCAATCAGTAAAAAGAAGTTGTTGGCCGCTAATAATGCTAACACAAGTACCAGCTCAACCGGACACCAGTCGACCAAGAGAACATCGGACGGCGAGGTTAAGAGTTCGTCCGAACACAGGCAGCTAACTCTGGACCACCACGAGGCCAAGCGTTCGGCTAGCGCGGGCGCCGGAAGTAATATTAACAGTGGTGGTGGCGGTCACAATGCAAACAATTCAAATCAGCATAGATTATCGGGTGATATTCAGCAGGATGTCAGATTGAGGTCCAGCTCGGCGATGGGCAGCCACTCGTCGCCTCAAAGTTGTGGTGGGGCAACTAGCAAAAGTAGCAACCAAAATCGCTCGGCAAACGGAAGCATCAAAATCACCCATCACCCCTCGCCAAGTACCGGAAGTTCACCTATTCGCGGATCTCTCGTGTCAACCAACATGTTCATCCAACAAGCGAGTCACAAAATTGACTTCACCGACATGACGGGTGGTCCAGCTTCGGCGAGACAGCTTAAGTTGCAATTGAAAAATAACCAACTGTTACAAAACCTCCGCCGCCGATCAAATGAAACTCAGCGGATGGCAAACGAGTTGGCGACAGCAACTTCGGCGGCTGCCAGTGGCGGTGACCATTCGGTAGGTGGCGGCGGCGACGGAAGTGGCGGCGGTGAAGTTGGACCCAATCAACCTGAGGGCGCTCACCTGAAGGATTGGAAGCGATTGACAAACAAGTTGGGTTTGTTGACCGGAAGAAACTTTCGCCTCTCCGCCCGTTCGAATCTATTGAGTGCAATCGAAACCTCGTCGAATCATAAGAACTCAAACTCCTCCGGCCCACCTCTACGCCTGACGGTGTCCAATCAGGAGTCCGGCTGTCAGGGAAGACGGACCAGCGGGACGAGCAGTCCTGTCACGCCCACCAGGCTAGCGGTCGCGGGTGGGGGGCAGAAACGGAGTAGTGGTGGTGGTGGATGCTTGGTTCAACAGCCACAGCAACTAACTGTTCCAGGTCAGCTGATCGCCACAAGCCAGCACAAGGATACAACGACCAGACATCGCGCTTCCGATGGTGGAGTTTTCTGCACCAACCAACATCAAGGCCATCAGCACCAACAAGAGCGAAAGCTTAGCAGCTCCTCGATGGTGGTCCAACCTGTTAGCGGCCCGCACCCGTTCAGCAGCCAGGTGCAGTTTCGATCGGCAACCGGAAGTCCCATGGCCAGCAACTCGTTTGCCGAAGGCTGTGGCAGAAAAGCAACGGCAACCAGCAGTCCTACGAAAAAGATCGGAACAGAGGACGGCGACAGTCAGGTGATCACTAGACGATGTTCAGCTGATTCCGATTCAAGTGCATTTAAAACTTCGTCTCCCAATCAGACAACCGGCGAGTCTGAGTTAACTGTTTTCACCAACGTCGCTACTACTTCAACGGATACTTCAAGCGACTTGGACGCCGTTAGCCACCTAACTTCACCAAGACCGGTAGTGGTCAATAGGGATGACCTATTACATTTGCTCAAGGTGACCAACCAACAGACGTCCGCTAGTCAGTCGAGCAGTCGACGTGACTCTGTTAGTTCCGAGGCAAGTCGTGCGAGCAAACAACAAATACTCGAACGACGATCACTAGAATTAGACGAGGTTTCGGGCGATTTGGCTAGCCTCCAATCTTCACATAGCGAAATGGGTAGAGGAAAATTGAGAAATCCTCTGAGAAGAGCACGATCCAGTTCGCTCAAGTCTCTGGATCATTCGGAGCAATTGCAAAAAGGTAACCGTAAGAACGGAGATAAAGATGGTAAATCTGTGATGATACTCAAAACCTCAACAGGAAATGGTGACAACAAGGAAAATCAGTCCGGTGGCGAGTCTCGAACTGGCGGACAGGGTGGCAAGCAGAGTAAGAGGCACGACTTCTTGTGGGTCGTCAGTCGCACCAGTAAGGTGGCATTTTTCCACAAAAAGTTACGTAAGATAGGATGGCATCACAAACAGCAGCAGCAACAACAACAACAACAACAACAACAACAACAACAACAGATTGAGCAATCCGCTGGATCAGAACAGACCAGCCAACTTGAGAGTCTGGCCTCGGCTGACCTTGCGGCCAGCTCGAGGGTTGCGGGCGAAAAATCTAACCAAACACCAAGCAACTCAAAGAGCAACGAGGCATCAGGAAACCAGTCGGATCAAGTGGCTTTAGATCCGAATCTAATCGGCGATGCCATTGAAATATTCCTCAGGACTGCAATGCAGAGCTCGCCATGCCCATCGACTCACGAGGTAGGTGCCGCCGAAACTCAGCCAGCAACAGGTCAGAAGAGCAGTCTCGAAGAAAAGGACGAGGAGTTTGAAGAGGCCAGCGGTGAGCGGCCGACAAAGGATAACTCAAGGAGCAATCATGTGGAAGTGACATGACTCCTTCCAGTCCGTTGATCAACGTGCAATCTTGAGATTGTTGACCTCTCTGACCTAGAGCAATAAAAAATTCGCCGCATAGTGATTGCGTTGATGCAGTCAAAACAACTATACATCAGTTATAATAATAACATAATAATAATGACATGACCATTAGCACAATGATACTAATGTCGATGATGATGATTGACAGAGAAATGTATATTCGCATACATAGAAACAACGAGACTGAATGTGGCAAAACAATCAACGATTTGAGGGGCATTATTGACGATTGGGTGTTGACTACAACTACATCTACCACTATTACTAGTACTAAATAACAATACATTTCGTTTGCCTGTCATCGTGATTCTCGTGATTCAATTCGTTGTTGACTTGCTCAATTTGATCAACTAAATTCTGGAACATTTCTTCAACTAACGAATTAGATTTTGCGCTTACTTCCATGAATGCTGCTTTCATATAATTAGCCAACTTTTTTCCTTCCTCGTATGGTACCACACGTTCCCTTGATAAATCCATCTTATTTCCAACTAGGACTATTGGAATATGTACTTTGCTTGTGAGTTCTGACAATTTGTCATATATTATCCTTACAACTTCAAATGATTTTTGACTGTCAATACTATAAACTAGACAATAACCATGAATATCAATAGCATATATACTTGGGAATATAGAATATTCATCCTGTCCAGCTGTATCAACTAGCTTTAAACAATAGTCTTGGCCCCTAATTTTGGCTTTCTTTGTGAATATATTCTCTATTGATGGATCATAAGATTCTACAAATAGGTTGTCAACATATTGAATTGTTAAACATGATTTGCCAACTGATCGGTAGCCCATGATGGCAATTTTCCTATGTTTGGAGGGCATTTTGATGGATGTGGTGGTGGTGTGGTATCGGTATTCTTTGTACAGTCGTCAACTCTCAACTAAATTTGTATATATACAAATATATACTTATATACCTGCATATATTCTTATCCTCGCGAATCTTCAGGCAAAGGTCCGCCTCCAAACTCAATCGAGAACCACTATCCGCTTGGTCCCTTCTGGTCTCCAATGAGAGAAGTATTCAGGATTATTTGCTAAACTTTCTTCTTCACCTCAATATTTCTAATTATTGTTATTGTTGTAATTATACTTTCCTTGTTGTTCACACAAAATATCATAAACCGAATTGGATATTATCTTGTTTCTCTTATTCTTAAAAATTATCTATCAGATACTCATGCAATTGTTACTCGTCGATCTGAAGAATAAAATCAACGATTGTATAGTTTAATTAGGGTGATTGTTGTTGTTGCTGCCGCGGTTGTTGTTGTTTTGTTTTCATTTTCGTGCAGTTCTGGTGTGATCGCTCCTATCTAAATACTATAAAAGTAGATGGAAAATGATGTGTTCGATTTTTCGTTGCCTCTCTCTCTCTATCCCACTCGCTCTCTTGTTATTCCGGGCACCTCACTCAACTTTTCTCGCACTGCTCTACCCTGACTACAGCAAGTGACTTGGGAAAACAGATTTTTGCCCCCTGAGATTCTTGTTGTGATCCTTGCTAATCTCAGGGTGAAATTGTGGAGGAAAACAATCTTTTTTCTCTATAAGAATACCCATAGACTTCGAGACCACATCTTCCCTTGAGCGCTTCCAAAAAGGCCCCTCTCAGTCTGCGGAACAAGTTAACATTCTGCGCGGAACTGGATTAAATTGTTCGCTGCACAGAAATAATGACATTGAAATCTCTATAGGCTGTCGCGAATGTTCCTCCCAAAGCACAAGATTTCTCCATATGGCTCAGAGTAGGCAACAATCCAATTTTGAGCGAAAAATCCCTGTAAACAATGGAATTTGGGCATTTCAGATTTCCCGCTCGGTTCTTGTTCATCGATGGTCGATGTATTCTTTGCCACCGGTTGCTCAATCGAGTTGTTTTGGTTTTTTTTTTGCTGGCTAGAGGACAGTGAGAAGGTTACGGGGGGAAAGAAATCGTTTGCCTCAAATCAAGTTTGCCAGTTATTGGTTAATAAAGAAAACACTTGCCTATCTTTATTACACCTGATACTGTAGTCTTTACCTGATCATCACATTGGTTTCTCACAATTCTTCATGACCAACTTCTTCGTCCGTATAAACGTGCCTCTCCTCTGGAGACTCCTCAGCCTTCATAGAAGACTTTTGTTTTGCCCAGTACTCTGGTGGCAACAACGACAGGTACTGATCAAAATGATCCAAGATCTCGACTACCGATAAACCATGATCCTCGTTAGTGTCTCCAATGTCAAGCAACCTCTTGGCTTCTGTCTCAAACTTTCTAGTCTTTGGCGGCACAAGCCACTCGCGAATCTCCTCCTTATCTAAAACTCCATCCTTATTTTTATCCAAAAAGCGGCCAAAGTTTTCCTGTTGATTCGAGAGCCAACCCTGATCGGTTCGCTCCTGTTCGCTGGCCAACACTTGCAAATGTTTCATGAACTCATCTAGACAAATCTTTCCATCCTTATTCATGTCCATGTCCTCGGTTGCCTCTTGAACGAATAAGTTTTGTAACTCCTCGCAACCCTCGTCCGGATGTAGGAGAAACTTGAACTCATCCTTGGTCAACAGAGTGTCACCATTCTCGTCAGCCAACTTCCACCTGGCATCCGCCCTAGCAACCATCAATTTGAGCGACTTTAAGTGAGGATCTTCATTCACATCCTCTTCAGTTTTCTCCTTCTTTTCCTTTTCCTTTTCTTGGGACTCATCGGGTTTCTGGTTCCAGACTCGCGATGTATCTTGCTCTCGATTGATAGGAACTCCTACATCAATGCCTATGAGTTCGGGATACGTTTGATTAAAGTAATGGTCCCAGGTGAGCACTTCCTTTTTCTCGGGCTCATATCCTTGCCAGCTGAAAACCTCGTGGACTTGAGGCGAGTACACTGTCCATTGCTTGTCGACATTATACTCAATTGTCTCATCGTGTAGCTCGGCGAGATACTTTTTAATCTCCTCAAAGGAAACAACATTATCCTTATCCAAATCAATTCTTCTCCTTATTATCTCCTTGAGCTCGCGCTTAAATCGCTCGGGATCCGACGGTGAAACCTCTTCGGGTAGTTGGTGATCATCCTGTTGATCATCAGAGGAGGGATGATGTTGCTCAATCTTATCGTTTGCTTGTTTCAGATCACAGGCGACATAATTTATAGCTAAACTTAATGCTACAAGAGATAGGAATAAATAGTTATAAGTTTGCATCTTGTAAGTTTGTATGAAATGTAATCTTGGGGCTAAATAATAAAAGTTTGATACAAATTATTGGACAAACATGACAACGTAGCATTTGTAATAGTGGGGGCACTGAGAAGTAAGCTGCATCTTGAGCTGCGGCAACAGGTAGGAAGGTAAATCTTGAACAGGTAGAAAAAAACATGACCGCCGACGACAGGCCAACCTGGCTCTGAGTCGTTCAGTGAAGCAAAGCAAACGAAGATGGCGAGCAACTGGAAGTCTAACTAGAGGCCACTTGCCGGAGGCGCTCATTGCGTCCTCGAAATCATTGCGTAACGTTGCTCACATTCGCGTACACGGCAACAGATGAGTTGCTCACAGAAAGTTGACCGCTTCAAAAGTTACACTCTACCCATGAGAGTTGCCAAGACTGAAACAAGGTGAGCACATGACATTACATGAGGCTCACTTCTACTCGAACTTTGAGGTCATAAAATTTGAAGTAAGATGGTTCGTTTATTATGCTTCAATTCGATCAATAGAGTCTAATGACAAATAGTTCTGACTTCACCGTTGGGCCGATAGAATAGATAGAAGCCAACACCTGCGCCCATAATAATGGCGAAGATTAAACAAACATTATAAGTCATTGCGACCAACATGAGGCCAAGTGAAAGTGACGTCCGGATTACATATAAAACCGTCTGAAATATTTTGTGTCCGGGCGAGTTTTGTCTCAACAATCCATACTCGCAGTGGATCAAGTCGACGCCCCCACAGGCGGCCGCCCGGGTTGTTGCCGGGCCATAGCAACAGTATTGTCGATTGTTGCAAGAGGAACCTCGCTCGTCTTCGTGATGATCATGATTGCCAATTTTGACTGGAACTCTGAAAGGTTTCCTAAGCTCACATTGGCAGCTAACGCAGCGCAAGTAATTCATTAGTTCAAGTAAAATACCTGCCAAAAATAGTATCACACATGAAACCACCATCTTAAAGTTAGTGTCAACAACCAAGCCCTTGAATACAAGCAAATCACCGAGACCAAAATGAAGATACATCTTCATCATGCCCATTGAATCGTTCATATCCATCGATTCATGGCTCTCGTGGTTGTGGTGCGTCATCAGATTAGTATGGTCACGAGGTGACATTTCCATCTCCATTTTGGATTGTCGTCTTGAAGTTATCTATTACTATCTTCCTTTTGCTTAGATGTGCAATTTTACTGCTTTATTTAGCAGTAAAATTTTTGTCTAGTTTTTGAAGATTCTATTCAAGCGAGAGACTAGGTGACTTGATCTATAGAGTAGTATCTTGAAGCTAACACTGCAGTAGCAGCCGCAACAACAACAGCGATGATTGCAACAGGTGGCTACGAGTTCTTTGTTCTCTCAAACTTTTGTTCTTTTTAAAACAATGGATTGGATACAACTAAGTACATTAACTTGTTGAGATAATGATGTGGTTGAATTATCTTGAAATCATTAGATTTTAAAAAACCCCATGCATCATCGACGAGCAAGCAATTGCTTGAGTATATGTGTCTATTCGCGCAAATAATACAAACGCGCACCACGGCTGCGATGACGACACCTACATTAGGCTAGCATATCGATGTGAAACTGAAGCAACCTGTTAAGTTATAACAACAACAACAACAATGGCAGTCATCACGAAAGCTGCTCCGCTATCATCGACATCGAACTTGGGCAACAGTTCTTCTGTAAATATCTGCGCGGAAATATATATATGTATATATATATATACATCCATCTATCTGTGCATATCGATTTCATTGAGGCGCATCGTTGCCACTAGTTTTTGCCACCATTGTAGCAATGCAATGGCAATTAGAGAACCGATGGTGGGATGCTATTTTCCTCTGATAGATGGCTTGCTGACTGACAAACTTGCATGTCAAACAGTAAACCAACAGTCGATTGTCCCCTGCTCTCATAGCGCCACCAAGACCAGCATTGGGCACCGTCTGCTCTAATGAATGGCAATTTGGCTCATCCGTTGTTTTTATTGTTGTTATGGCACATGACCCAAGTTTGTTGTTGCTAAGTGAATGGAAACTCGTTGACAGGTGAGCCGAAGCAGCGCTTGCAATTATTTGCACGCCTTTTAAGCAGCAAAATATTCAAAATGCACGCATTAATTAATCTCACACTTACAAGTTGTCACTTGTCAGTTCCATACACTTTCGCCGTCCTCGTCCTCCTCGTCATCGTCGTCGTCGTCGTCGTCATATAGAGAGTATCGTTTTAATATATCAGTAACTCGATCGCGATCAACCTCCATCTTGACATTTGAGGGCGGATTTGCTGTTTTTTGTGGCTCCACTACATGCTCTTGTAGTTTCTCTTGCTGAGTTACTGATGTTGCTGCTGATGCCAACTCATTTTGCATATGTTGCACCTGTTCCCTCTGGTGTTTTTGCAAAGCTTGTATCAAATCCATTGGCTGGCGAGCTGGTCTCGGTGGTGTTGTCTCTCTTCGCGGAGATCGAGGTTGAGGTGGTGAGGGAGGCAATTGGTTTTCTTGTGGTGATGATATCTTGAGAATTGGAGGTCTGGAAGGTGGCTCAGGTAGTTTTCTTGAACTAGGCTGAGAGTTGACAAGTGGTTGTCGCGGATTGATCCCTGGTGGACTTGGTAGCAACAAGTGTGGCGGAATCGGCGGTGGTGGCGGTGGAGGGGGCGGAGGTGGTGCACTAGATTTTGTTGCCTCAGTTTCCTGATAACCTGTCTTGATGGTTTCCTCAACTCTACTTTCGCGAGTCTTGTCACCTGTTGGTTCAGCTTCAATTCGCACACTACTATGAACTTGATTCTCGTCCTCGTCCTCCTCTTCCTCATCTTCTTCTTTTTGGTCTATTTCTGGAGATACTCCCCTCTCAACCTGTTGTTTGGGAACAAGTTTTATTGCCTTCCTCAAAATGTCGCCGATGGTCTTGGTGCTGGAAAATGAACTTGTGTTTTGCGAGGAGCTTCTATCTCTGATACCAATGCCGTAACTAGGTGCCGCGGACAAATCCTTTCGCATATGAGTTCTTGCATCAAGCAAGTCATCCTCTTGGACTCTATTCTCGGTAAATTGCTTATTTCCAACCATTTGGAGACTATTGATGAGATTGTTTATTTCAGAATGCACCAATTCTACATCATGGTGAAGTAGTTTGAGATTGTCCAGAGAATCTTTGTGCTTCCTCACAATATTCTCATTCAAGGTCTCAAGATCTTCCATACTTTGTGATTTCTTCTTTGATAATTATATTATTCTTAACTATATTCTATCTATGGGTTTGCAAGATCCAATTGAGTCGGTTGATTATAAAACCAAGCTAATCTGCATTCTGGTTCGATGGAGTTGGGCGAATGCGAGTTTCGGGTGTCCGCTGGGCTAAAGAGAGTTCATGTACTCACTGAATGCGGACGCGTTTGTTGTTGGACTAAAATGTGCGAGTCGCCATCTTGTTTGTGGGTGTCAAGCATTCATCATTCCTAATTGCCACAACTATCCATCGGATTGAGCTTGACTTTCATTGATCCATGCTAGGGGTTGAATGTCATCATCAGCTTCAAGCGTGTCATCCTTAGTAGTGTCATCCATATTTGCAGACATGTAGCAACTAACCTCCAAGCCTTAATTATCATCAAGAGACAACTCAAATCTTTGAGAATCACTGGCCGCATGCAGTTATGTTTAATATGTCCACTTACATTAATCCAATATCTTTGCACTACTTTCTGTGGTTTGCAGGTCTAACCTCAATATATGGGTAAGTCCACTAATCACATTGCATAATAGACACTACTGACCTAATCAACACTCTAACCAATGTACCAACTTTATTCCTTCTAAACTGCAGTTATATAAGTGTTTACGCAGAACACTATGCAAATGCATCATCTAGTCAATATGGGCTACTTAATATGGTATTGCCCTTTGTTACAATCCTAGCCAAGTTATATTTTTGCTCACTAGCCGATCGACATCGAGCCCATAGGTCATTCTTTGTCTTGTTCCTCGCAACTGCGTTGCTTGGCTATGGCTTGTTTGGTATCCTACCGTTCTTTATTAAACCACAACCAAAGGAACTTGGACTTAATATTGTGACATGGGTACTTGTTTGCATCATGACATCGATAGCAACCATATCGATGGGCGTGATCAGTTGTTTGAGTGATGCTTTTGCAATGAACTCCTCCAAGAAGAAGAATACGAGTTATGGTTTAATTAGAGTCTGGGGAACTCTAGGTTGGGGCGCTAGCTCACTGGCACTTGCATTCATCAATCAGACCGACAAACTGCCTCTATTAGTTCCTGGACTATTTATGACGATTGTTTTATTGACAACTGACGTTGTAGTCGCCTCCTGTTGGCCAAACCATCGTGACTATGAGCTCGACAAGGCGAGTTCTAGTGCAGAGTTTGAAGATTTTATTGCAAATCGGTTACAACCTATTGAAACTTACGGCTCAACCACAAATTCATCCCAGAATGCATCTCGCAATAACAATCAAGTCGCTATAGCCCTCGAAGGTCAAGCTGACGACCAACAGGATTGCGGTAAAGTTAAGGCCCAAGCCAACATATCACAAATGTCGAGCGTAAAGTTGCAGTGGTTATTGTTTTTAGAAGTTGCCAAGCGGCGAAAGTCCATCTTTAGATACATGACGATCTTTACAATTTCAGGAATACTCATCTCACTACAGTGGTCATATTTTTTCCTTTACCTGAACAACATTTATTCTGCCGACTTTAGCTTCATCTCAGGTCTTTCAATGGTTGGCCAATCGATGATGGGCGAGTTGCCATTCTTCATTGTGTCCAAATATGTTGTACAGTATCTTGGTAGATCACATACATTGAGCTTAAGCATCATATCAATTGGAGTGAGATATTTATTATATCAATACCTGCTACCAAATCATAGCATGTACTTTGTCCTACTCACCGAAGCGCTTCAAGGACCCAGCTTCGGATTATTTTATGTTGTTATGACAGAAGTTGGATTAGACTATTCGGATTGCGAGGCTGCAATACTTGTTATATTAGACAAAGGCTTGATTGAAGACAATCCAAAGGAAATTCAGAGATTAAGATTAGCTTTATGTGCAACAATGCAAAGTTTAATGAGCGCTTGCTATGAAGGTTTGGGCATAGGTATTGGCTCAATTCTAGGTGGTCTAGTGATTGATAACTTTGGTTTCCCGCAACTATGGTTGTATTCGTCACTGATCGCAATTGGACTTGGATCTTTAAATATCCTCATAGAATTTATGAGTTTTTCTGTCTTCAAGGATGAGAAGCTTAGGGTTACGTGACGTCCATGAAATGACCTGATTGATCAAAACCACTGCATCAAGATATTCTACTATGGCATGTTGAAATTGATTGAACAATAAACTCTAGTTTTGCCAACATTCTCCTCTCCTCTTGAGCTTGGGCTACTGTCTAACTTTGGGGCTTCGTTGGTAAATGTGTGCTTTTTGATCACAGAATTGGGGTTGAATAATGGCTACAGGTAAGATTTTCTAGGTGCAGAGAGCAGGATTAGCATCATGAGAAGCTACCTATGCTTTATTCTCTTGCAGAACCTTTTGGAACTCATTGAAAGCGGTCTCGAAATCGAATGAGAACTGTCTAATTTCGTTATCATCGAGTTGGTCACTGGCGCCCATACTTCCCATTTTATCGATCCACTTCTTGACTGTTTGCGAACCCTCGTAATTGGATGGTAATATTGTTAGACGATTCATCGTTTGATGTAACTCGCGCAAATCTGGCAATAACTCGTCCATAGAACGGTAACCCAATTTGATACGATCTAATATGGTTATGAAGGTGGTCACAATCTCTGCAATACAAGCGTGAGTGTTACCCTTGTCGTCCTTTATGGTTATGGGCCTGTCGTCGCGAATTCTCTCCAAGGCTGCCGGGCATTCGAAGCGGTACTTGCGCAAAAATTGATCTGGTGCTATAAATTCCTTGTCGATTTGCTTGAATGCAGCTTTATATTGTGTTAGCAACTTGGAACAGGCTGCTGTGTATTCATTTGAGGGTACTGCATCCCTAATGTAGGCCTTTTCTAAACATTGGATAGTGTTGATGAGAGAATAACATTCAGCCATGTTATCAAATCGCTCTCTGTCGCTTGGCGTCGTCCAGAGTTTGACCTCGTCAAGATTGGACATGATTGCCTTTATGAGTGTGATATAGGTGTTTTTTAGATAATAGAGGTAAATCAAATAATAATAAATACAACGCTTAATATAATTATCTAGAACTTGTTCATACTTTCGATATACAAATTAACGTTTCGCGATAAAAATTGTGTTTTTGTGTCTCTCTTACTGTGCCTCAACAAGCGTCACCACTTCTGTGATTGGTTTGGCTTGTGGCCCACTAGCGCCGTCTAGCGGGTTTTTTCAGCGAATTTTTTATGACAACAAAACAAATCTTGTATTCATATGACAGAGCCGCAAAGTTATCCCAGAGTATGATATATTGTTTTGAACCGTTTTAAATCTAGTTATTCTTAAAACTAAATACTCGTCGTCTTCCTAATACTTTTCGACTGCCCTACCAATTTGACTAATTCTTATTCTATTCCAATCAATCCATTAAGGTGTCGATCTAAATAGATCACGACAAATTGTTACAACATCGGGATCTTTCAAAACTTGCTTACACCCACAAAGATTTGGACGACACCTGTCATAAGACTTTTAGAAGTCTAGATAATTATACATATATGCAGATACATATCAATTTAGAAATCTCACCCAATTGATTGACTGGCTTCTAAATTCGAGGGACGTGATCTTGATGAACATGCAAGATCACCAAACCGATGCTGAGAATCAACCTAGAGAATTCATTTGCGGTGTGGTCGAGGGCTTCTATGGAAAACCATGGAGTTTTGATCAACGTAAGGACTTGTTTAAGCAGCTGAAGGACCTGAAGTTGAACTCGTTTATGTATGCACCAAAAGATGATTTAAAACATCGGGCAAAATGGCGACAGTTATACTCGGAAACGGAGGCAAGTGCCTTGAGGGATTTGATACAGGAGGCAAAATCTCATAATATTGAATTCTATTACTCTCTTGCACCCGGTCTGGACATGGTCTATTCGGATCCAGGGGAAATGGAGACGATGAAGCAGAAATTCGACCAACTGGTAGCCTTGGGCTGTGAATCGTTTGCTATTTTATTCGATGACATTGAGCCAATTATGAATGAACGCGATGCTAAGGTATTCAAGAATTATGCCTCAGCTCAAGTCTGTGTAACAAACGGAATATTTGAGCACCTAAAGAGACCAAAGTTTTTATTTTGTCCAACAGAATATTGTGAGTCACGAGCTGTACCGAATGTAACTGATTCTATTTACCTCAATACCATTGGTAGTGGCTTAGAACGAGACATAGACTTTATGTGGAGCGGATGTCGGGTAATATCAAGATTTATAACAGAGGAATCTATTGAACGTTTAACGAATGTGATCAGGCGGCCACCTGTAATATGGGAAAACTTGCATGCAAACGATTATGATAAGAAACGCGTATTTTTGGGTCCATATTCGGGTAGGTCCACGCAAATTATACCCAAACTTCGTGGCGTGTTGACAAATCCAAATTGTGAATACGAGGCGAATTATATAGCAATACATACGCTAGCTCAATGGAGTAGGTGTACCGAGGATGTTAATTTGCATAATCGTTGCCAGTTGACAGGTAGTGGTGTTGGTGGTGGCAAATCTAAGATTAACGCAGCTAAAACTGGCGACGTACTAGAAAATGATACAAGTGTTGGCAAGGACAAAAGCAGCAACAACAACACTAATAACAATGATAATGGACTAGATGGGAACGCCACAAAGATTAACGAATCCGTTTACGATCCAAGTCGTGCACTTAGACGAGCCATCCAGGATTGGCTGCCGAAAGTGTTGGAAAGCAAGTCCTTGCCTGTGGGCTCCGTTTCCCTGGAAGCTCAAACTGACATAAGAACCGACCAAGCAGCTGGCGCCCAGTTGGCGAAGGAGTCTGAAACGGAGATGACCGATAGCCAGATGCTTGTTGTTTCCGAAGACAACAGGTCGGCTTCGGACGATTCGAACAATTCGAGCTCGAAGAGGATGGACTTGGGTGACGCCGACTCAGCTGAGCCGGTGGAGTTGGCCAGCCCCAAGGCTATAGTTGACACAAACAGTTGCGACTCTTGCGAGATGCAGGAGACAAGTGGCTGTGTGCCATCCCCGCTTCCGTCACAGCCACCAGCCAGCGAGAGCTTGTTTTCAAGTTTGCCAACAAACACAACAACTTCAGTCGGTGGAAAAATTGGGCCTCAAGTGGATGCCGACTCGCTTAGTTTGCTGGCCGAGTTGTTCTTCTTGCCCTTCGAGCATGGATCACGTGGAAGTGCATTGTTGAACGACATCAAGTGGTTGACAGACAACAGTGACGTGCTAGTGCGTCAGAATGCGCTAAAGTCTGGCCCAAACTTGAACCATGCGGTTGGAGGAAGTAGCGACATGGTTGCAGTCTCCGGACAAGAGGAGAGTCCAATGGAGGATGATGGCCTAACGAATGAGTTGAATGAAGCAAGCAGCCTCACGAACATCACCGACACAGACAAGATCTTGGTGGCCAACTGGTTGGAGAAAGCGGAAAATTTAAACTTATTCTGCAGCCACATCTCACAACTGATCGACTCAATTATTAACAACTGCCCCAATAAGTTGCTAGCCAGCGAACTGTATCCCTATTTGGCGGAAATGCGCGACTTGATTGTTATCATCACGGACTATATCAAATTTTTGCGCTTTAGAAGCTCGCACTCGGATTGTTTTTACTCGCAAGCAGGTGGTTGCCAAGTGATGGCTAAACAAAAGCACCAGAAAGATCAATCGACAGTTACGTTGTCCTTGGACGAGCAGGAGCCTTGGGTGCATCGTGGTGGTCTAATTGGCGACGTCCATCGACTAATATTTTAGAGTTTCTCTCTAGAATGTTTGACTGGGTCTGTGTTTGGTTTAGCAGCAGCAGCACCAGCAACACAAGTTTTGTCTGTGGTCCCAAAAAGTTGGGCTCGCTGAAAGGGAAGAAAAAAGAAGAGAGAAACACCAAGCTTTGGTTAAAGGGAACCAAACCTCTTTGTAATCGAAAAAAAGAGCAACTGATCCAATAAACCGCAAATTGCCACTTGGCTCGCTAACTTGCTGACACTGGCGCCGGTGATTCTGTGCGCCACTCTACCCTAATGTGTGGTGATCAGCTAACAAAATGACTTTTAGGAGGCGTTCATTTCCTGTTGTTTTTATTATTGATTTGACAGGTAAGCGACTGGAGGAGGGTGAGAGAGAAAGGGAGAGAACTATAGCAACCGAAGGAAAGTAAGGGAAACCGAAGCCAACCATGAGAGTTAATAGCCTAATGCCTGTGCTCATGAGAAGTCAACTTGTACAAGCACAAATTATCTACCCCATCTATCTAGCTAAACTCTTAGTGCAAGTATTTTACTTAAAGCTCCAACCTAAAGGAAGATAAGGGGAGGAAGTTGTCCACTTGCCCTCCATTGGCAAGGTAACTCTCTCTCTCTCTTCCTATTGGTGATCCACAAGCAGATTGGCTCTGGTTGTGTGCGCTTGTGTTGAAGCGCCGGAAATGGCAAGAGCCTGAGTCGTCGTCGTCGTCGTCGTCGTCGTCGTCGTCATGGAGTTTTGTCGTTAAACAAATAGGCGGGCAAAATGCAAAGCAAGCTAAATGGTAAATTTGTCTTATTCTAGCTAACAAGTCAATTGTGACAGGTAGTTTTCGAAACAAGAACACAACAATTGCAGGAGAAACAACTCCAATAGGTTCCACCAGTGCCAATTACTGCAGCAATATGCTAGTGGCTGCAGTCTGTGTTATATTGTGGCCGCCTCAGAAGTAGTAGTGGTGGCGTTAGTATTAGTCGTCGTCGTCGTCGTCGTCGTCGTCGTCGTCGATAATAATAATTTATAGCTTGAGCCACGCAATTGGATGTCTAACTGCAGTTAGACTCTTTTCTCCTCTCTTTATATCTCGACTCTGTCCCCCACTATGCCTCAGATCCAAGGCAATGCGACTTTTTGTGGTGCAAACTAAACGCGTGTCGCGGCATCATGAGATCGAGTCGAGATCATGAGCTCGATCATCAAACAATGCAGACGACCAACGCGACTATTATAAACGTGGAAACGCTTTGCCTCTCGAGTTGTTGGCTTTATATCTCTTCGGCTCTTGAGACCAGTATGCTGTAGAGCAGTCAGTTAGCTGGATACCCGGAGAGTTCCATGTTGTCAGTGGATTACCAATCCAAACACTAGGCGCGCGTTGGCCAATACCATCATCACCAAGACCCGCAAGAGCGGTCTTTCGAAGAACATTGGCCTCAACTCAACTCGTGTGTCTCCGCGACCAATTTCCCGAGACTCGTGGCGGCAGTTGTGGTTCAAACACACGAGGAGTCGTAGTTAAATCTAGAAAGAGAGGGAGAAAGAGTGAGTTCGACGCTCGATCACATGGAGCGTGAAATCTGAATATTTATATTTTTATCCCCAACACTTCGCATTTAAATGAGCTGCTAACATGTAAGCTTTGCCCACTGAACGAATGACTGACTGGTTGCTGTTTGTTGGTTTGCTCGGGTGGTCGTTCTCTTTAGTGTTTTGTTTGGTTGCTTGCTTTCTTGCCTTCCGACTGCTCGGTTGGTTCGCCTAGTTTTGTCTATTGGGACTGGAGAGTGGCCGACCCAATAAGCAGAGCAGCAACAATAGCAATTTACAATTTCAAGGACTCGGTTGTTGTCTTTGGAAGCTTCAATGATGGAAACCAAGTTTAGTGGTTAGACGAGAGAATTGCAAGCGTCGACTAGATTGTAGTCGACAACAAGCACCACGAGGATCACAACTAGACCAGAGCGTGTGATTTATTGATTGGTATCAAGCAATCGTACCCATTGATTCCGCAGCTCGGCGCCCTCAACTGCTCAACTAACGATTCTCTCTCTCTCCCTCTCTGGTGAGAAAGGGTTGGCAAAGACAAGCGCACAAATTTTACCACTGCCGATCTAGTGGCGACTAGGTTGGTTGCCGAGAGCGACGCTTGTGACGTAGCGGATGTCGTGTTTTTTGTCCACGCGGCGAATTTGCCTCCAATCGGTGGCGGTGGCAACCACATTTCGACAAGTTGTCTGCTCACTTGGCAAGAGCGGCGCCGCTTGCACATACAGATGTATATACGTACAACTACACTAACGCATTTGCGCACCGGAAGAGTAAGTTGCCAGCTAGCTTGCTGGCCCAACGCTTAGCTCGTGGTCGTCGGCGGCGGCAGAGAAGTTTAGCTCAGCGGTGCGCGCTGATTAATTCGTAAGCTCGCCCCTGGATTGATGGTTGACTGATGAATTAGCGCACCGCCATCATGGAACAGTAGGGGTGCACCTGTTGATGCTTGTCTCAGATTAATTTGTGCTGATTAGTAACTCACATGAAATATGTTAACGAAAACACAAGCAGAAACACACTTGTTCTTTGTACCCAATGAGACTTCCTGCCAAGCTAAGCGCATCAAACAATCGCCTGATATCCACGCATTCATCTTGATGACTCGACGCTAAGAGCTCCCAGCGGACAGTGGGACAGGTGAATAGAGGAAGAGCTACTAATGAGCTTCAGTCTGGAGGATTATCTCTCGTCAATTTGGTCGCCTTTTTTAGGCGAAAAAAGCCGACCAAATTGTGTGTCGGTCGGTCTGTAGGTCAGTCGGCTGGCAAATCGACGGGGTGGGCCAAAAGGGAGGAGGTAAATAAAGTCAAACAACCTAAACTTCAACTGCCGGGAGAGAGGGTCTAATGAGGAGCCCTGAGGTGGTGGCTTATAATCTTGGTTCCTGTGAGATTCATATGCAAAACTCACTAGCTTCCTCCATCTCAACACAGGATAAATCGCACGCAAACCAAACAGAAAACCGGAGACACACTAGATCCAACTCTGGAAGCTGGGACCCAAATCGGCTGCGAGAATTAGCCAAATAGGCAGCCAATTTCTAATTACCTGTACGTGAGTGGCACAATTAATGAGTTCCCAGCAGGTGAGGATCAGTCTAGGAGCTTCATGAGTTTGTTGTTGCGCGAGTCGATGCATCTAATGGGCAGCGCGAGGGTTTACTCCCCTTGGTCTTTACTCTGTCTCTGGGTGTTTAACGCGGCGGGCAAGTTGACCAGCGTAAGACCAGCGGCGTCGTCGTCGTCTATAACAACCATCGCTCTTTGCTAACATCCATTTGCTTCCTCCATACATATAGCCAGTCGAGCGTCTAGCTAACCAGAAGCCCACCGCGCTTTGGGCCAGCGAAAGCAAATGCGAATGCTATCTGTCTAAAGCTTTGCTCAGCGCTGGCTGCGACTGTGGCATTGGTATTCCAACTCTTGGTGGTCGTTTATTTATCTTGCCCTATGCATACCGGACCCGAGCAAAACCCGAAACCATCCAACAAGATACCCGCCGACCGAAGAGCGACGAGCAACTGGCAGCAGGCGGCGCAGAGTCGGCACACCATTAACTAGCCTCCAAGTGTAGCACTTTCCCTCGCGAGCCCACTGGCAGCCGACTGCTCCTCCGGCCCCTCAAAGCAGCAAACGGAAACCTTCTGCTGCTTGCCCTCTATTCTTTCCGCTTGTTCCGCGTTTGTGGTCGCTTTGGGGTTCGCGCGCGCGGGAGACATGCGATCGGAACATTTAGTTGGTCCTAATGCTGCTACTCTCCTCTTTATTTCAAACTAATGTAATGAGCAGGTTGCCGCTCGGTGGTTGTAGTTGTTGTTGCCAGTAGTATTATTGTTGTTGCCGTGAAACCGGAAGTTATATATGACGCACAGGCAAGTGAGTGGTGCGACCACCACCGCTACTGGCCAGCGGCCAGCGGCCAGTGGCTACTCACTAACCACTAGTCAGATCGGCCACTTGGCTTGGGGGTCAGCTCAGGTCGGCGGCGGCAGAAGTAGACGCCGCCGACCTGATATCGGCGATTAGACGCGAGATTGAACAAGTGTCGGTTGCTGGCTGCCGTTGGTTCCGATGGATCAGTTGGCAGCAGCGGCGGCACTGCTGCTCCGCCACGAGCTAGTCCCTCGAGAGAGTGTTACGTTGCGGTAATGGACCTTTGCTCTCGAATCAACTGGCACACTGGTCGCCAAACGAAATGGCCAGCAACCGACAGCCGCAAGCAGACGAGCGAATGGAGGCGGCCAATTTGGAATGTTGTTCTTCTGGTCGATCACAACTTTTGGCTGGCCTGGCGGCAAGCATGAGCGAGGAAGACGAGAGACGAGAGGCAAGAGACGAGACAGTAACAAAGTATATGGCAGATTGTATAGCAAATCAGGCAAGCGAATGGCGGAAGGCCCCAGAATCTCAACTTGAGCTGCCCGAGGAGGAGACTAAACTGAAACAGCAAACTAAACACAAGTTTAAGAGCAAGACGCAAGTTGGTGTAGCTGTTCTTGCCCCAGACTACAACTCAAACTCACAAAGACCTTCGCCGTTTCAAATGCCATCGCCATTGCCGCCGACACAGAGCCAATCGATTGGTTCAGGTTTTGGTTTTGGTTTTGCTCGGCTGCTTTTGACGGCTGCTCTTCCCGTCGACGTGGTCGTTGTATTGGCTGTTGTCCTGGTTGTCAGTGTGCTTGTCTTTTGCCATCCAGTCGTTGGATTCCCTCCGCTTGTGCCCCAACGCTAACGCCACGGATGGTTGCTGAGCGAGCTGTTTCGTGGATCGTCTGCAGGAGCTCGGCTCAGCCGCTGTCCCTCGTGTGCACGGCGCCTAGCTCCAAGTCGCTATGCGCCGCTCTGTTTGTCTCTCAACTCAATGGCTCGCGGCGCGCAAAGTCTAACTCAACAATGGTGCCATTACTACCACCGAAACTCTGCCGGTTCCATTTTAAATGCCTTTGCTTCTGTCGTCCGACTCAAACTAGACAAAGACGGAAGCGCAACGCTGGGCTTGCTTGTCTCTGTCTTTCTGTCCGAATATGAACATGTCCGCTTTTCACCTAGTTTGCATGATAACTTTGTGCTTCATTTGAAGTTGATCAAACGGTTGACAAAACTTTTACTGCTCCACGACGATTCCTGAATCCTCGTGGACCATACACTTCATAGTGACCGCGCACAATTTGCACTTTATAAGTTACAAATCTGCCGAATGTAGATCAGTTGCTGAACCCATCATTTTGCATTATGCCACGAAACGACGCGTGCCACTCTCTCTCTCTCTCTCTCTCTCTCTCTCTATTTCTCGTTCCTGGTGCTTGATTTTTCTGGCAGAACCAAGCGAATGCTAGTTCCGTTTGTACAGGATGATCATTACTCCTGTTTGGTTGTCTTCCATCTTCCTGTCGCTGGAATGAGGGTCACCTGGTTAGCTGGCTGGCTAGATAGCCGAGTTACCAGAGTCACCTGAGCCATTCGAGGAGAGCCACTAGAGCCGGCGGTGAGTTTGCCGCTATTGCTGTTGCTACTGCAGCGAGGCAAACTAAATCATTGCCTCTGGTCGTGGTACTTGTCAGCGGTGGCACCACCAACAAGCTTCCAGCTAAACTTTACGCCTCGAGAGGTTCCAGCAACCAACCGGCCGGCCGACGAGGAAATAATTTGTTGGCTTAACTCGGCTCACAGCGAGAAAGTGTGTTCTGGAGCCTCTCGTTCGTGTGTCCCGAGGAAACTAAACCGAAACCAACTCGAGCACCCCACAACTAGCTAACCAGACCCAATGGACAATCAACCCGGCGGAGACCATTCGACAGTTGTACATTCCAACTATCACCGCAAGCAGCGCTAACGCCGCCACCACTATCACTGTTGAGCCAAAGGAGACCTAGCGACGCCGGAGAAGGAAGGCGCCGCGTCGCTGGGCACCTAATCGTAAGCGCACTCGAATTACAATACGATTGGCCCAACTCTCTCTTCCTCTTGAGTGCCACTCACTTAACCCGGTGGCGCAGCGAGCCGCCAGAAAAGCGACGACGAAGAAGACGACGCACTGCCAATTGACAATTAAGTTTACCTGCTTCTCGGCTGCAGTGTCCCCTCTGTCGTGATGGTCTTGGCACTTGCACTGTTGGCGCCAGCAGTGGAACAAGACGAAAAGACTCCACTTCCTGTCTGTGTTGTCGTCATCCTCATGGACGTGGACGTCGATGTTGAGCCTCGAAGTTTAAGCTGCGACTTGGCAAGCTCGCTCGTAGGTTAACAAGCGCCTGAGCAGCCAACTAATACCAAGGCGGAGACTTAAACTAAAACTAGAACTGGAACCTGGCGCGCAACTACAATGAGGACAAGAGATGCTGTCTTGTTAGTATGATTTTGTCGACTCAGTTGTCGTCTTTGTCGTCGTCTTTGTCGTCGTCTTTGTCGTGGTCGTCATCGTCATCGTCATCGTCTTCATGGTTGGCGTTGTAGTTGTCGTGCTCCTCACTTCACTTCAATTCAATTCAATTCTATTCCATTCCATTCCACTTTTTTCTCCTCTCTTCAGCGACTCACAAAGTGGCAGTTGGAACTCGCGAGGGTAGCAAAGAGTGAACTTGGAACAAGTTGCCTCTTTTGCTAGCCCACTGGCGAGAGTTTGAAGCCCGTGGGCCAAATTTCGTGCTCGCATTGTTTTGGCGCCGCAATTCGAGAGCAATTCAAACTCTGCGCTTACGGTTGCTGTTCGTCGAGTCGATGGCAACGAAACTCGCGAAGGGCGCAAAACTTGGGAGGGAGAGGGAGAGAGTAAAACAGAAGCAGTAGGAATGGAAGTTGGAGCCAGCCAATCAATCGATCGGCACGATTGAGTCGCTTCCTCTCTCTCTCTCTCTCTTTCTCGTCGTTCCTCTCGTTGGTTTTGCTGTTGCTCAGTGCGAATGTTGAAATTTTGTTGTTGTTGTTGCCTCCATTTCTGCCGAAGCTTTGCTCAGTTTGGTTTGGCCAAGTTGACGGCCAGACGAGCAAACTGCAAACAAGCGAAGGGGGCAACTGAACTCTAAGCAACTTGCCTCACGAGTAGGCCGACTAAACAAGCAAACTTATGAGCGTTTGCTCGCCTCCTATCGTAACCGGAGACACCAAATCCACTGGGTCAAGTTCCGCGAGCTAACCAAAGGGGAAGATGCGAGCCACTAGCTTGGCGGCAGTGTTAGTTTGCACTTGGCGGCGGTCGCGGCGGCAACCAAACAGTTTGCTCTCGTTTCCGGCGTCTTAGCGGCTGTAAGAGTTTATGTTGTGCTCGGTATAGTAGCCAGTTGTTTGCCTTCCCTTTCCTTCGATGCCAACTTGTCTTGGTCTCCCTCGCAGCCCCTCGAGTTGCTTGCTCTCCGTTTGTCCGTCGGTCCGTCTGGCGTGGCCTTAGATAAACATGCAAGTTGGTTTCTCGCTGCTGTCCGATACAGCAGCAGCAGCAACAACAACGACGACGACGACGACTTGCCTGTTAATTCTACACTTCCGACCTAACAAACGCGCAACTCGGCCAGTCATCTCGCCGTCTCCTGGAGGCGACTAGACGACCGAAGGGGAAGAGGAGGAGCCATTGGCAACGGAGGCGCCACGGCCACTGTTACAGCCACAGCCACAGCCACACAATCACCAAGACCAACATCAACAACAACCGAGTGGATTGACAGGCGACGAGGAAAGGGAGGCGAGCAGTAGAAGTAGAGGCAGCAGCAGCAGCAGTAGCAGGCGGCCAATGAAATGAGTTTCCAATTCGAGTTTCAGTTTGCTCTCGCCTGCTTGTGGCAGTCAACATGAAAGTTTACTGTGCCATTCATACATACATATTGGCGCTTCACTTCCAAGGAACGAGGAGCGGTGGCTCGATGTTGGTTGTGGTAGTCAGAGTTTGGCCAGTCTCCTCTAGCAATGCTACCGCAGCGACGGCAACCCAACCAGAAGCTACCGAACCGACCAACTGACTGACTGACTGACTGACGATCTCTCTCTGTGGCCGCCGGTTCGAAACGGTCTACGTGAATACGCACCAGACACGCACACAAATGCTCGGCGCGCACACCCAGGTTGGCCCACTGCAGCTGCGAGCTGAAACTCAACTCGCGCTTACTTTGGCTGGCAAGACCAATCCCGCAAGCTAGCCCGGTGGTCTTGGCGGCTCCTCACATGGAGCGCTATGTGCTAGCCGCTGCCGTCTTAGCAGCAGACGGCGGTTTTGTTTTGTCTTGGAGCCACACGAGCGAAAGATTCAAACCGCTCGCCTCACGATACTATAGTACCAACCAACCAACCGGCAAACCAGTAGCTGAGGACTAGGCCACCACTATGCTCCAGCACTCTTTCTTTCCCCCTCCACGTCGGCTGCCTCCCCCCAACAAAACGAGACTCCATCGAGGCGCTGCGCGCGCAACTTGCGCTTCATTTCGAGGTACGCCACCAATTTCCTATCAGATAAAATAGATAGACTCATCGTCGTCGTGGTAATTCAGTGAAAGTTTGCCGCACAAAGGGGGCGCAAATCGCCTGGTTGTAGTTGTAATGCTACTGTAGTTTCAAGTTAGTGCAAGTGTTAGTGTTGTTGTTACACTAATCCGTTCGTTTAGTTGCTCTTGGTATTGGTGTTGGTTTTTAGTATTGGTATCGGTGTTTAGTGTGCCAACTTTTAGCCAATTGCCGCTTAGTGGCGACATAATTTTTATTGTTTCAATTCATAACATCATACAACCAACCAACTCCATTGTTGCCGCCACTGTATGGTTGTTGTTATCATCGTTGTTGCTGTTACTAATTTTGTTTGTCGAATCTGTCGAGTAGAAATTAGAGAAGAAAGCAGCAGTTCAAGTTTCAAGTTATCAGCTGTATAGAGTGTACAAGTTCAGAATTTAGAGGAACAACCAAATGAGGGCAAAGCCGCCTGTCGTGGGCTTGGGCTGGCCGCCGAGCCGCGACCACGGCGACAAGTGGCCGCCATCGACAAGTGGTCGGTTTTGTTGTAGGAAATTAGCCAAACCATCAAGAGAAGCGAGGCCGAGAAATTTAAACCTGAAATCCTCACACAATCTGCATTCCATAGTCAACTTTTTAATTGCCTTCTACACAATCCATCTACTAGCAACAGTGCAACAATTTTCCACTTCTTTCCATAGAGAAAATTCAATTTTACATAAAAAAACGTCCACTTTTACCAGTAATTTGTTAGTGTTTGCTGCGAAACTAGAAAATGAAGAAGAACAAAGAGCAGAAGCCAACGAGCCATACTTGGGTGACCATTGGCTAGCGCTGAGCGAGTTGGCAGCCAACCGCGAGCAGGCGAAACTCGACAGGTTGCTGCTCGCAGCTTCCGGTTCTGTTTCTGCCAAGTCTAAAGGTGACAGCAACAACCATAAACATGACGAGCAACAGGATGATGAAAGTTTTATGAAGGTTAGCGAGCAACAGCAACAGCAACTACAACATCAACCAAGGCAACATTCAAGCAGCAATAACAACAACAAAGACGATGAGAATAATCAAGACTCAGAAATTAGAGCGCAGCAAGTTGTCGGCCGGAAGCAGCGACGACCTGGACGTCACAAAACGTGGCGCAATCAAGACAAACCGGAAGAGGTTAGCGAAGGGGAAAGCCGGAAGCGCAACAAGAGGTCGAGACGGCACTTTAACTCTGGCCACTACTTCTACGATCCATCTCTTGGGAACGCAATGCAGTCGTCCGCCGATCGGCCACTTGTGGCCACTCGCAAAGGTTTGATCCGGGGGGTAACGCAGAAAATTTTCACCGGTAAATTTGTGGACGCCTTCCTGGGTATTCCTTTTGCGCAGCCCCCCGTTGGCAGGTATCGTTTCAAGCATCCGCAAGCAATAAATCCCTGGCAGGGCGAATTGGATGCAAGCAAATTGGGAAATTCCTGCTATCAAGTGAATGATACCTTTTTTGGCCCCACTTTTGGTGGAACACAAATTTGGAATGCAAACACCCCCCTACAAGAGGACTGTTTGTATTTGAACATTTGGACTCCCTTTGGTGTGGCCAACACAACGGCATCCTCGGGGCTAGGATCCTCAGGTGGCGGCGGCGGGTCGCAAGCAAGTGGTAGTAGCGGCTATGGATTTAGGGCTGCAAGTAAGCGGCCAGTTTTAGTGTGGATCTATGGAGGAAGTTTCTACAGTGGAACCTCCTCGTTGGCTCTCTACGAGGGCGGTGCTTTGGCCAGCGAGGAGGACATAATAGTTGTTAGCATGAACTATCGAGTCTCAGCCTTGGGCTTCCTCTACTTTGGCCGACCTGATGCGCCCGGAAACGCCGGCTTATTTGACCAACTAATGGCCTTGCAATGGATCAACGACAACATTGACCAATTTGGCGGCGATCCCAATAGAGTTACAATCTTTGGCGAGTCTTCGGGCGCGGTGAGTGTCTCCTACCACCTGTTGTCGCCTCTATCCAGAAATTTATTTCAACAAGCCATCCTGCAATCGGGCGCAGCCACCTGCCCCTGGGGTTCAATGGACACGCGCGAGATCATGGCCAACGGATTGCAACTGGCGGCACTACTAAACTGCCCCTCAAACAATACAGACTTGGATGCAGTTATCGAGTGTCTCCTCCAAGCCGATCCGATGGCACTCGTCTCGCAAGAAGTCGGTCAAACTCGAACCGTGTTAAACTTTCCCTTTGTGCCTGTGGTCGATGGCTCCTTTCTATTGGAGCCACCGAGAGAATCCTTGCAAAAGTCCAATTTCAAAAGGGCAAAGATAATGTTGGGTAGCAATCATGACGAGGGGAACTTCTTTCTAGTTTACCTACCTCAATATAGTCATTGTCCAAAAGGAGGAGAAGAAGGCGCCACTGGCTCGGTGGACTCCTTATCAAAAATGTCAACTCAACTTAGTTCGGGCGACAAAGGCTTGGGCGAGGGAGGCAAATTGCCCAATAGCAATTCTAGAGACGACGAGTTTTCTCAAGGCGAAACTAGCGGTGATTCTTCGGTTGTGAGTGAAGCTTTTAGGAGAGATTTCAAGAAAATTAATCAAGGCGCCAGGTATGGAAATGGAGAGAGTTTGGAAAGTTTCAACTTAGTGCTAAACTCCGCCGCCGTTGCAGAGAGGCCGCGCCAATCTGGATCCACTCAGCGGGGCGGAAGTCAGGGTCAGCAGGTAGGAGATGGAACAGGTGGCGGCGGTGGAGGCAGCCTATCGAGCGTCAGCTCTTCTACAACAGCTATAAGCGGCACTAATGGCACTTTAGATTCACAGAAACCATGCAAACCAAACGAGTTTATCTCTTTTACACGCGACGATTTTATTAGAGTTTTACAAGAAGATTTGAATCCCTTTGCCGCAAGTCCCATTGGCAAGGAGGCAATTATATTTGAATATACAAATTGGATAAACCCCTTAGATCCGGTATCAAATTACGACGCAATCGACAAGATTGTGGGCGACTATTACTTTACCTGCAATGTCAACGAGTTTGCCCAGAGCTATGCTCAGGCGGGAAATTCCGTCTACATGTATTATTTTAAGCAACGTTCCACGGTTAGTGCCTGGCCAAAGTGGATGGGAGTTTTGCACGGCGACGAGATTAACTTTATCTTTGGCGAGCCATTAAATCCTGCATTCAATTATACAGAGAAAGAGGTGGAGCTTAGTAGGCGAATGATGCGCTACTGGGCCAACTTTGCCAAGTTTGGGTGAGTACTGGAGATTGATTTTTCATTTCCATCGATCAATTTTAAAGAAAGCACATCTTCTCTAATATTAATAAATACTTCTAAATCTAAACTCTTCATAACATAACGTTGCATAGAAACCCAATCAAGCCAAGCGAAGGCAGCAACCATTCGGTGGAAAAGTGGCCCGAATATGCTGACAAGCGCCAGTACTTTGAGCTGAACGCCGATTACATAAGACTTGGCCGAGGTCCGCGCGCGAGACAGTGCGCCTTTTGGTCCCATTACCTGCCCAAGTTGATTCAGTCATTTGGTGAGTGTGATAATTAATGATTTTTCTTTATGCGAGACAACTCCTGACACATTAACCTGTTATAAAGGTGAAGGTAAAGGTTGAGGTTGAGGTTGAGGTTGAGGTTGAGGTTGAGGTCGAGATTGAGGTTGAGGTTGAGGTTGAGGTCGAGGTAAATGTAAATGTAAAGGTAAAGGTAGAGACTAACTTGATTCTTAAATGCACCAACGGAACAGACCAATGCTCCGCCTCCGAGAGTGGAGCACATCGCTTCCCGCCAACAAGCCATCCACAACCATTCGGTAGCAACGACGGAAACAGCTATCTCTATGGAACCACCACCAACAAGAACAACCAAAACCAGCCGAGCCGCTCGTTGCGCGCCGGCGGCTACCTCTCAAACTTTCCATCCCCGCTTCTGTTAGGCCTATTTGTGATAACTCTTATTATAATTGTTGCCCTATTAATTTATGCAAACAAAACCGGCAAGTTGGATCTGGTCAGCTTTGTCTCGGGCTCCGGACCGGGAGGCGGAAGCAGTGGCGGCGGCGGCAGTAGCGGCAATGGCGGCGGAGGAGGCGGCGCAAGCGGAAGTGCAAGCCACACCGGAAACGCGCAATCAAACTGACAATTAGCCCGGCTATGTGAACGAATCTCTCAATGGAGGAACTCAATGAATCGTCTCTTTATTCTATTAGATCGTCGGTGGCGCAATCGGCGCGCAGCAAACCAGCAGCAACAACACCACCACCAACACCAGCCAAGTGAGCAGCAACAACCACCGACTGCAACAGGAGCGACCGTCAACCAGCAAACAGAGAAACATCAACAGCTCAACTCATCGCAAGTCCGATGGAACCAACAGTCGGAACAAACGAAGACCACTACTTATATTGGAAACATGGCGTCGTCGGTGACGGCAGCAGCTTCAACCACCACAACCATCGGCGGAGGACCGACATCCTCGTTGCAGCTCCATCATTCGACTCTCAATAGAGGCCACGCGGTGCCTAGCTACCAGCCGCAGCAGGCCACGCAGACGCGCTTCATCGGCGGCAACTTGCAGATGCACAACATGCGCCCAATGGCAACAACCACCACCGCCGTCACTAGTCAATTTGGAAAGCCACTGCAATCGACCTCTCTGGCGACGGGCGGCGGCGGCGGTGGCTTCGGCGGCGGAGTGATTGGAGCACCAGGCGGAAGTGAGCAGTCTAGTGGCGAGCAGTCGGCCCTGGATATGGCGCAATCGGCCGCGGCTCGTGTTACTGGCTCGGCGGCAGCGGCCATAGCGGCGGCCAAGTTCAAGATGCTCCGTTCGAATACTCTCGCGGCCGCCTTTGGTAGGGCGCCGACTGGCGGAGACTCGGCTGAAAGTCAAGCTGGCACTGGAGGAGGAGCAGCAGCAGCAGCAAGTGGTTCCGGCGGCGCGCCCATGGACTTGTTGGCCATGCGAATGAAAGACGATCGCGTTGTTAACACACTTTCGTCGTCAAGTGGCTCAGCTGCTGCAACTACATCACAACCGGTGGAAATGTTGGCGCGGCGGTCAGTGTGGCCAACAGTTGGCTTGACGGATAGACGACGAATGCAAGCGGACGGTAACGAAACGCAAACGACGCTTGCAACCACCGAAACAACGAGGAGAGACTAACTCATGGAGACGGTAGTTAGAGACGAGGAAAATAGAGATAGATTCTAGTAACATATAACCGGGGATACAAATGTAATCGATCATAATTTGTCATTTATGGGAACACCATATACACGCTCATTCACTCACTCTCTATCTCACTCTTGCACTTTTTCTGACGATACACAAGTTGTGTGATACAAATGATAGAGGAAGCAACCACGACTATTCTAATGACGGGACACGAACATTTGAGCCAAATGCAGCGACATTAACGAGCAAAATACCATCTGAACACCACGCGACTCGCTGCTATTTAGCTCGAGAGAGTTCCGTTTCCGGAGTTGATCGTCATGCTCATCATTTTGATCGTCATCGTCGTCGTCGTCGTCGTCGTCGTCGTCTCTCTCTCTCTCTCTCTCTCTCTC
>WNKI01000002.1:4271885-4313218 GCA_015350385.1 Aculops lycopersici
TTTGTATCGTCATCGTCGTCGTCGTCGTCGTCGTCGTCGTCTCTCTCTCTCTCTCTCTCTCTCTCTCTCTCTCTCTCTCTCTCGTGTTTCTCTTTCAACTCCAACAATACCAATCAACTTTGCAGTGGCAGAGTTAGTCGCTTTGTCGGTGGCTCGGTCGATCGATGGGCTGAGTAGACGGACTAAAGTTAGGAGTAAAGTTGTTCGAATTTGCATAACATCTGGTCTGTCGTTCAGTTAGCTAAATTTTTTACCGTTATATTGGCTGTCCAAGACCAAGCATTATAGATCAAAGTAACGTGAATACACGCTAAATATTAGGAAGTGGAATTTGAGTAGTATTAATGGGCTTAAGAAAAAACAAGACGATACGATATAGAAGAATGGGTTAGCTTGTCCGCGTTCACGGCAACCGGGAGGTTGTTTAATAATTTAATATTTGAAATAACAATAACGTTAACATGGTGATGTATTTGTTGTTGTTTTATGGGATGCTGTCTCTAAGTACTGGTTTGGTTGTGGGTCAATTTACACTCTTTGCTGGTGACGACGCTTGGTGGTTGTTCTCAGTGTTTTGTGTTTCATTGTTTGGGGTTTAATCTGTAAACTTTGGGAAAGTTTTACCGGATTTTAACGCCATCTTAGGTCACAGAGTCTCCGTCGTCCGCTTTCATCATGAGCATTGATGACTTGACCTCAACTCTTTAAATCACCATCCTCTCCCTTCTTCTTTAATGAAAGGAAATCCATGGCAATCTAAAGAGTCGAGTTCTTTTTCAGTTTCTCGCGCTCAGGTAAGAAGCGAGGTGGACAGGTGAAACCTTGCAATTGCGTAATTAACAAGTGGATTTGGTCAACTGGTTGTTGGGTGTCGTGTGCTGCGTGTGTATGTTGTTATTTTTTTTGTTTAGTGGTTACATGTTTTATATCTCTGATTATATGATAATAAATATATAAGTTAACTGTCTCTATGTAAGGATTAACTGTGAGGAAGAGGAGGAATTAACATGGTTGTTTGGCAGCAACGCGTTTTGTGCGCTACAATGGATGGCAACGCAACTATTAGTATGATGAGCCTCCGTATGAGGAGTATGATGGCTGTTGGTAGTAGACTGGCTCCTTTTGCTTCAAGAATCTGTGATGCGATGAGGAAGTATGTTGGTTAGTTTACCTTATTATGTGGCGGTTACGGGTGAGCTTGATTTGAAATTCGAATGACTAGACAAATTATTGAAATGTATACTTACGGAATGGGGATGGGAATTGGAAGGGGCAAGAGGATCTTCTTGCCTCCCTTCAATAGCATGGCAGTTAGTGCAGCCTTCTTGAGCATCTTCTTCTTTCCGGCCTCAACTGAGGCTGGCGACAGGAGGGCGGCAATGATGACGCTGACCACCAGCAACGTTGACAAAACTCTGAAGTATTTCATTTTGATTGGCTAGGTTTTTCTGTCTTTTCTGCACTTGAAGGCAATAGTTGTGTTGATATTTTATTTTATTTTTTCTTAATGAGTAGTGATGTTTTCTTTGCGACTACAAAACTCGACTGAATTCAATTTTTGCGACCAAAGTTGCAAGTGAGAGTGAGTTGGTTGGATTTGTTGGAACTTGTAAAAATGACGTAACTTGGATTAGGAGGAGAAAAGAGCGCGATGGGATGGGATGGGATAGGATTGGATAGGGTAGGAGAGCAAAGCGGCGGAACTAATCTCTGGCAACAGGTAGTTTAGCTTGCTCGCTGGCCGCCACCATAGCCAACCCACAAGAGCAACTCAAGCCTCTTGGCCAGCGAGCTGACCAGGGCGAAAGTGTTGCCTGGCCTGCGAGCTGACCAATCAGCCAACTTGGCCACGAGCTTGGCGCGCGAGTCTAGCTAGAGGGAGTGGTCGCCAGGGTTGACCGGATGAGCGGTGGCGCCGGCAGCAGCCGCAGCAGCAGCAGCAGTTACAAATTGGATGCTTGTTACCTGGCTCGCTGGCAAGCTTGCCAGTCAGCGGAGATTAGTGTCCTCTTACCTTGGCTGCGCTAACTCGCGGGCCAACTTGTTGCTTCTGGCTGAGCTGCCACTGTCTCCCCCTCACTACTCCCCGCCCTCCTCCTTCATTCATTGCAGCTCACAGGAAAATGAGATGCTCAAGCGCACAAACTCTTCCGCTATCCTAAGCTCATCTGTAGCGAGGCTAACAACCGCCACCAAGACGACGACAAGATCGATTGGCCAGCGGGTAAGGGAATCAATTAAGCGCAAGGTTGACCTTGCTGCTGCCGCTGCTGCTGCTGCTGCTGCTCATATTGGATAGATGGACAGAAACTGCCCCCTAGGCGGCAGGTAATAAAGTCACTCGGCTCTCAAGAAGGGGACAGCGAGCGACCAGTCGACTGCCAGCTCACCACCTGTCCGGTTATCTACTCGAGGTGCGCTTCTCTTCTCATCAGTCCGCGCGTGTCTTTTAACACCACTGCTATCTAGTTAACTTGGCAACTAACTAACTAGATAGCAAGGAAGAGTTCAAATGAAAGATGAGATAACAGCCAGAAGTTTTCATTGTTCTTAGAAGCAGCGGAGATGACGACGACGCTAGAACATTTGTATGCTACATCAGATAACTTGTTTGGCTTTCTCTGGAAAACCGCCACCACTAAGCTAACTCTGACGTAGACGACGTGAGAGATGTCCTCTGCATTTCGTTAGTCGACTGCACACCTGACAACTTGTTGCTTATGGCCACCCTCTCGATGGGTCAACAGTTGCTAAGTGAATGTGTTCACTTGAGCTCGTCGTCACTGACGACAGCCCAGCAAAAGTATCATCAAAAACCAGGTGAGCTGGATTCGTGACTCGCACACAAGAGAGCAGCGAGCGAGACTCATTAGCATTCAGATTGTCGCGACGCGCGACCGTTAGCTAGCTGCATTGAACTCTGAAACTTTTGGCTAGTCAAACGAGCGAACGGTGAATATGACTGTTAGGTCACATCCGCTGGCACTGCACGCATCCTGTGAGTTGGCTGCTGCTATTGCGTAAGAGCATTAAAGCACGAGATGTAGAAAAGAGAGAGAGGATGACTCTTGGTTCTCATTGAGGGGAAAGCGTTTAGTATGCAAAGGCGGGCGGGTGGTGAGCGACAACTTGTTGCTCTTGCTCACTCACTCACCTGGCCGTCGTTGTGTCCGCCAGACAAATCGGACAAGAGCACACGAGCCCTGGGTGAGCGTGAGCTACACACGCAACTCGCACTCTACCCGCTGGTCGCACGGCTGAGCCGACTATCCGGCAAGCGAGTCAGCAAACTCGCTTGCCAGAGATACAGGTGGCTAAAGTGTGGCGGCCACTTAGCGACTCCTCGCCAAATTATTATCATCATCATTATTGACCTCCTCCTCCTCCTCCTCGTCCGCCTCCTCCACCACCCACCCAACCAACTATTGCTCGCTTGCAACTAGCACTCGCGGCTCACCGCCACCACTACCCCCTACTAACACACGCGCTCGTACTCATATTATATTAACAAAATTACTAAAACTTCATCCGGTCGGTCGGTTGAAATTCACCAGAACGAGCGAGTAGAGTGAAGAAATGGGTTAAAAAATCCAACAAAACTAAGCTCTCGTGGAACTAAAGCTCTCGACTTTTGCAAATCTTACCAATCGATGGTTCCACTGACTGAGTTGAATGGAACGTAAGTCATCTGGCTGCACCGTATTAGCCAATCAATCAGGACACTCGGCCGCAATCTCCAGCCAGAGCGGCCGAGGCAACAGGTGGGCGCTGCGGAGTTTTTCTCTCTCCCTCCTCCGATTGGCAAAGAAAAAGCCAATCCCCAAAGTAGCCCTTTATGGTCTGCAGTCGATGCGAGCCATCAAAACAGCAAGCAGATATTCACGGTCAATAGAGAGGGACAAGGCTACCACTGTTGCGCAACAGCAATGGCAACGCTTGCCACTCGTAAACTGAATCAATCTGCTTGATCAGCCACTCGAGGTTGCCTTGCAAACTTAATGCCGGAAAGGAGGTAGATTGACTTGATTGATTGTAGCTCGTTGTTGCTTTTGTATTGGAAATACCAATTGGCCAGCCATTTGGTGTTCCTCCTGCTCTTAATCTCTTTTACAACAGCTTTATTGCAAAAAAAAACCAATCGACTGCTGAGCTAACTAAGAAAAAAGGTTATTGACCAGCAACAGTTGGTCGCGGCCGAGCAACAAACCATCCATTTCCTTCCTTCTTTCCTTCGCTAACTTACTTTTTTCATTTACCTCTCCGAAGACCAGCCCCCGCCCGTGAACTTTGATTGATGCCTCAGGACTACGACTATGCAGCGGCTGCCATCGCTGCTGTCCCTGGCGCACTAGCCTCTGCATTTTAGAAGGCCATCGGCTTTCGAATGCTCCGAAATCCGAAACTCTCCTCGAGAAAACTTGGAAATTTTCTCGAGGAGTACGATGAGCTCACTCCGGAAGACGTGCGTCAAGGAATCACATGATCTCAAATCAAGGAGCTCCATATCAAGGTTACAAAAAAAATTCAACTCAACCCAGAATATCCCGCCCGAGTCAGCAAATGAAATGAGGTCCGAGGGAGTTTTGTTTGTCCTGCAAGCTGCTGTGAGCATCTTGGCAGCCGCCTGCTGTCTCCTAAACCAGCCAACGAGTGCCGGTGTCGTGGAGGACAAGTACTCGTGTCCACATGGTTGGACTAGATATGGGAACAAAAAGTGTTTGAAGTATGTAAACGAATTGCAAGATTATGAACGAGCACAGGCCACCTGTAGATCAAAGAACCAGGGAACTCTGGTTACCATTCACTCGCACGATGAGCAAAATTTTGTTTATTCCTACATCCACTCGATTGCCGCCTCGTCAACCCCCATTTGGTTGGGCGCCAAGCAGGTAAGTTTTACTCTTTGTTTGTGTTTAAATTTCAATATTACCTCAAGTTGCAATGTCAAAATTTTGACCTAATCTGACCAAACAAAGCCCACCTACGATTCAACGGATGAAACCTCGCTTCCGCCGGAAAAATTAATACAACAACAACAAACACCACGAAAACCCTCGTCTCTGCCATCGACTCAACTCGTGGACACGATTTTGGGCGACGATTCAAATCAAAAACTGCGGCTCAACTTGAAATTTCCCTTCGCGAATTCCTCGGCCACAAATGATAATCTACAATCGTCGTCGTCGTCGTTGCGCCGGCAGCAGATTGACTTTGAGAGCATCTTGTGGTTGGACAAAACTGAAAACACTTACACTAACTGGGCGGCCAGCGAGCCATCACGTGAGTATCACCTCCAGTAGGCTGCTGCCGCATACGTTTAAACGAAAAATTGCTCCCATCTCCAGTCGACTAGCTTTAGGCAAAGGCTGGAGGCGCTGATAAGACTAACCACCTGTTTTGTTGCCCCTCATTTTTCACGCTCACAACTGCTAACTCGTTGACTGGCAACCGACTGAAACTGAAATTGAAACCAAATTAAACCAACTAAAACTCTCCTGGCAAACACACAAACAAATGCACAATGACACTCGCAGATCCGGACGAGATTTGCATAGCAATCAATCCGCGCACTGGTCTCTGGCACGATGTGATGTGCACTGAGGCAAATGTGCCCGCTTGCGAGCGAGGTGAGTACTGGACGAGAGTGAGCGAGCGGTAGAGAGATTGCGCTCACTTGCTCACACACAGACACAAACACAAACACACCAAGACACAAAAGAGCTTACCTGCTCACCTGTCGGCCGGCTGGCAAGCTAGCTTGCTGACAGACACTCGGCCAAACCGGAACTAACCGACCACTCGCCTTTCCATTATCATTCCTGCCAAATGCACGCGCGCGCAAATTTAAATGCAAACGATGCAATCCAAATGCAATCCTATCCATCGTTCGGACGTTGCAAATTTACAAAATATATATATCTCTCGTTCTCGCTCTATCTCGATTCACTGGCCAATTTTCGATCCGCTTCGCACTTCGCGGCCAACAATTCAACCACATTGACCCAATCCCAATCCCAATCCAAATTCAAACCCGAAACCAATGACCGCAACCGTAATTATTATTAATAATACCCAAACAAGAGCAGCACCCACCACCCAATGGCCATTCTTCGTGCCATTCTGCTCGGAGGGTTGGTTCCAATTCAACGATGAGAAGTGTGTTAGAATTATTAGCTCACAGGCGTTAAATTTCTACGAGTCGCAGGAATTGTGTCGCTCAAAGTATAACTCAAAATTGCTTAGTATCAAAACGGACAAGGAGTCTGAGTTTGTGCATAATTTAATCAAATTCAGAGACGTTAAGCTCCCCGTTTGGCTCGGCGCAGTTCAAAACGATTTCTCCTCCTTCAATTGGATCGACAAGAGCGACGTCACCTTCACCAATTGGGCCGAGGGCGAGCCCAACGATCCCGACCACGCGTGTCTCTCGATGACTGCCTCGGGCGGCAAGTGGTCGGACAACGATTGCAAGGAGCAGAAGCTGATTTTGTGCCAGAAAGGTGAGTTAAAATGAATCGACTTTAGCCCTGGAGACTGTAGCAGCAGCAATTTATGCTTCGCGCGCAAACTTTATGTATTAGTCTGATCTTCTTTGTTAGGACACTCCATCTATTTGAGCCTAACCAACACGAAGGTACGAGCTGATGAACCTGCAAACCAGCCAAGCAAACCAACTATTTTTCGGTTTCTAAATGGACAGTCCACTGCAATGGATGGCAAATGGCAAATGACAAGCGGCTAGCCGCATGCATACAAACTGAAATTACCCTGTTCACACGCAACCTCCAAGTGGCTGAATGATTATGTTTGCCGGCTAGCTTAAGTTATTCTCCCATGGCTTTGTGTTGCTCTCTATCTCGTCCGCCTTCTTTTGGTCGGTTTGATTATCATATTTGCTTAAAACTTGTTCACCTGAAAAGCAAACATTACAACGTGGGCAGCAACGAAACCACCGACAATGAGCTGCTTTGTCGTTGCCTTCGCTGCTGTCTGGAGGCCAGTGTTGCTTTATAACGTTGTTGGATTGTTTGCTCGTGATAAGCGTAATGAGATTAGCAGCTAACCATCTGCTAGCTCGGCTGACCAGCCAGCTAGTCAGCCGTCCAACCAAGTCAGCTGGCTAGCGGTGAGCTTGATAACACGAGCAACCAGCCCACTACCTGCGCGCTTATCGCCGGAAGTCGCAAGACATTGACCTTTTTCTCTGCGTCTCTCGCTTGCTCGCTCGCTCACTCACTTTGTAGGTCATTTTGAAGCCAGCAGGTAGCCAACCCTTAAATTAACCCACTCCATCTTCTCTCTCCCATATGAAAACTTTTTTCATGCCCATTAACAAACGAATAAAAAATAACCAAATAAATTGAAACATAAAAATGCAAACGTCAACATTCAATAGCAGTGCCAGAGGATAGCTCCTGCGAAACTGGTTGGCTCCAATTCAGACAGGACAAGTGCTACAGATTTGTCCACATCCGGTTGGCCTTTGACGACGCCGAATCGTTGTGCAACAATCTCTACGGCGGCCATCTGCCCTCCATTCACTCGCAGGAGGAACAATTTATGATCACTCAATTTTTGGCCAGTGTTAATGTTAAAAATGGATCTGAAATTTGGCTCGGCGGCCGACAGATGGACTTTCACAATTTCCACTGGGGCGATGGATCGCACTTCAACTATTCCTATTGGGAACATGGGGAGCCCAATTTTCCCGCCGAAAAGTGCATCGAAATGTCGTGGCGAAACGGGAGGTGGAACGATATCAATTGTCGCTTGAAGCGAGCAGTCCTTTGCGAGCACCAGGTGACCAGTCGCCACTTGTTAAAACCAAATCTCTACCAGCCAACTACCTGCTTAGAATCGAACTGCAGCAGCAGCGGTAGCGGCGGCGGCGGCGGCGGTGGTGGTGGTAGTGGAATCGTGCACTCAACCTCCATGTTGCCCTTCACTGTATCGGAGTTCGCAACCAGTGGCCAGGCTTCCGGTTCAATGGATCCACAATCGCAAGCAAACTCGCCAAGCCAAGAGCATCAGCTCCACTCGAACCAAGTTAATGGAATTATTTCTGGGAACTCGACAAATCATTTTGGATCTGAGGTTAATTTCAATACCAGTAACAATAATAATAACAACCAGTCCAAATTAGCAACACCGGGTCAGCAAACAGCAACCAGCGGCTCAATTGACAGCAACGGCGAGACCCAACCAGAGATTCAATCGGCAGCAGTAGCGGCGCCACCACCACCACCGAGTTCAGTGGTCATGGAGGACAAACCAATCAAGGTAATCACGTCGATTATGCACCGCGAGCACTCGCTAGTCTCGCTCGACTTACCTGCGCCTCTTGCGGCGCTCAATAATAATAATAATAACTCGACTGTAGATTCAATCAGTGGGCAGGCCACAAATGAAACTGGCAATTTTATCCACTACAACCTGCCGCCACCTGAGCAGGTGAACTCCCAGCAGCAGTTGCCATCAGCTGGCCCAAACTCGGCCAACCCTGAGATCCATCAACAATCTCAGGAGCTTCCGGCCCAGCAGGTGAGTTCAGCTAACGCCAGCGATTTGGCTAGGGATTCGGCTAACCAAGCGTCAGGTACACTACTCAACAAACTGAGACATCCAATTATTGAGGCCGATGTTGGAGCTCAGCAGTCTGGATCAAACCAGGACCAAAGTCTACTGAACATGGCGGCCAACACGACGGCTAGCCTACAGGTGGCGGCAGCAGCGGTGGCTGACCATCACCAACAGCAACAACAACTTGTAGGTGGCGAAGCGCCAACAAGTGGCCTCGTCGAGGCGACCAAGTCGCAGGAGGGAAGTCTAGGCAAAGAGTAGAGTCTATAGCTAATTGTATGTAGTAGTAGTAGCAAATGTATTGAGGAGTAAATAAATAATTTGCTTGCAGACACTCGTGTCTAAACAAGGGAATCTTTTCTCAAGTGACATTAAGTTTATTGTACATTTTGACTCGCAATCATCGTCTTAATTTTGTCCCTAGTTTCCGGCAACTGACTGCCGCAGCAACAAACGCAACACGACCGGTCCGCACAATTGAGCTCATCAACTATTTCTGATTCGCTGATTTTGGTCATTGTTTTTGGCGTTTCGCCATCAGGAGCCTTGTTTTGAAGTTGCTCTTTTTGTTCCTGGTCTCGTTGTTGTTGTTCCAATTGTTCCTGTGGATTTTGGTCAAAAAAGCGAGTGCGCCCGTCAATTGAGTGCGACTTTTTGCAATCGCACCAAGGACAGCCAACGCCGGCGCTCGACTCGATGCTCAACTCACTTCCGGCCACCTTTAGTTTTTTGCATTGCACTACTAAAGTAGGCGCTGAACTCCGTGAACAGGTGCAAGCTGGTCTCGTGTTCTCCTTCCTTCCATTGAGCGTTGTATTCAACCTTCGCTTGCCAACCTTGGTTAGCTCAAATGGTTGATCTTTTGTATCTAGCTCAAGATCGCGAGAGTCGCCATGATCTTTCGTTGAGCTTGAGCGATTTGCTTGTTGATGGTGCTGCTTGCTCCCCCTGGTGTCACTTGCGGGCGCCTCCCCACCTCCGATGTATCCATTAGACTCGCTAACGGCAGATGGCACCTCAGTTGGGTTCGCTAGCTTCGTGATTGCCGTCGTGCTTTTTCCATCCCGCAGACTAACGATTGTTGCTGTCTTCATTCCTGTCTCATTAGGGAAACAAGCTAGTGGGAGAGGTTAGTTTTTTCCTCTTTTCTTCTTTCCTTCTCAAATGTCAATTTACTCCATCAAACACAAAACAAGAATAGTAAACTCACCTGTCGGGCTGCTACTTTCGCCATTGTCCACAGGGTTGCCTACAAGTTGATTCTTTTGCTCCATAAGTTTCGTCTCATATTGCGCTTGTTGTCGAAGTGAGTTCAGAACAATACCACGCTGATCACTTCTGCCTGTGTCCTTGAAGACTATATACGATTGTCTCTGTTGTTGCTGCCTAATTTGTTGCTGCTGCTTCACGCGAAGCTATGAAATTACGTCAAGCGAGCGATAGATTTTAGAATGGGACAGGAAGCAGTCGGTTAGTGGGGCAGTGGAGAGGGTTTTGTGTCGGCCGTCTATCTATCTCTCGATCTGTCTGGTAGCTTGGCCTGTGAAAGAGAAGACGGCAATAAAAGCTAAATGTTTGCCGGTCATTTGAACGGATTAATCCTCTACAATGAGGAGTCTGTTTAAGCTAACTTCCTAGTGTAGTGTGGTGTAGTGTAGTGTAGTTTGGCTCGGCTTGGTTTAGTTGAGTCGGAAACTCAGAGACAAGTGAAAGTAGGAGTAGAATCGCACGGACACCCTAGCCATAGAAGCAACAACTACAACTACACCGACTGCGCCAACTACAATAACGATGATGAGATACTTACGCTCTGGTTCCTCGCTGACATCAAATTTGTCGGCGAGCTTGAACTTGCCAAGTTCTGGTGGCCACTACAACTGCCGCCGACGCCGCCTCCACTGCAACTGCTGCCCAGTTTGCTGGCTGTCGAGTTCGAGGCAATGAGAGTCGCCGAGGGTCCCGAAGCGAAGGCAGTTTCGGCCACCGAGATAACGCGGCGCCTCTGTCTGGGTAACTTCTCGCGCGCTTGAGTGTGCGAGTAAAACATTGTAAAATTGGAGACAATAACTGGGACCGGAAGTGCGATGGTGAGCACACCTGAAATAGCGCAAAGTGCTCCCACAAGCATTCCCAGGTAAGTTTGTGGCTTTAGGTCGCCGTAGCCAACTGTGGTCATGGTTACGATCGCCCACCAGAGGCCTTGAGTTTCATATTGTCCGTTCGGGGCGGGTTTAGTGGAGTTTTGTTTTGTTTAGTCAGGAGTTTAGTCAGGAGTTTGGTTGAAGTGGGGCGAGCGAGCGAGCGAGCAGGTGGGGTAATTGTGATTCAGTTTTGGTGTTGTTGTTGTTGTTGTTTTCGTTTTAGTTTTAGTTTTCGTTGAAATGGGAGTCAAGTGGAAAAAGGTTTTCTGTTAGCCTCCATTCTTATTACTCTCTACTACACTACTCTAGACACGAGCAGAATGTTACGCAACACCCGGCCAACCGGTCAGTTTATGGTCCGCTGGGTTCGAGTTACGTAACTAAGCTCATGTTTTTTGCCCATCTCCAGCTGCCGCTTCCTTTTTGCTCCCGTTCATGGGGCTAGCCGTCAACGCAATTTGACCTGCAAGAGATTGGCCGCCAAATACTAATAGGCTTTTCTTTTGGCCAGGTAAAGCCGCCGTAGCAATAGCGGATGAGCAGGATTAAACTTACCTTCTGGTATTGACTTGAAGTCGTTGTGCGGATTTGGCTGCAACCGCTCGGCGTAATAGATGAGACTTGCAAATATTATAATGCCCAGGAGGAGGAAGCCAACCAGTAGTAGAAGCTCCTTTGCACTTGCTTTAAATGTATAGATTAATATCTTCAAGCCGCGCGAGTGTCTAGTTAGCTTGAACAACCTGAGGATTCTAATAATATTGAGAAAGTCCAATATATCCGCTTTGTTGCTTGTAGTGGCCAGATGTTTGTCTGAAACAATCAAATCGTAAATAAACGAAACGGTGGCCACAAAATCAATCACATTAACACTATCGCGAGAGAACTGGTGCCTATCTGGAGCCACCAGAAATCTAATCAGAATCTCAAACAAAAACCAAACGTTGCAAATGCACTCAATGTAAAAGAAGGTGGCATAAGTCTCCGTTTTCTTCTTATCCAGCCACCAAGTTTCCTTGAGCTCACCGCCTGCCTTTTGTCTATGCCGACTTCCCTTCTGCCACTTCCGGTCCGTTTTAGCAGAACCTTGTTGGCTGTTGCTTGTTGTTGTTGTTGTCGCCGCCGCTGCTGCTGTTGGTGTGGTGAAAGATTCAGGTTCTTGATTATCATTCTGGTCCCGTGAGTTCGAGTCTCGCCTGTGGAATTCGTGGCTTCCGTCAACTTTTCCATTGAACGGCTCCATCAAGCCATCGCCGCCTTCGCTGCTGCTGCTATATTGTTGACCATCAGCCAACACCAAACGAGATGTTTGCTCTCCTCTCGTCTCAGCATCAAGGTCAAATGTCTGTCTGTCCGAATCGTTGCCTTCATTCGGAAGATCCACCGTTGCTCTTGTTTGCCTGTCGGGCGGCGGCTTAGCTGGCTGTCTACCAGTCGGGATCGTGGTCGTGGTCGATTGTGATGCTGCATAATATGGCTGCGAGTAGGGAGTGTTGTTGAGGCCAATTATGAGATAGTCCTGTGGATAATAGTGCACTTGTTCCTTGTTGATCACTGGAACTCGCATTGATGGGTGGGTTTTGATGCAGAAGCTTGCCGTGGAGACAAATATAAAGAACACGCTTATAATGGCAATCAATTTGGCCAAACTCGACGAGTATGGCTCGTCGAAGAGTAACCAAATTTTTGGTTTCAATCTTTGCCACAAATTCAATTTACCCTCTTGATACTGATCACCGTAACCAAATTTCTCGGCTAAAAACTCATCGTTTATATTGTCAAGATCAATGTTTGTATCTAATCTATCTAAGATTGCCAATGTATCCTGTGTATCCCTATAAACTGTATACGTCATCCAGCAGCACGGTTCCACTTGATTCGCATCCAAGCCCCAAAACTCCAACTCCTCCTCGAACAGAGGGCCGCAAACGTTTGTTGGATAGTGGAGTTTACCTGTTCTGTAGTAGTTTAAAATTTGAGCAAAAACTCCCGGGTGCCGATCGAAAAAGTACTCTCCCGTTTGGGGATCATAGTTTGCAAGCGACTCGGTGAGCCGCGACAATCTAGTTGCAGGTATCTTTTTCAACGTTGACTTGTAAACCTTGTACCTAATGCCTCCAATGTTCAGCGTAACTCTATTCTGAGGATCGCAATCCCCATTTCCGGTTCCCGCAATCGGCAACTGGCCAGACAAAAACTGATGGCCAAATCCATACTGAGGTGAGGGCGACACTGGCGGCGGAAGTGGCACCTGCTGCTGATGGTACTGGACGGAAGGATACAAAGTTTGCTGACCCCTTGTTGCGGGATGAAATGCGACGTTATGTTGATGGTGGTGGTGGTGGTTGTGGTGCCCGCGACGCTGGCGAGTTACACCGAACTCGTCGCCACTTTGTGTTTGCGTTGGCTGGTTCAGCTTAAGGCTCTCGATTGGTCGGTGCTCAGAGAAGGGTATGCCTTGCGTACCACGCCTAGTTCGAAAGCCAGGAGGCGTGGCCGGTTTTTTCCCTCCCTCTTACTCGCTGGTTCGCTCCCAGGTACTTACCTGGGAGTAACTGAGAACGAGAGTCACTTCGGTGCTGATCGTTGGGCGCTACGTTGGGTTTTGTTGGGTTTATCGGCCAAATTGGACTGAACTCTGAGGATTTGCAAGGTAGTGGAGGTTTTCATCGTTCCGCATCGAGTGGAGGAAATCGGGTGGAGTCAAGAGGGAGAGAGAGAGAGAGAGAAGTTAGTTTAGTTGGTCGGTTTAGTCAATAGTTTATCGTCTAACAGTTGGCTTGTGTAGCGGTAGTTTCAATGAGACCAGTAGCGGTGTCTGTAGTTTTAGTTGTAGTCGTGAGATTTGCAGAGCTTCGAATTTCTCTATCCCGAAGCTCAAGTTCGAGAGAAAGTTTAGTGAACGAAAATCGGGCTCATAGGTTCAGTTAGCCAGTTTACCAGTTAGCCTGTCCGTTTAATGGGCAAGTCGGTGGTGGAGTCAAGTAAACGACGGCAGCTCACACGATTGCGAGGAATAGTTGCGCCGGAAGTGGAGCGCTCGCTAGCTAGCTTGCCGGCGCAAAGTAGCAGAGTCAGAGCAACCGAGTCGGCGGCTCTTCTTCTTCTCCTTCTCGCCAAACTGGCAATAAACTAAGATCCAGGGATCCCCTGCACTTTCAAGGAGTCCCCAGTGGCTGTAGCGGGCGTTTCGGTGTCGAGGAACAATTCGAGAGGAGTCACTGCAAGCAGGCGCCTGGTAAGTCCACCGGCCTGCATTTAGTTTGTCGGCTGCCTGATCGCTGAGGCGATTTTGTTAGCAGGACCGGCAATTTGTATTCACTGAGAGCTCGGCCAGTTTGTCGGGGTTGAAGTTTGGGGTCGTGGATGAAGTGGCGCCGCTCATATGCTCATGGTGCTTACGATATAAACTCGCAAATATACCGAAGGTCGGCGGCAGAGGGATAGAGAGAGAGAGAGAGAGGATCCAAATCTCGCTTGTCCATGTTGGCGAGCTTGCAACTGACAGAATAGACAAGCAAACTCCATAAAGAGCGTCACCAACTACAGCTGTAGCAGCGTAGTCCAGTTAGTGTTGGTGGCCTGGTCTATTCGAGTTTAGTTTATCCCATTCACTCCATTTTAGTTCCGCCGTTAGGTCTCGCTCAATAGCTCGCTGCAAACTACCATCCACTCAAAGTGTGCAGCCGATATATGCGCATAGATATGATGTGGCCATGATGTGCGCTGAGCTCATCGTTCATGTTGTTGTCGTCAGCAGGTTTCTATCGGTTGCGCGCTCGGTGGTTGCTCGTGTTGGTGGTTTACCCGTCCGACACGCGCAGCAGTGAATGACAATGCATGACAAGCGCACGTAAGCCACCCACTTAGCGCGCACACACACACCGCACAAACAACGATCTATTGGCTGCCAACGTCAAGTGGCCGTCCCATGCTCTGCTCTGAGTTGCGGCAAAGTTTTGGTATCTGGTCAGCAAGTTGGGGGGAGCTTATAGCAAGTGAACGAGCCTCGTGCCGAGCGTTAAATCGACCACGCCAGTCAAGTTTCTCACTTCCGCTTTCTCTTTGGTCAACCCACTCTCTCACTGGCTGACTAACCGGCGAGCAGGTCAAATAAGGCAACGCCGCTAGGCGCTTGCTTGCTGACAGAAAGTTTGTTTGGTCTCGCGGTCTCTAGGTCCTGCGCCACCTCCATTACAACCTCTAATCCTACTACCCAGCGACCAGAGCTCCGGCCAACAAGCGATCGAATGTCCACCGGGTTGCGAGCCGGTCCGCTTCGCTTCATTCCCGACGCCTGAACCTAAACCTGAATCTGACGAGCGGCTGCGCTAATAAAAGCGGGATGTTGGATAATAATCATTGTTGCGCGCGCTTTTTGCTCGCAAGCTCCATGTTGCTACAGCGGCGGCTGCGATTAACATGAGCAAGAGGAAGCAGGCTAGGCGCTGGACAAAAAGCAGTGTTGTCTAGCAGTGCGAATGAGAGACAGACAGAGTGAGAGGGACAAAGTCAAGCTTGGAGAGGGAGAAAGAAGTTGCTTGCATTATGGAGCTCAACGAGCTCTCCTGGCGACACACACGATCAACACAATGGGAACAATCTAGCCAAAGAAGATGGGCAGAGTGCAAAAAGGGGGATGTGAAAAAGAGGGAAGCGAGCGGGACACATAAATATTCAGAGAGCCAGTGGATGGGGAGGACTCCCTGCCATTGGCCGGCCGCTATGCTGTTCTCACTCCATTGCCATTTTGTCGCTAGGTCCCAGCGCGAGTAACGACTGCGAGAGTTTGCCTTGGGGCGACTTTCGCTTTGCAAGCTTTTTTCCCGCCAACCCCACAGTCTTGTGCATAAAACAACGGCCAGTTGCTGAACCAGCGAGTGGATCGCGTTTGCTGCCTAGACTCATTTGGCAAGACTGCAGCTCGTCGCTCTGATGGCTCGGAAACAAAAAGTGGCCAACGTCGTGGTTGTCGTCGTTTTCGTTGTCGGCAACCGAGCACTTCTCGTCTATGTTTTCGTGTTTCCTCCTATCTCTCACTTTCTGTGAGCCTCCACGCCATAAAAACTCCACGCTAGTGTATCGAGTTTGATGAGAGTGTTGGCGCCATCGTCTCCTATGATTAACTCGCCGCCTCCTCACTCTTTCGGCACAACTGGTGCCTTGTTCCCGATTGCAAGTTTCGCAACTAGCAACAAAAACGCCGTCAATGATAGCAGTAATTGTAATAATAACAAGAATAAGAGTGGGAGTAAAAGTTACGAGTCCGAGTTGCAGTTTCTCTCTTCGATAGCGCATTCAATTTGCCGTGCTTGTAACTCGAATCTTGGCGCCTCTTTCTTTTGCATCGTGATTGCCATTTGGCTCCCACCAAACTGCCGCTTGCTTTCTGAGTTCCCCAACTCAACTACCACTCAACATAATGCGTCATGAATGCGAAACTGTGGCTTCCATCGTCGTCGACGTTGCAGTTTGCCACCAATGGATAACATTGCGACGAGGCCACCAGAAGACGAGACGACGACCATGACCAAAGCTAGCGAGCCACTTGAGCTAATGATCGATGCGAAAACTTCCTCTATCGCGGAAAGCGGGGCGCCAAATCCCTCATGTGCCAATGGGCCACTTCACACGTCGGCCCGGTGGTTCCGTTTGCGGAGTGTGTTGCCTAATACAACTTAGTGGCTATCTTAGATTTGCAATGCGCTCACGCAAATCCGCTCAACTCAAGCGACCGACTGTCTGGTGTCAGCTTGCTGGGGCACCTAGCGGCAGGCCGCATTTCGGGTCCTTGGTAACTCTTTCGCCGGAAGTGCGAGGCGCAAGTACCAGGCGAGCAAGCTTGAGTCGCTCATTTGATCGCCGCTTAGTTTGCTTGCATGCTTGTGGCTTCCAGCTGGCGGAGCCACAAATGCCATCTCAACCACCAACACCAACAGCAACCAACTACCTATCCAGATTTCAGAAATATCGACAAGCCTCTAGACTATGGTCTCAGTTTGGGGCGCTCAATCTGTGGGTTGCGATTTGAATGACTATTGCTCAGTTAGGTAAACGAGCAGGTGATTTTGCGGATGAAGGCAAATCAATTTATGTCTTCTCTGAATGGCAGCCCTAACTCTTTTTGTATGGGCCATTTAGATTCTCTAGGCAGATGACTGAAGTACATAGAGTGCAAATGATCATTTGGAAACTGGTTGGTCGCAGAGCAAAGAATGGAGTTTATTGCAAAAGTAACCGTCGTGGGTCGTCACCTTGCATAAACTTTTGATGCAAGCTTTAGTCGCTCAAACGGTCAACCTTATTTTCGCGGCGTCCTCGTTTGTGCCGTCGCCTTCTCTTGAGGTTTGTAAGTGAGTTGAAAGTCACGCCTTGATGCTAAGCGACTTTCTTGCCTAGCCACCCTTAATAGCTTGTGGCCATCTAAACGGCTCGCCCTATCCCCAAATTTGGCGCCTCGCCTCTCTTTTGCTCGTTTTGCGACCGCCAAACGGCAAGAGTTGAAGGCGCGAGTTAAATCATCAATCTTCCCCACTTTTGCCTCGGCAAAAAGTCGAAACTGACATGAGAGAGAGAGAGAGAGCAAGAAGGAGAAAACGTGAGCTGCTAGGCGCACAAGTTGGTTGGTCTGACCGGCGAGCGAGCGAGCAAGCAAGAAACTGGCAAGCCAGCTAACAGCGTCGCTTAACGCGACGTAGACCGCATCGGTTTGCTTAGTTTGTCCATATTGCCAGGCAGCCAGGGAGCAAGCAAAAAGTCAAGAACAAGTAGCGACTCGCGTCCATTTTTCACGCTGCCGCCACCGCCACCAAAGCAAATGGCAAATGTCGAAACTTCTCTAACTTTTGGCCGCAATCCAAGTTAACATTGCGACGCTGCATCCTCACGGCGCTAGCACAAAACCGGAAGCTCTGACCGCAGGAGCAGGAGGTGAAGTGGCTGCCGGGCGGGAAACACTTGTGCTCGTTGGCCAAAAAAGTTGGAGAAAAACTTCATAAATTATACGCCACAAGCCGATGGTTAAATTTCGGTGCGCCTTTTGGTCTTTCTATTTCTCTCTTTGAACCAACGAGAGAGAGAGAGAGAGAGCTCCAAGCTGTTCCCTCCCCCCTTTGCCCGGCCATTTATTGACTGAAAGTAGGGAGAAGTGTTTTGCACTTTTCGTTGCCCCCTCGTTTGGTTTGTTGGTTGATCGGTTGGCCTCAGCAAGGCAACTTTTTTATGGACTCGATTATTCTGCGCGTTCGATTGACTCGATGCCAACTGAATGGAGTTTGGTTCCTTTAGTTGGTCTCCTCTACTTATCGTTAGCCCGACGAAATCCCGTCGCAATCCTATCGGTCTTTTTTCTCTCTCTCCCCCTCGCTTTCCATTCATAATACATTTACAACTAATACCCATCACCACACGCCTCCAGAGTTTGGCCTCTTCTCGCGAAGAGGCAAAGGCAAACGAGATGCTTGCCACTGCGGCAAGCCCGAAGCCATTAAAAAGTCTACTTGCCAGCTTGCACCAAACTAGCTGAAGAGGAGGAGAAGCTGATTAATCAGCTAGCACTGATCTCACCCCTTTTGCGAGGGTCGCGAGGATGAGAGCGAGAGAGAAACGAGTTCACACTGGGAAACGGGGGCAGCTTGCGAGCAAAAGAGAGAGATAGGAAGGCGATCAAGTTTGCAAATTGCACATCGAGTGCCACGAGTTGCCCTCGTTGACTAAATGCCAACCACTTGGCTAAGTTTCGCTGTTGCTGAACCTACAATGAGAGGGACGACGACGCAGTCAACTCACGCGGGCAACTTGATACTGATTGAGGCAAGAGCCAAGCCAGTGGGCAAACTTTGCCCGGCGGGACTAATGAGCTCGCCGATCGGGTGGCAGCTAACTGTGAGCTTGGAGCGAGAGACTTGCCAGTTGGCCAGCCAGCTAACAAGCGCTCCATCGAACCGGGGAGCGACAAGTGTGAGTTTGGGTGTCGCTAAGCGGAAGTCGACTAGACAGCGGCAGCAACTACAACGAGCGCCAAACTAACTATTAGCCGGAGACATGGCTCCAGTCGGCGTCATCGCCGTCGTCGTCGTCGTCTAGTCGCTACAGGCGACTCGCGATGCATGAGTGTCATTCTAACGCAATCTAATGCAACTTTGCATTTGGATGCGCCAATGGCGCTCGTGGCGCCCGATGGCCTCAAACGAAACGTTGGAAAGCAGCGAGTGAGGGTCCCGTTTGCTTAGTTGGCTCATTTACAATACTGCAAATCATTGGATTTGCAATGCAATCATTGCATTCGTAGCGAGGAAGTGGATGGGGCCGCTCAAGTTGTCGTTGCTGGTGCTTCAATGGTTTGTCCTCATTCTCTAGTCGCGAGTGGCGAGTGGCGAACCTCAACTACCATATTCGAGATGAAATCTTTGCAGCAAACTCTCGTTGCGCAAATCGAATTGGAATCTCTAGGCGGAGAAGTTATAGTTTGCAGTCAATGACGACGATGACGACGACGACGACGACAATGGAACCGATACGATACCAAACAACTGGACCCACCATCTAGCTCGCCAACTGCTTGTGCATTCGTGCGCTTCCGCTTTCGGCTCGGTCCGTCCCGAGCGCGGCCACCGAGCAGATGAGCTGGATGGTTGGCTGGCCGCTCGCTCGGTCGGTCGGTCGGTCGGTCGATCGGCTGGCGGGATTGCTTCTGTCTGGTTGCGTCATTGGCAACCGACAGACCAAAAGCAAATTGACAGTAATATTTCCTGAAAATAATCACGATGATCGGCACAAGCGCAGCCACAAAGCGTATAGATATTATAAGGCAGACGTTGGATTTGCTTTAACGGCCGGTGAAATAAATAGCTTTTCGTTATCCGCAAGCGACTATTGTATTCGAGCTCGGAGATACTAGCGGCCAACTCGAACCAAAAGCGCATAGTGCGCGGCTCGACCAAGCGAAGCGATATCGCGCAACTGCTCACTTGCACAGCGCGAGTTTTGACTCGACGCCGCCATCCCTTCGCTTGGCCGCTCGGTGATTGTCGGCTTGCCAACTGACTGGCGAGCTTAAGTATCCCGCTGCCGCTGGTTGAGTCTTGTTGGCCGAGGCGCCGTTAGTTTTCATGGCTTGTGAAATGGATGAGTCAAGTTGCGACGGGAATTGCATCACTCAAATCACTCTTTAGCACACAAAAGACACACGTGAACGAAGCTCCCGTTAAGTCAAGGTGCCAACTCTGCCTTTACGCGGGTGACAAGTGGTTGTCTTGGCTTGTGTCTCTGTATGTTTCTATTCTGGCCACCTGTAATTTATTTCAGCACAAAAGAAAGAGTTGCAAGTCGCGAGATGTAAGTTGTGAGTTGGGGTACAGAGGAACGAAGGGGAGGAAATTTGTTTTTGAGTATGTCACTTACGGTAACGTCAACACACACGCTCAGTTGACAAAGTAAACGACGATTTAAATGACAACAACTGCAAGATGAGACGAGACCAACCACGAAACTTTTGGTTAGCTTTCGACTACGTGATTTCAAAATCCAGAAGTTGGGCTTGCCAACTTTCCAAAACCAAAATCTCATTCATTCGCTGGTTCGTTCGTTCGTTCGTTCGTTCGTTCGTTCGTTCGTTCGTTCGTTTGTTTGTTTGTAAATGTAAATTTTTACGGTGTTTTTCTTTGTTACGAATTGGAGTTTAGCTTGAAGATAAATGCGACCAAAGCGACGAGCAGCAACAACAAAGCAACGTCCCTTTACCTGGCAGTTGGGCCGCGCGAGTGTCTGGTGAAGTTTAGTTTTTTGCGGCCAGAAAAGGGGGACACTTTGTCTTGTTTTTTAGGGTTCACCATTGGGAGCACCATAAGAAGAACGAGCCGCGCGGTGCATATTCATTCGGCATGCCTTTGATTGTTTGGAAGCGGAGCGGACTATAAACGGAGACGCAGGCAGTTTCTATTCTCTAGCGAGCGAGCGAGCAAAGAAACATACCTGGAGCGCAACTAGAGCGTTACAAGCCAAACCAAGTCCCCCCGAGAAAGGACTGAGGTTATTGAGATGGCGAGCGACTGCATACATCAAGCGCCAGTTTCCACCACCATAGCGAACGCTGCAACCTTTACCTGAAATTATCCTGAAACTATGGGGCAGGTTAAGTCGGGCGGTCTACTAGTTGGCTCAGTGGTCGACGTACGACCAGTGAGCACGTAACGCTTGCCTAACTGTCTACTTGCTCAACCGCCTTCTGCCGCAACTAATCCTTAATGGCAAACCTCCAAATCTGCTGCCCAACTCAGATTCATTGTCTCCTCGCTTCTAATCCCGCAACCAGTAGTGAGTAGTTGCTGTGTTGCGAGCAACTTCTATCGTTGGACAGGTAGCACAAAGCAACAATCTCGACAGGCAAACTCGCGACACGCAACGTCTGTCCGATGAAACCTCTCAGTAGCGGTGGTCAGCTGCTGGTGCCACTTGACCAGACGGCAAGGACGCCAGTGCTCGTGATTTCTTACGCTCTTTCGGCCCCTCGTCTCTTGCTCAAGTTTGTTGCTAGTTGTTAGTCGCAAGTTGCAAGTAAAACTTCTGTTGGCGTCCAAGCTAATGAGTTTGCTGGCAACAGACTTGTTGGCCAGCTGAGATAAACTCTCATTCCGCCAACCAACCAATCAACAGCGTAGCAAACACTCATGACGCTTGAGATGCTAGCTAACCAACTAGCGAGTAGCTGATTGCGGCTCCAAGGGCTTAATTTTACAAGAGACCATCACTGCGCTGGCCACGGAGAGGTAAGTGATTGGCGTGCAAGCGACTAGCTCGAGCTCGTTTGTCCTCGAACGACCTCTATGCAAGTAAACGCTAATAGAAAGACATTGGAACCTCGGCGGTACCTCATTAGGCTCGGAGTGTCGCATGGACCTTGATGCGCAAACGCCCCTCGGCGCCACAACAAACTTACCTGTTTGAGATGCTCTACGTATGACTGCCACTTGATTGTTGTCTTGTAGTTTCGTCTTGATCGTTTCATTTGATTACATCTTTTTTACCTTGATCTCTTGAGTCGTGCCGTATGATACGCTATGACTGGCGATTGGCAGCTAGCAAAATTGATACAAACTAAACTACACTCGATAGTTTGAAATCTTATACGAGCGAGAAACAACAAAAACCCTGACTCTTAATTTGTTTCATGGCGCAGAATAAGAATCAAAACTAGAAACTAGCCAACTTTCGGGACTAGTTGATGTTCACTTCACACGAGCAACTAACCCCAAATTTTGCTAGCGAGCAAAATCCCGTCTCGCTATTGTTGCGTGGCGCCCCATAAGCAATTGCGCAATCGCAATGAGCTCGACATTTTTGATCTCTAACATTAAATGAAAACATGGACATAACTAGAATTAAATTCCAACAGGGATATATGCGTATATTGTACTTCAGGGTAGATTTTATTCACCCACTATACCGGTACTCTTTGCTCGGCTACTACATTTGCTCTAGCCTTGGATCGCATGGACCTCGTGTGGTCGGCCAAAGTCTTGATTGAACTCTCCCCGCGCTTAGTGCCATTATTCCCGTCATGTTTAATATCAATGAGAATGTAACGAGCACTAATAAACATTGGCGATAGACCAACTAGTAGCTCAACTTGGTCGGTATCGTAGCAAATGCAATAGTCGAATGTTCTTCTTGTAAATTGTAGGCCGCCAATCGACATCGCGTACGACGTCAAAACCACAGGTGCCATTTCGTGTTGTCGAATGTATAAGTCAAACTTCTTATTGAGATCAAAAGTTTCATTTTGGGGAACTTTAACAATGTTATTCCCATACTGATATCGCGCTTTAGATGACCTTCCATCGTCAATTATGATGAATCTCAACTTCCTATTTTGCAAATATCGCATCACGTCCACGAGGTCGTCCACATTCTGAGCAATAATAAGTACACTTTTGTCGATGTGATGCATCACCTTCGACATTAGCGCGACAATCTTGTCAACTTTGGTCCTACTGATTTGAGTCTCTTCATTTATCACGTAATAGTTGTCAGTGGATATAGCGTCTATAACTATCTTTTGATTTATCTCATCGAGCTCCTCAATTTCCTCAAACCCAGCGCTCTGTATAAAAATCTCAGTCTCTAAATTTTCAATGGGTTCAAAGGCGGGATCCGTTAAAAATTGCCGAACTCTATCACATCTCCAATCTTCTCGGAAGGTTAAGCGATCCAAAACGGCACGTTCAATGTCTAGATTGGTCCTTTTCTCAATTTTGTCTATACGGTACATGCGATCCTGCTTTATGACATCCATGGCTCCATCGAACAGTTTCACAACAAAGTGGTCAGTCTCCAATTTGATTAAAACGCCTATCGCAATCGCTGTTGATGAGTTTTGACTATCCATATCGGCCTTGTCGCTATCTAAACTAATCGCCAGTCGGCATCGGGACAGATTTACTTCAAGACTAAATGGTTTCCCTTTCTTCTCCTGACTTTGGCTGTCATTGGACTTCTTGGTTGGTTTAAAATAATCGAGTATTTTCTGTTTCTTCACAGTTTGTTGAGATGCATAATCACTATCAGACTCGTTATCGTTTGTCTTGGGTTCATCCTTTGGTATCCATGTTTCAATGTGCTTCTTGTGTCTTTTGAAGGTTATCGAGTTCATTTTATCATCTACATTATATGCTTGCAATTGGCCAAATCCAGTGCCATTTTTTTCAGCCTCCTCTGAGGAATAATTCCAGAATGAACCTGACTTGGCATTTGCATCACTATCTTTGTTGACAGATTCAGTTTTTGTCATAAGATTAACCAATTTTTCGTGGTATTCCTTAAAGAATTGGATAAATTTGGGGCTCAGATGACCAATGGCCTCGGCTTCGAGCAATTTCATGCTTGGATAATCACCAATTTTACCAGGCTCATATATATTCGACATGAGGACACACTCGGTTAGTCGATCACAACCCTTGCATAATCGAGGTTGATCGAGCATTTCCGGTCCTCGATAGTAACTTTTAAGATGGTGATTGATCTGGTTCCTTCTCTGAACTAAATCGCGTTTTATATTCCGTGTCAAAGGGACATTATGCATGGCAGCCTTATCCTTTAGATAGATGACAAATCCTTGGTTCGTTTCGGCATATCGGTCCTCAATCATCATGCTATATAAACTAACTTGAGCTGCATGGGATTGCGATAAATTTGGATTTCCAGTCTTCAGCTCAAGAGGTATAATTTTGTCTTCCTTCTTCTTGGTCAACTTGTCGTGTACTCGAACAATTCCAGTTACGTCTATCTTTCCTTTAAGACCATACTTGGTCGACCAAACATTTTCCTCAATATCTTTGATTTCAACCACCTTAACTTCTATATTTTGGTCATTGGTTAACTGTTGGGCTGGACCTGTTAACATGAATTTCTCTATCCACTCTTTGATGCTACTGATATACTTGACCGCCTCGTCTCTTATATCTTTGATGTGTTGCTCAACAGAATAAGCCTCAAGGAATAGAGTTGCGTCGTCAAGTTGCTCATCTAGAAAGCTATTCAATTTCTCAATATCTACTATACGATGCTTCAAACCGTGCTGAAATGTCTCGTGCACCAGGGTACCCACCATCATCGCCTTGTTGGATCCAGCTTGCCCCGTGAAAACATTGTTGAGCCATGTTTTTCTTTCACAAAATAGAGATGACGCGACCAATGTACATGTCAGTAGACTATCAGGATCAACCACCAAAATTCCTCTCTGGTTGTCAATAGTAAAAGTATTCGGCTCCTCTTCTTGGTGTGGATTTAATAAGTGAATGATACTTTTGTTAAAGATGCTATTTTGCGCCCAGACGCCCTCGATGTTTACAGTGACCAATTTGTCTTCCTCAACTATGTCATCATCTCCTGATGCTGTGCCATCGATTTCAACTGCGACTATTTTGAGTTTGCTCGACGTTATCTTGTGAGATTCTAATACTTTCAATCTAAGACTTCGATTACTTGACGCCTTTGCGTTTCCATTATTGTGTGTCGTTGGATTGCGTTTGGACGGTTTGCTGTCCAGTTCCATTGTTTCGAGAGGTAATAATTGTTATGATAAAATTGGGCAGGAGTAAAAGTTACCCGTTATATTGATAATGATTTGAGATCTATAAAAAGTTATTGGTCAAAAGTAAGTTTTCTAAAACTTGCGGTTTGAGCATGTGCACCTTTAGTGCACATGCACAAACCGCCAGAATATCGACCGCTTGTGACAAAATCACTCGATGCGATGTAAACAAACATTCTCGAGTCAAACTTTAAATTGATTCATATTAGTATTATTCCTCACTAAGAATTGGGTTCATTCGACAATTGATGCTCGGGCCATTAGACAAAGCCAAGCCCGACGATGTCGATGCGGGAAGAAGTTTGGCGGCGACCCTCAAATTAGCTGCAGCAAAAGGGTACATCCAAAGAGAAGACCGAGCAGGTTCAAGCACTGAGCCCCCAACAGTATCTAATCCAGCTAAGAAGGTAAAATTGGAATCGAAATCATATACCATCGAGGAGAAACGTGATGACTCAAGTCGGCGACGAGATCATCGACCTAGAGGTGGACTTAGGTTGGTTGAAGAGGACGATTTCGTGCCTAATGTAAACCTCGAGTATACCGACGACGCTGGTCGAAAGCTAACCACTCCAAAGGAGGCCTTCAGAGACTTGTGTCATAAGTTTCATGGCAAGGGTCCTGGTAAAAACAAAATAGATAAGCGATTGAGAAAGCAGGAGATGGAGAGCAAGGCAAAGGAGTCCCTCTCGACCGAGTTTATTCCAGAGAGTTTTTCGCGACAAATTTCAAAACAGAAGGAGCTCAAGAGTCCATATATCGTGCTGAGCAAGGGTAAATAAAGTGGAAAGGTGAGATGAATTTTAGATCTACTAGTCGATTTTTCAAAAACAGACGAAACTTGCCTAATACTGTGAACATTTCAATTGATGGGACCCAAGAGCATATCAGATTCATCTGAGTTACTTAGTATAAAACATGCCTTTTGGGCTAATCCAAATACTTTTGTTTGCACACTTTTGTTTAGTAGTGGTTTCGCACGAAAGAATGAAAAATATTTATTTCAAAATAACTCAAGTTACGGGATTAGATAAATCTTGCTGAGCTGTCACCTCCCCCGCGGCGCTCCAATTTGCCAAGCTCCTGCTTAATCTCTTCCACCTTGGACCTAGTCCTTGGCGGCAACTCGAGGTGCTGCATTCGGGGCACCCGTTGGTCTTGCTGTCTACTGGAGCCTGCCGCGATCTGTGAGCTTTGTGATCCAACATCCGGCGCTACATTTGAATGGTAACTCTCGCCCGAGTCAATGAAACTGTTGACACTCAAGTCGAGTGGGCGCCTACCAGATGAATTTCCATAGCCACCGCTTGTTGCCATTTCCGGTGGGTTGATCTGAGCTGCTAGTTGGGATTGTGAATCCTGTGAACTATTGCTCCGCTTTTGTGACTCCTGGTTAGCTGCCAACGAAAAGACAGAGCGACCAACCTGAGCCGATTGATTTACATACACGGGATCGCTCGTTTGCGAGGCCACCTGTTGCCTCCGAGGCGGCGATGGTGGCTGCTGCTGGCTTTGCTGCTCCACGGCCGATCGATTTCTCACCTTTTGAGCAGTGTCAAAATCTCCAGCTTGACCACCGGAGTGCCGAAATGGAATCAATTTTTCCTTGAGCATCACAAGCTCACTTTTTGTCAGAGTATCTGAGTTTTTGCTCGATTGTCGCCGCGAGAATCCGATTGGCATTGTGGAATCAAAGTCGGGTGTGTCATTCGTTACGCGTGCCACTTGATGCTTTTGTTGTCGACTGTCATTTGGATCACTGCTACCGAGAGGTGGAGACGGCGATGGTCGCTGTTGGTTAGTTTGCACGGATTTAGTCAAATGTCGCCGGTCACTGATGACATAAGTCTCCGACTCACTCTGTCCAATGGTCTTGGTGCATCTCTCCTGTCGCTCCAGTTTATCCTCGTAGGTGTACCACTCAAAATTACCTGAACCCTGTTGGCCACCATCAATCTCGCCAATCAAATCCTGAGTCGAGAGATTTCTCCCAACTGGTGTCCTCGAGATTGGGACTCGCATGGTGCCTTCGTTGTGTAACTCACGCGTTTCATCATTCACCAATGTGGTTGTTGTGCTGCTCAACTTGCGCCAAATTGAATCGTTGCTCCCGTTTACCTGTTCGAGATTATGTGATCTAAACTCATCTCCAACAGGTGACTGTGGATAGTCGCTCTTCAAATTGCTACCGTGCATAAGACTGCCGTGCGTCCCCCTCAAAGCGCCCTCTAAAGCCTCTCGCCTGAAGGTTCCCGAGGAATCGTCATAAGTATCTTGTTGATTCTTCGATCTCCTTTTTATAACCCGCTTTCTATTCTTAGCGCCTCCATTACCTTTACCTGTACCGCCGCCCCTCGTGATACCAGAGGCCAAGCGGGTGCTCTTTCCGTTCCATTTTTTGCAAATCATTGGCACAGTAGCGCAAAGGATAATGACAAATAGGATTACCAAAAAGATAATCAGAAAAAATTGGAGATTATCCGAGAAGTTTGGATGCTTAAATCTATCGACTAGCATTTGGAAGGCACTAGATTGTTGCTGGCTTATGCCCGAATCCTTTTGTTTAAATGAATCGTCAATCACTTTTGGCGTATTGATTTGGTTGTCGTTACCTGAAGAATTATTCTTGTTGGCAGCATAAGAGCTAATTAACACTAGAGAAGTCATATTGCTGGCATCCAATTGACGCTGAATGAGATTGTGCTCCAGTGAATCCAACAAAGACTCAGCTTGCTTTAAATTTAACAGCTTAAATCTGAGCCGCTTGTTGCCACGATCTCGTGCTGATTTGCTTACAGGTGCCTCAACTGGCTCTAGCAGCCAATAGACTAAATTGAGTTTACCTTTTGACGCTCGAGTTGCCCGGCGTTGTGTCACTAACCTGAGGAAATTTTGAGATTGCACCTGAGCCTGACTTTGGTCATCCTCGGCTGACGCCATTGAATTGTCCAAATAACTCGCCGTCGACGTCATGGGCTCATCAGTATCGTCGTCTTGTGGTGCTTCGGATGGCGCTTGAGTCGAAGTCGGTTCTAGTTTGGAATCAGATTCACTTGTTGGTGCGATGGTAACCTTTTTGCGCCCTTGCTGTCGGATTCTATGGGCAATATTAAACAAATTTAACATAATCCGCTGGCCAGACACAACAAGCGACTCGTTTCTTGACCTGCGAGTGGCTAAATCGTAGCCAAAGATCGATTCTAGCAGGTAGCTTTCGTGCATTTCACCAAGTTCCTCGGAATTGTCTATTAGAATTAACCTGCTGTCGTTGCCATCCTTGCCAGTGCCCGCAGGAGGCACCAACTTTCTCACCGCTTTGGTGGTGGTGGTGGCCACGGAATCCAACGGGGATTGCGTAGTTGTGCTCGTCTTTGAAACTCGACTGCCTTTACCTTGTGCTGTTGTGGATGTGACGCCTGTTGGCTCGCTTGTTATGTCATTGTCGTCGTTATAGTCACCAGGTGGTTTTGGTGATGATGACGCGATAGATGATGAAGTTGAGTTGGCACTTTTCTCTAGTTGCTTGTGGAGTAGTTTACATAACAAATGAATATCCTCCTGAGTTGCAAACTTGCCAAGACCACCGGTTGATTTGTTGTCAGTGCCACCAACACCATTGTCCAATGTTAATTTTCCTAACGAAACAGCAATTTCCTCAGGATCCTCCTCAGTTTCCGGGTCAGAAGTCGCCGATTCGTTAGCATGAGACTCGCTTTGTGGCGCCAGGCGTGTGGTTCGGTTCAGAAATAGGGAGTCTTTTAGTGCATAAACCGATTGGATCGCAGATTGGATAATTCCGTACAACTGGTAGGCGCTCTGTGGTTGTCCTGTGGTTGTACCTGAGCCAATCAGCTCCGTAGTTGTTGCAGTCAACTTTGCTGGCATCATTGTTGGTGCCGTCATCGTCTCGTTCCACATGGCTGTCACAATCTTTGGCCTGGTAGTTGCGCTCGTAGTCATTTGGTTAGACGGCAAGTTATTTTGTTCCGCTGATGGAGTGGAAGTTGTGCTTGTAGCATTTTTGGCCATAGTTGTCATTGGAAATGTAGTTATGCTCATTGGTGGTGAGTTATGAGGAATTGGAAGGGAACTTGTGGTTCTCCTCCTCGGTGGCTGCCTGGTGGTTCTTGTAGTAGTGGTAGTGGTGGTTGTGGCCGGAGTTGAAGTTGTGGTAGTCTTCAGGTAGCTAGAGTCGTAGGCTTCATCTACGTAGTCAATTAGCTCGCTATCCGCAAGCTCAATCCCATCGGGCCGCTGACTATTTGATCCAGCCACCTGTGTCCTCTCGCTCGGCGTTGAGCTAGAGTTAGGTGGGGCAGTAGTGGTGATTGTTGTCTTGAGGGTTGTTGCTGCTTCTGTTGTCGTTGTTGAGGGCGTAGGAACCCGAGTTGTAGTTGTTAATGTATTATTCTGATGCGTTCTTCTTGTGGAAGACTTTAAAGTTGGTGACAACAACTTATTTGAAGGGGAAGGCAGAGTTGTAGTTTCCAGGGGTCTCTTACGATTGTCATCATTATTATTGTTCTCGTCTTCGTAACTAAAGACACCTGACAGAGCTTGATAAATGGCGTTTGTTGTACGACTTATAAAGGTTTGCGGCGCTCTAGTGCTAGCTATCAGTGGTGGCGGCCTCAAGGTACTCGACGGCTGGCTCGTTACAGTGATATTTGCAATCTTCGCAGGTCTCGGAGAGATTGAGCGGGAAGAGGTCGCACCGACTTCCGGTTTTGTGGCGGCACTCGGCTTCCTAGTCGAAGTTCTGGTGGGTGAAGAGTTACCGGAAGTGGTTGTGTTGGCATTCTCCCTACCACCTGTGGATTTTTCTTCGAGCGATAGGCGGCCATCTGAAGTCAAGGCAGCAGCAGCAGCTTGTTGCTGGTGATGGTGCACAAAGACAACGGCGGCTTGGACATGGAATCTGCTTTTGTAACTTCGATTTGGTTCTCTTTCAACATGTTGTTGTTGCTGACTTGGATTCAGTTGTTGCGCAAACTCGACGGCAACCAGAAAGGCGATCACAGTAATCAAGATAAAACGATTGGTTTGAATGGCAAATATTTTGAGTCTTGAGTTCATCTTCTCTATGTATATACTTTTATTTCTATTAAGACTTGAGAGTTTCTTTTTGTGGCTTCTGTTGACAGATGAAACCAAAGCTCATTTGACACGAGGATTTTGTTTGATTTTGATTGGGAGTGTATTGCTTGATTCTTCAAAGCTCTCGTCAGTATTAATTAAAGTGACGTCAATCAACAACTCTCGTCGGCCCCTCTTTCCGAATGTGCGACATCCTAAAGTTGAAATCAAATTTTGCATAAAACTTGCGGATGCTCACTCTGGCACTCAAACGATTACACCCACACACCTGTCACCAATTGACTGCAATCCTGATCAATATTTCCGTTTGATATTTGTCGATTTGGTGCCTTGCCGCTACCGATAAACTGATACTCTGTTTATACTGCATTCTAAAATGTTGGTTTGAACCCGTATTAAGTTTTCTCTACAAATTTCAACAACTCACCTCAACTCAACACTCATCCGCTAGAGACTAAATGCAATATTACAGCACAACATCGAAGGTAAACTTGAAACTTGTCGTCGCGAACTGGCAGCTGAATATTCCAACTTTTCAAATAGAACCACTTCAGGCCATTGTCTCTACCTTTTAATAGACTAGACTACTGGCATGAAACACAATAGCCCTAGAATGAACACCTAATCCATTCACATGAGAGTCAACAACATCCGCCGCTCTCTCGAATCTCCACTTGCATGCAAATCGGCCTCACTCTCAACTAAACTCGTTCCACTGCTCCACTAGTGCTGCTACTGATACCACTACTACAATCACTTCTACAATGGTATAGCTCTGACCATCCACCAGGAAAAAGGTGGAAAAGTTGTTCCTGTAAAAAGTGATGATGCCAAAGCAGCCGACGATCGTGGTACTTTGATGCTTCCAGTTGGCCTCTGTGACTGTAACAGCTGATACTCTCGTGGGCCACGAGAGTTTTCCTTACCTGAGCAGCAACAGCAGCGGAAACAGGTGAGAGATTTGCGCTGGCGGAAGTGGTTGCCGTTGTTATCGTTGTTCCATGTTTACTGTCATCAGTCATGAGAGAGAGAGAGAGAGGAACGCGGATTCAGTCGTCATGGTTGCGACAGCCACAAGCAGGGCGTTGCTCTCGCCCATTTGCTCGCACGCCACACTCGGCGATACCAGTGACTATGTAAGCAACGCGCGCGCTCCAGTTTACCCGGAGGAAGCTCACCTGGATTGAGCGGCCAGCACTCGTCCGCTTGACCCAGTGGTTGCCGAATCTAGGAGACAGACACAAAGACTCGCCCTTCGACTGACTAACTAACAGGCAATGAGTTCGGTGACAATGCACGCAAATTTTTGCCAGGTTAACTTGTGCACAGTTGGTTGGCTTGCTCAAAATAAATATAATAATGATGATGATTCAACGGGGACTTACATTGGGCATCAATGCACAGGGAATCGGCGACTAACGAGCTGCTGAGGCGTCAAAAGTAATTACAACATAACATAGCACAAATGACAACGCCACCTGTACTCGTGATTCCTCACGCTCTTCTGGCCCCTCGTCTCTTGCTCAAGTTTGTTGCAAGTTGCAAGTTGCGAGTAAAAGTAAAAGTTCCGCTAGCGTGTAAGCTAATGAGTTTGCTGGCAACAGACTTGTTTGCTGGTTGAGAGTTCATCTCAACTAGCCAGCCAACCAACAGCGCCCATGCCACATGAAATGCTAGCTGACCTGTAGATGTCCAGTGCCCTACTTAATCTAAATGACGTAAATGACTCGGTTGAGGCGGCAGCACTAATAGATCAAAATCACCCTGTAAAGGTTCAAGAACCGATAGATTAGCACGCTGAGTTTGTTAGTTAAATTATATAAGAGAAATGGGCCAATTGAATTGATTGTTCCACGGAGAGGTAAGTGCTTGGCGTGCAAGCGCCTAGCTCAAGCTCGTTTGTCCTCGAACGACCTCTATGCAAGTAAACGCTAATAGAAAGACAGTGGAACCTCGGCGGTACCTCATTACGCTCAGAGTGTCACATTACCTCATGGATGTATTGGATTTGAGGCACTAACTCTCCTCGGGTTTCATAACAATCTTAGCTGGCAAACAAAAGTTTTGATGAATCTTAGATCTATTCGTCGATCAATTTCAAAATCGGACAAAACTTTTCGAGTATCGTAAAGGGATCAAATGATTGCAACAATAGATATCTTTATAAAACACACCCCCTGGGCCAATGCAAATACTTTTATTGACATACATGTACATGTAGTAGCTCAGTTTATATCAGGGAGTTGGTAGTTTTCGCACGAGTGACATGTGAGATCAATCCAGTATTTTGTATCTTATCATATAAAAGTATGGTTACCATGTAACTCGACTTGAATATTTCCAAACTCTAGTTTAGTTTTGTTGGCTAGCTTTAAAATTTGAAAATAGAGAGTTATCCAATCTCTAGATAAGTCGGTGTTCCTTTCCAGTGTGCTGGACTTGAGGATGATGAGACTGGTGATGATAATGATGCTGGAAACCAGCATTGTTGTGTCCATTTGATCCACTCTTGTTAATATTGTTATTATTGTTACTGATACTATGATGCAATGGCGACGACTTATCGACCTCTAGGTTCTTTTGTCTTGCTATCAGGACATCGTTGTTGTAATTCTGGCCGCCCTCGTCGACGAGCAAAATGTGAGGTTGGTTGGCATAGTAGCCAACTAGTTTTGTAAACGATGGATCCTCGTAGGTGGACTTTGAGGTGATGGGCGCAATGACATGCGTCGACTTTCTCATATAGAGGAAGGCCACGATGACAAATAGTGAGGTCATTATGGCTAGAGCAACAAATAGATGCAAAGTGTACCTTTGCAGTGGCTCCTCGATGCGCTTTTGTATAGTTGATGGCAGGAAGTAGGTGTCGTCATGTCTGTTACTAGATTCAATAGAGTTCCTTGAGCAATCACAAACCACCGGCTTGCTGGTGCTACCATTATCGAAGTCTTGAATCGACGGCTTCGATGGGATGTCAAAGTCAGCGAATGGCGATGAAGGTGATGATGAAGTTGTTGGTGAAGTTTGTGTCGACGACGACGACGGCGAGACACTGGCATTGGTGGTGCTCGAGCTAGGTTGCTCGGTTGTAGTAGTGGTAGTGGTTGTTGATGAAGGTGCTGCTTTAGTTGTTGTGGTTGAGGTTGTCGATGTTAATGTTGATGTTGATGTTAGTGTCGCGGTGGTTGTTGGCACCGAAGCCAACTTGGTGGAGCTCGACGAGCGGACAACAGGTGGCAGGGTTGTGGTTGTTGTCGTTCTAGTGGATGATATTGGCCGCAAAGTGCTCACTTGGAGTACTCTAGTTGGGGGTGGCATCGTGGTGGTTGTTGTGGTGGTGGTTGGAGTTGTGCTCGGTGTTTGCGTTTGTGTTTGTGTTTGTGTTTGTGTTTGTGCAGTTGTTGTTGTTGTTGTTGTTGGTGTGGTGGTCGCCAAGGTGGTTGTTGTGGAGGGTCTTGCGGTGGTGGTGGTGGTTGTTGTTGTTGTGGTTGTAGTTGGTGGTCTGGTGATTGTAGTGCTAGTAGTGGATATTGTGGCAGCAGCTGGTAGTGTAAATGAGCTCGGTGTTACTGTGGCCACATTTGGGACCACTCTTGGTGTTGATAGAATAGTTTTCAATAAGTCGCTTGGCAAACTTGGTGTATCGACGCGAACCAAGCTACTCTCAAGAGGCTCGTCAAATGGAGGATCTTGGTCTGAAAAGTACACGACAAGCTTGAACCAATATCTATTCTCTGGCCTCAAATCGTTTAAATAATATCTAACCTTTCTATTTGCAAAAACTCCATCGGCTGTCTTAATGTTCGACTTCACCTGCCACTGGACGTAGTCGGGCGGAAGTGGAGTGTCAAGCAAATAAGTGTCCTTGTCAAGTCTGATTGGTAGTCCGGTATAATTTAATTGAGCTCTACCCCGGCGACCAATGGCAAATGGTGGGAGTTCAAAGTTAACCTCAACTTGAGTGGCATTCACCGGCGACACCGAGAAGTCGACCAGTGCGTAATCTATGTAACACGACCACTTAGCGCACCCGTCCTCGTTTACCCTCACGGCCTGCTCGGCTTGGCAAGCGAGATCTTCGGGCGGAAATTCGCTCATTGGAGGACAAAATGGTTGGCAGACAATCTTTCCATCGTAACAAATGCAAACTCGCTCGCTATTTGGTGGTTGAATTTCTTCGGGTAAAGTTTCGTTGTGTTGAATGGTTTTGCCCATCATGTTGCACGAGCGAGCGCCGGCAACTTGTTGCGTGGTTGCAATCGGAGCTGGCGAGGTGGTTGAGCTTGAAGCATCACTGCCAATTGAAGTGGGATTAGGTAACGACATTGACTTGCTTGGCTCGGCGAAGGTAGTTGAGGTTGAGGATGAGGTTGCTTCCACTGATGCTGCTGCTGTTGCTGCTTCTGTGGTCGACGTTGATGATATTGTTGTTGTTGCTGCTGCTGCTGGTGGCACAGGTGGTTTCGGGCAGACAATCGGAGCACAACATCCGCTTGGCTCAATGAACTCAACGCAAGGCTCCCCTAAAGCCGGCTCCTGCGGGCAAACTATGGGCGCGCATCTAATTTCGCCATCCTTGTGGCAAGTGCAAATGGCTATGCACTCATCGTTGTACGACTCGCCCACCTTGAGGGAGCGCGACTTACCCTTGCAAACAATATTATTATTATACCCAATCACCTTAGCCAATCGCGAGCCGCTAATGCTCGTGGCCGTCGCCTCTTGTTGCTTGTTAGTGGCGGAGGTGGAGGTGGTTGTTGTTGGATTTGAGGTGGTTGCTGTAGCTGCAGCTGTAGCTGTAACTGTTGCTGCTAGTGCTGGTGTCGTGATTGTTGCATCTTGTTGTAGGTGTTTTGGTTGTACTTGCGGTTGCAATGTCCGTTGCTGCTGCTGCGGATCTGAAGCTTGACAATTTAGCGCTAGAGTGACAGACAGCACAAAGGCAAACGCGTGCATTCTAAGCTTGCCACTCATGTTGAAAATTTGCTGTTGGTTTTGAGCTTGATTAAATGGTATAGACGAATTTGGTTCTTGGTTCGATTGCACTTGACTTTTGGTCGTTGGTTTTCTAGATGGTCGCTCCGTTTCCTTTAACACAATATAAATCTCAACTTGGTTACTGGCAATTGCTGATGTGCTTTTTAGTTGTCGATCGGTTGCTATCGTTGTCACTCTGTTGCAATGACTGCACTCCTAGTGTTGATGAGATTCTTTTTGAGTTTGTGAGTTTGTAAGTTTTGATGAAAGTAATAATCTAACGCGGCCGCTGTTTTCACTCAAACCGACTGACTGACCGATGGACAGGGCAGCAAACTCGAGCGGCTCGCAGGGACTCGCAGCAAAAGTCTCGCGCTTTACCGTGGCCAGCGCGCGTCTGTTTCTTGCGAAGTCCAGTCCTTTGGTTGCCCGAATGGAGGCAGGCAGGTAGGTTGGCTCAACAAGTTGCCGTAGACTCCACTTTGGCCGGTCGGCGGCGCTGCGCGGGGATGCGCAGCGCCACTGCGAGCCAATGGCATTCCGCTGCAATCTGTAATCTCCAATGCGGACAGCCATCCCACGGCCACTGCGCCTCCACCTGGCTAGTGGTCCACAGAGATGGCCTCCACTGCCGCCGCCGCCACCGCCAACGCCGCCGCGCAAGTCACTTGGCTTCGCCGGCAACCTGATGCTTCGATGGGCTCCGAGGAGTCAGGGCCACTTTGCCACTCATTTCATTTGGCCATCGCCGCTGCTCTTTGTTCTTGGCTCAGGTTGCTGCTGGATCTGCTTTCGCTCGCTTTTCCCCGAAGCTCGACTCGCACTGCCCACCAGCTCACTTAACTCGCCGCCACCGCCGCCACAAGCCACAGAAGCCAACTCCCAATGGCTGAAGCTGGCCAGAATTGAGGTCCAAAAATTTCACCACAGAACAATGAACGCCCAAACGATCGGGCGCCCGGCGCCGCCACTGCCACTTAGGCGCTAGTGCCGGGTATAATAGTATAATGGTATAATAGTATAATGGTAGGTAGGTAGGTATAATTTTAAAGAGAGTTAACCTTTTTTTCTCACACGAGACCAGCGAGAGCGCCGCGCACGAGTTAGTTGGTCAGTTTACCTGAGCGCGCGCGCGCACCACAAATCTCGCGTTCCCGAGCTCTGGCCTGTTTAACATCACTAGCTCTGGGTTCCTTACCTTCACTTTTACCTGATCTCATTGGTAACTGAGCGCCAAAAACCTCTCTGTGCTGACCATTGCTCGCCCCTGAGCCGCTGAGTGCTCGCAATTGGTGTCATTTTTATTGTTGATCCAGCGCGCGATTGGAATTCCAGGCGGGCAAACAACCCTCGAGATTTAGGTGAAAGAAGAAGGAGGAGCAAAGGAATATATGGACAAGACCAAGATTGAGGAGCACAAAATGATGGGGACAATCTAGCAAACAACATGAAGGAGCCGCACAAAAGTTGGTCCAGAAATAGAATCCTCTTTGGTTTGTTGCCAAATTGACCAAAAGGCAAACCAAGTTCTAATTTTATTGCCAATTGCCGCAGACATATAATGATAGGATGTTAGTTTGGTGGCAGTGGAGATACTACAACGCGGCGGAAAACTGAAGGTAGACTTACAGAGACAAACTCACCGACCTATCGGCTGACTGACCAACATGCTTGCAACCTTAGCTCGTGTTCGTTTGTTGTTTGTGGTTTGGTTTAGTTTTGGTTGGCAAAGAAGAAAAGCGATAAATGCAGCCAGTGAGATGGACACTTGGAGAAAATAGTGGCAAACAGTTTTCTCGCAACTTTGCGGCCTAAAAGGAGAGCGAGAAAGCGAGGAAAACTTTACAAAGCTAATTAATGAACAGCAAAGCGAGCAGAGCAAATGCCACTTTACTTTCACCACTCGCTCCACCAACTGCACTTGAAAATTGAAGTGGCCAAATGGAAAGATTGAGAGCCAATTTGGTGCGCGCGTAGCTGGTTTAGGTTTCACGAAATGGAGAGAAAGAGAAAGTTAGCAACTAGTGATGATAATAATGGCAACTAGAACAACAGAAACTCATTCTCTCTTATTCTTCGGCAACAACATTTTTTTCCTCATTTCCACTCTCCGACTTTTACTCGTTACTCGATCCAACAAAACAAAACTCAAAGCTTCGATCTCCTCGTTGAAGCTTTTGTCCAATTGCCAAGAGCAACATCCAAACTAGAGACTTTGACCAAACTCCAAAGCACGACCTTGAAACATGAACAGCCACTTTTGGTTGGCCAGTGGATCTATAGTTGAATTGGTGGTGGAGGAAGAAGAAGAAGAGGAAGAAACATTTCAGTTGCAGTTTCAGTGTGAGTGAGACTCAATCCGATTCGACAACAATCTAACTAAACCCTGCGAGCGAGAGGAATATTATTACAAGATAATCACGACGACGATGAGGCAAGCCTCAAGTTTCGTTACGCTGGCTGGCCGACCCGCAACAAGTGGCCGCTCTCGTCAAGGTCGCTGGAGTTTTTTGGCGGGTGCGGCGGGGGCGTGAATGTCTGATGATGATGCTAATAATTACTCGCGCGGGATGAGCTCACTCGGCTGCAATTATCGCCGCCCGTCCATTGGCTTGTATGATTCAAAATTAGATTTCGCGTTGCCCGGAGGAAACTCGAGGATAGAATGTTGTAGCTGGAATCGAAGGTTAACTTGGATTACTCTCTACCGTGGAAAATCCCATCCACTATCCATTAATCCTAATACTGACCTACGAGGAGGCGAAAGGAAAGGACCACAGCTTTTATGGCCCCACTCTCTCCATCGAGACTTTTTACCAGAATTTTGCCATCTCATTAGCAAATCGCTCGCTATTCATGGAAAGACGGCGGCAAAGATGACGACGAATAGCGATGTCTACGTCGATTTGTTGCGTCATCTTAATTTCCTCCTAAACTTCCGGTCGCTTTTAGTTGGACGTTAAAACGAAATCTTAGTTGAGCGATAGATAGATAGAGGCGAAGATGGGCGACGGCGAGCAACAAGTTGGCTCTATTTTGCGCTAGCCAACTTACGGCGCCGCCAATAACTAAGACCAACACTAATGCTGACGCAAAGATGGAGATGAGATGCGATTTCGATGATTTAGTGACTTTCGCTTTTTGTTAGTTTTACGACCTCCGCCATTCAAAGCAACAGGTTGCCGTCACCGTCTATATCTATCTATTCGCCGATTGATGCTGATAAATCGGCACCAGCGACTAATGTAAACACACTGAATGAGTTTTCGTCCCTAACTTTACCTGTCTGCAGCAGGAGAGTCTTCTTCTTTTAGACGCTCGCCAGTGGAACAGAACGTCGTCGTTGTCTTCTTGCTTATGCAACAGCAACATCAACTTTCTTCTTAGTTAGCTATACTACAACTACTACTACTACAACCCAAATTACTACCACCACTACAAGTGCAAGTTTTTGCATTTGTTTAAAGGGAAATTTAAATTATACTACTCGCTCTGGACTCTCTCCCGCTCTCACTGAACTTGACTCTCCCTCTTCTTTTTCGTGGTCTTTCTCGATTTCGGTTTAGTTTAGTTTAGTTTAGTTTCGAAAACTCTGGAGCTACGCGGAAGTTTAGCTCGCACGTTTGTCTCGTGTGATGGTTCCTACCAAACAGTCGAGCCGAGCTGAGTCGAGATACGAGACAAGACCAAGTATTAGCGGCCATGTTACATAAAGTTTGAATTTGCGACGGAACGCACGAGACTTTTTCGCATCTCCATAAAGCGATGACTCCAACAGACCAAGCGAGACTTTTGAACTCTCGCTTGGTCGTCGTATTGGCTCGTCGTTCTCCTTCCTAGCGTTAGAATTATCGTCGTCGTCGTCGCGCGCCGCAAACCTCAATGCTAGCGACGACACGCTCACCAAACGACCCCTTGGTTCGAGTTCCCAGCAACCTGAGGATTCTCGCCAACTTTCCCTCGACTTCTTCCTCTAAATAAGCCGCGAATCGAATCGAAATTCGGAAGAAAATTCCTCCATTCCGCTATCTTTGGCTATCAAACGACAACCACGACCGCAGCGAGTAGCGGAGATGATAGATATAAGCTCGTAACAAAATGGGACTTTACGCGGCCATTACGCGGCCGTTCGCTTACCTGCAGCGTCGGCGGCGGCCACTGCAGTTTTCAGTGGTAGTGGTGGTGGTAGTGGTAGTGGTAGTGGTAGTGATAGTTGTAGTTGTAGTTGCGGTTGTTGTGTGAGCTTTAAATCTAGTCCCACTCTCAGGTAAAACGAAACTTTGCCAGCCACCAAAGCAACACTCTCTTTCTGTCTCCCAGTCAGAGAGTTTAAGAAGGTTTACATTTAGATTTAGACTTAGAGTTGCCTCATCATTTAGATGGGAAAATAAGTGAACGTCATCATGCCAAACTTGGTTTGCTAGTCCTCAAATTGCCACAACCGAATCCACTGAACTCGCGCTTGGGGCTCTTCCCTCGACGAGAGGAGATGTAGATGTGAGTGGAGAGTCAAGCATTGACCAGCGCTCGTTGCTCAGGTAAAACGATGCGCAAATTGGGGGCCTTCTTGGCCGGCCCCCAAATCGAGCCAAACGATTTGGTCACAAATCATTTCACCGCTGGGGCCAAGAATACTCGCAAATTTGCGCTTCGTTTTCTTGCTCATTTTGTTAGTGCGTGAGATTGAGTTGCGCTTGCGCTTGCGAAGTTGTGGCCACGAAGTTTGATGCTGTTTTTGGTTCTCTAGCAACAACCAAAAACAACAACAACAACAACAACCACCTGGCGCCACCGCAGAAGCAGTAACCTGTTGATTGGCACTCACGAGCTGCATCGGTGGCAACAGCAGCTGAGGTAACTGCAGGTTGCACCAATAGCCCAGCGCCAAACCCAAACTTTAATCGCCGCTGCCTTTTCCCCTCGCCACTCGACTCTCTATCTCAACCAGAGCGACCGACGAGGATACCTGTTGCCGCCTCTCGCTAAGGCGCGCCGATTGCAAGACACGAAACCTGAGCCACGGGAGCCGCTAGTTTGTTTTGGTTGCTTGCTTCCGCGGCGTTATGCTAACGATCGAGCGGACGGCTAGTAACCACAGAGAGAAATTGGAACACTTGCAGAAGGAAAAGAAGAGGGGGGGAGTCGAAAAATCCAAGTGGTAGCCAAAGATGGACATGCATTTCAACTTGCCAAGTGCCAAACTTTGGCTCAACAGGTTGCCGCAGTTGAAGAGGTAACAGATAAACTTTGAGGAGCTAACTAGCTAAGCAGCTGACTGACTGACTGACCGACTGACTAGCTGAGTCAAATTCGGCAGCCAAAGTGAGCGACAACATCATCCATTTCATCGTTCCAAAGATTCAAACTCCAATGAGAAATGGCGACGGAGACGACGAATCCACAGGTGAGACTTTCGGTTGGCGGATTGTGGCGCAGATTGGAAAAATAACGCCTCCAGTCACTTGTGGTGAGATGAGTTTTTAAAATGCCATGACTGCAGAGTAAAACTCGCTCACTATTTATTCAGGCAGGAGGAAAAGGTGAATGCCAAGCAAGTGAGTCGCGTATACATCACGACGCACTCTGACATCAACAGGTTGTGGCAAGCTGACCGTTCGAGCTTACCGAGTTGCCGGTTGCAACTTGGAAGGGTCTGCAGTGGAGTAGTACATACTCGCCACTCATAAGCCACGACGGCATTGGCCACTTGTTGATTTCATTGTGTCCCCTTATCATGATCTCGTTTGTTTGTTTGCTTGTTGGTTTGCTCACTCGCTCAACCGTTCCCTTGCTCCAATGATTTCTTGTCTTGTTTGGATATGCAGCTAGAATCTATACAAACTCCCAAATGAAACCGCAAAAGGGTTGCAATAGAAGAGACAGACTCGAGCTCGTCGCTCTATTAGATGCGCGCCAATCGGGCTAGCCGATCGCATTGGAGAGAGATGGGCGTCCTAACTTATTGTTTGTGTGTCGGACATTTTACATTAGCTGCCGGCTTCAATTTTTAAGAGAAGGCAGCCGCAGGTTGGTGGTGGTGGTGGAAGTTGAGTTGGTGGCTAGGGTGGCCAATTGTTGGTGAGTTGGTTAGCTGGTCGGTTGGTCCCTTCGGTCGATGCAATTGGATCTCCACCATCAAACGCACCGATGCCAACACTTCATGTGCAAGGTGGCCGCGAGGTAAGTGATGCGATAAGAGACAACTAATGCACAGTGGAGGCACCGGAGCGAGGAGCTGGCAACAGGTAGGTGTCGTTGGCGGCCGCGTTGAGATTTGTTTGCTAGATAAGGTCAAAGGCTTCGCTCACTCTCGGCTGCTTCTTTTATGTGCAACTTAGTGTCTTGATGGCGGCTGAGGCCTCGACAGGAATGGTACAAAAACGGCGACCGCTTGGCGAGCGGACAAAGCTATCAGCAAAATCAAATCTAGTGGCCAGGAAGTTTGTAGA